>JACEII010000066.1:945227-1064237 GCA_014332785.1 Antheraea mylitta | reverse complement strand
ATACTGGTACTTATTCTATTTATGTATAATATACTGGCAGTTATTCTATTTATGTATAATATACTGTTAGTTATTCTATTCATGTATAGTATACTGGTAGGTATTTTATTTATGTATAATATACTGGTAGTTATTCTATTTATGTATAATATACTAGTAGCTATTTTAACTTCAATTTTGTCAACAAATCTTATAGATGAGTATTGCCATTGTTGAGTAGGTAAAATAATATTATAAGTGACTTATGATAATTTCAATGTTCTGCCAAGATGATGACCCCTTTGCTAGAATTACTGCCATTGTTGAGTAGTCAATAATATCACAAGTGTCGTGCGATCACTTCTATATTAAGCATTGTGTGAATCAATATTCTAACAAGATGGTGGTGGACCCCTTCTTAGAACCTTCCAGGGAGTTTTTGTGGCATCTCAGAATTTCATGCTCCGTGGTATTATTTTCCATTCACTTCACTTATGCACAACAAATTAACTATATTACGTAAAACACCACCAAATTTACACAATATAGAGTCAAATAACACAAGATGAATAAAATATAAAATCCACTACATGACAGACTAAAATCCCGCCAAAAACTCTACGAAGCTTTTATGGCATCTAAGAATTCATGTATCATAGTATTATTTTGCAGTTACTCCACTTGTGCACAACTACCAAACTATCTGTACAGTTCCACAAATATTACAAAATATAGAGTCAAATAACACAAGATTGTGAATAAAATATAGAAATCACTACATCATAGATTAAGATCCTGATAAAAACTGCTGGTAATTATTTGACAATGTGAACTCTTATAAAACTAAGAAGGTATGAATAAATAATTCTGTATGTAAAACAACAATAATATAGTCACTTTGCCAGATAGTCTAGGAGCTGTGTTCAGCATATTTTATCTTCATGTGAAAATCCAATTTTTTTTTCTGAATCAACAATTTACCTAATTTCTCTATCTTTCTTTTACCTATCCATCAATTCTCTTCAGCCTTGTACATACCGTGAACATCATAATTAAGGGAAAAAACATTCAATTTCATATGCAGGTACAAATAATATCTTTGGATGAAGAGACAAGTGAATTCAGTGCAAAAAGTACATTTGATCATCCATACCCGACTACAAAGATCATGTGGATACCCGACAGTAAGGGTGTTTACCCTGATCTTCTTGCTACAAGTGGTGAGTTCAAGTGTCAACATCTAAAAACATATATGAACATAGATAATTGTTGTATTTCGATAAGAGTTTGGGACACAATCTTTATTTTATTGTATACTAACTTGTGCTTGCAAGTTCTTTTTATGTAAATAGTTTTCTTACTCAGGACAGCCATTTATCAGAGTTAATTGTGACTCTGTTTAATAGAATGTTTTCTGTAGTCCCTATCGGAAACTGCACTGCATGTAGCTAATCCTAATCAAAATTGTTTAACCCTTCTCAAAAATTATTTTGAATTGACATTTTATATATATATACATAGACACTTCAATTCTGCTTGTTATCCATACAATTAAATATTTACATATTTTCATTAATTTCCATTTTTATTCACTACGTATTTAGTAATTTAGTTTAAACTTTCTGATAAGTTGGAATTTAAAGTATAAACTATATTATTAATCTGCTTCCTTGTTTGTTTTTTCCTTTATATGTTGGGTATAAATTTTGCAATATATTTTAAGCTAACTTGTTACATATATCACAATATTGATAATCACATGAGAAAGATCTTAGATATTATAAGTCAGTGTACATCAGGATTGTTCAATATATTTTTATTGCAGGTGATTACTTGCGTATCTGGAGGGCTGGCGAGCCCTACACACTATTTGAATGTGTGCTAAATAATAACAAGAACTCAGACTTTTGTGCTCCCTTGACTTCCTTCGACTGGAATGAAGTTGATCCAAATTTAATTGGCACCAGCAGTATTGACACAACATGCACGATTTGGGGTCTGGAAACTGGTCAGGTCCTTGGCAGAACCAATGAAGTTTCAGGACATGTGAAGACCCAACTTATTGCTCATGATAAGGTTCCTACCCTACTTTTTATACCACTGGAAAAACATATAGAGATCGCCATGCATTTATTTGTTAGAAACAGATGGTTAAATATTCATCATATTAATATTCATTTATTTGTGTTTTTTACTTTCAAAAATAGCCTGTGCACGTTTCAAGTAAAACATTGATTCTAAAACATGCAAAAGTAATTTTCCATCTGTCTATCGTAATACGTAGAAAAGATTCATTAAAATCTGTTAACAATAGAGGAGGATTTTAATTAATATACATAAAAAAATACATACAACTTAACATAGTAACTCCTTTTTCAAAATCACTAAAAAATCCAGTGTCCTGATGTTTGTCCATGATGAACTCTGAAATGACTCAGTCAATCTTCATGAAAGTTGGTATTTATGTAGAATTTGGTCCAACTTAAGAGATAGGATAATGTATATTTCGATTAATGGTCTCAATATTTTTAAATTACAAATTAAATAATTGTATTGTATTGAGTAATGTTTGTATGCTTCGTCAGTTTTAAACAGATGACACTTTAAATTATTTTGTTGACGGAAAACTGTAGGACCATCTCCTATAGAATCTCATAGATGCACCACATTTGAATCCCGAATTTCTTTTTCAACATGTATATGAGCCACGGCAATACTTGGCTAGGTCATCTAGTTTAAAATAAATTTTAAGACTAGCAAGAAATTAAGTACAGAAGTGATTTTTATAGCACTAACTGACTCGTACCCACTTAGTTGGGCGATAAAAATTTATAAAAAAACTACTTTTTGTGACTTAAATATAAAAGTTAGACATATGATGTCGTAGACTTTTTTGTAGGCATTATCAAGTTCTAAAACTTTTCTCCAGAACTCAATCATATATCTCTCATTGTTAAGGCATTGTTCAGAAGCTGCCACAGTGACTTCTCAGTTTTTTGACTTGGATATATGTAAGTCGGCATGATTGTGACGACTTCCGATGGACTGTATACTTCTGCATAAAAAATATATGGTATTGCAGGAGGTGTACGACATAGCGTTTAGTAGGGCGGGCGGAGGACGTGACATGTTCGCGTCGGTGGGCGCCGACGGCTCCGTCCGTATGTTCGACTTGCGACATCTCGAACATTCCACCATCATTTATGAGGTGACTATATTTTTAATCTCTATCTCTCGTTTCAGTGTAATTAACTAGGCAATGGTTGCCAGTTATTCGATGGTGGTTAAGAATTGTTTTGTTTGACAGGACCCTCAGCACACGCCGCTGCTGCGGCTGGCGTGGAACAAGCAGGACCCGAACTACCTCGCGACGATCGCGATGGACGCGTGCGAGGTGATCATCCTGGACGTGCGCGTTCCCTGCACGCCCGTCGCGAGGCTCAACAACCACCGCGCCTGCGTCAACGGCATCGCCTGGGCGCCGCACAGGTACCTCTACATTTCCTGTCTTTCCGCCACCAATCCTGTCGATCCACTACCACTCACTCCGATACCACTCCTGTTATACCATTAATTAACCTGTCATTCCTCTGTCGCTCCTGTCACTCCGCTACCATTCTTGTTATGCCGCTCCCAATCCTGTCATTCCACTACTGTTTCCATCATTTGGCTATCAAATCAAAATCAAAAATACTTTATTCTATTTAGGCCCTAATAAGGTACTTGTGAACGTCAAAATCACCACTGGTGCGGATAAACAAGGCAATTCCGTCATCGAGAATAACTGGAAAAATCTAAATCGGATTTACTTTAGTAACACACATATATATTGATCTACTCTGTAATAGCCTTTTGACACCAAAACTCTTGACATGGTGTACCTTTCCTATCATTCAACTACCGTTTTGCCATTCCATTACTACTCCTGGCATTTATGATATTGTTATAATTTTTATAACATACATTTATCATTTTTTTAAAAAAGCATCATATGTTGGTTTATATATTATATCACTATTTTAGAAATTGTGTAACATGTCCATTAAAGTTTATTCATGTTGTTTTAATAAAAAACATACAATTAAAAATAAACGAAAGGATGCTTTATAATATTTATATCAACAACAGCACTTATTAAAATTATGACTGAGTTCATTACAATTTTTAGTTTGTATACTGGCATGCATCATCCCATGGAGCATATTCTTACAGCTCTAACAAACTGGTATTGTGAAGAAAATATATTATTTTCATCTGAGCTATTTCTGTTTTAAAAGTGGCAGTGAAATTGACCTTTATATTCTAGCTATGATTTTTAATTGCCTGGAAACTCAGTTAAAAAAAAATTCTATGAATAAAATCTAGCTAGATCGATTTATCGTCCCCGTAACTACCTATTTGCTAAGTTTCACGGAAATATATGACGCCGTTTCCGAGATCCTGAATATATACAAATATACAAAAATTCCTTGTTTAAAGGTATTATATATATAGATGCATATATTAAGCCAAAGCATGCACATATTAAAAAAAAATTGCATAATGAGTTTCCAACGCCAATTATATAGGAGAAGAGTCGTAAACACTGCGAGTTGTAACATCAGTAAGATATTGGTTTTGTGTCCAGCTCATGCCACATCTGCACAGCCGGGGACGACCACCAGGCCCTCATCTGGGACATACAGCAGATGCCGCGCGCTATAGAGGACCCCATCCTCGCCTACACCGCAGCCGAGGGAGAGGTCAACCAGATCCAGTGGGGAGCCACTCAGCCCGACTGGATCGCCATATGCTACAACCGGCATACAGAGATACTCCGCGTTTAGGATCATAAAATAAACCACTAGGTTCGCCCCCTTGCTTTGTATTACAAAATAATTATGATAATCCCATTTAAAAATAATTATAGTGACCTATAAGAGACCCACTGTTGGGCGAAAGTCTATTCTGTAACACGTTCGAGAAAACAAATATCATAATACATCTATTTCAGTGATTCCCAAAGTGGTCCAGGTGGACCTTCAGGGGTCCACGGAAGACTCGATGGGGGGTGTACGTTGGCGTGATAAAGAAATGGGGGTGCACAATTAGTAAGCGGGGGTCTGTGAAAATTGGTCTGTTTTCGATAGTGTGAAGAACCGGCAATGTACTATTGAACCTGCAGGGGTCCAATGGAACCAGTAAAATTTTGAAAGGGGTCTACGAGAAAAAAAGTTGGGATCCTCCTTTTTCTTTGTCAGAATATCAAATGACCTGAAGGACATTTCTGGCAACTTGGCACGGAATGTGTTGAGAAATGTACGAAAATGACGTGTTGGTAATTTTAAATGCTGATGAATCCAGTTTTATACTTCTCCCACATTCTGTTCAGACGTCATTACAATGTAATTAATCTGATATGGCAACACTGACAGCTCAATAATACTTCAGCGTTAGAGAGAACCTTTGTGAAACAAGATTTGTTGTGCATGTGGTACATTGTGGCAGCAGCAAAGTTATTCTTAAAAATTTGATTATTACAATATAAATTGTATACATGTATTATGGAGTTAATGAGTGTTAGAATTTTTGAATTCTTGTCTTTTTTACCCTATATTTAGTAGTAGCAGCATTTGTCCATAATATCACTTGGACAAGTGACGGTATGGTCTGAACTGAACTTAGTGAGAGTGTGTGTCTGTAGAAATTATATATATCTACTTGGTGACTATCAACTTAGTTACTTAGTGAGCTTCTCAGAATAGGCATTGGTTAAAAAATGCTCTATCATTATAGCTATAATATAGTTGAGATTTACACAATAATTAAAAAAAAAAATCCTTTTATACAATTTGTTTTGAAAAAAAAGGGAATATAAAAATTGAGCCATCACAGAACGCCTGGCAGATGTGAAACATCGAAATTGTTTTGTATAATTTATATGCATAAAAGAACAGATTATGACAGGAATCAGCTATGACATAATGAAAAGATAAAGTATTACAAATTTGTTCCATAAAATTATAGCTATTTGTTTTATTATTACATAAATATTAATTTTTAGTAACTACAATATTTCAACTAGACGCAGGCGCAGTGTATTTGTTGGCATTTATCAAAGGACGCTAGGTCGTCGGCGCGTACCTCGTAACACTAGTAGAACGAGTGGCCGACAAAACACTTTGAATCTTATATTTATATAGATAGGGTTGAAAAGGTTTTGAGTATTTCGTTAATAGTGCAAAGTTCGTGTTTTGCGTCGCCACGCCAACAGTCAAGTTTACCCTCCGCATATAGATGTTTCACATCAAATAAAAGCCAATGGTGTCCGGGATGACAAATGCAAAATAAGAAATGTATGTAGGCCAACCTTCCATCCTTTATTAAAGAGTTTCCTATATATTTACTTAAAGATTAGTATACGTTTTTATTTATTCAACAATTGGGTGATAATCCCAAAGGAAGGACCAACACCCGTCCTATTACTTACCAATGAAATAAAGATATTAAGGAAAAATTTCTAAATAATGCTTAATATATTTCTTCTAGTGACATTCAATATAACTTCTATCCCTAATTCTGTGATTACAAAAATGAGAATTTATATATTGGGTTTAAATTATAAAAGACTTAAAATAATTAGAACCATGTAGATTTTATATCACTGATAAACAGGTCAGTGATTTCTGTAGACTGATAAATCGTATCATAGTGATGTTTAAAATGAAATATAGGCAGTGATACACATGCTTGTAAGTGATATGTCAAAATGATGCTGCCAATTATTGACAATCTGTGTAAAACTTTAAAAATTTGTTACGATAACTATTCCTTTTCTGACTATAAATAACAATAACGTCTAATTAGCAATAATTAATCATGTTGTTATTTTAAAACAGTCGTGAATTATTCTGGTGTTATATAATTTGCTGTTTTATATCAAATTGTGACTATTTTTATCGGGAGTTTTGGGTGTGAGTAACGCGAATTACTCTGTTACACCTATTGGTAATTCATGGTGCTTACTTGGTTACATTTTTCGATAACGTGAAACGATCATTGTCAATGTCAATAATGTAGACGAATAATCATGCTTGGTACACATGCATGGCTGAATAACTCACATACGTATATCTAGATAGTTTAGGTTAGCTCAGATAGGTCGCGATTTTGCACAAAACAGGCGACAGCCCAAGCCGAGGGGTGCCGTGCACCCTTGAGTTAGTCGCCCAAGCATCCCAAATCGGCTAAGTGCCTTCAGCGCTCGCCTCGGTAGTTCGGTGAAGCTGTAAAGACCTTTCCAGGTTAACAGCGTTGTCATTTCGAAAAAAAGAAAGAATAATCAGCAGTATCAATAATTTACGATGGACTATTCTTATGTTATCTTTTCTATTATAATGACTGACAGGTCATAAAGGCATCATTTTACTCATTGTGAGAAATAATTACAATATTGTATCAAATTCGCTATTACCAAACCTAGAAACACGGTGTTTGTGAGACCTACTGCATGTGTATTAAGGCTTTTTTGCCTAGATATTTATCACTTACAATAACTTCCAGATTATGGTAAATAACTCAATTTCTAAACAATCTCTGTTGTCCTAATTCCATTTATAGAAGTAGAATAATATTTTATCGAAAAATGTTGTAGTAAAAATACTGATGTACTACTGTATTTCCAATGGGAGTGTTATGATTCCTGTAGATTTAAACGTTTTCGCAATTGTGTTATGTTGTCTTTGATTGAAAATAAATACAAGATTTAATTCTTAAAGAAACATTTGTATCTCTGTGGTAGCATGTGTGTACGCTCTCTTTAAAGAATTTGACATTACGAATAACATATAGTGATAGAGATTTTCTAGTATCGACCTAACAAGTCCCCACTTTCTACCATTAAGAACCTATCGAGTCTCAGTACTTGTATCCAGGTCAGCGTTCTCTATACTGAGGTGTTGCCATTGTTGATGATACTTCCCACTTAAAAAAGACTATATTCAAATTTTTTTTTTATATACTACGTCGGTAGCATAAAAGCATGCGGGCCGCCTGGTGTAAAGCGGTCACCGCAGCCTATGGACGCTTGTAACATCAGAAGTGTCACGTGCGCGTTGCTGACCCCTAAATAACCTATTAATTTACCCCTTGAAGTACTCCATACTGTAGTCCCCAGGAAACACTTCAGCAGGAAGCTCATTCCACAGTCGGGTCGTTCGCGGAAGGAAACCTCTCTGGAACTGGACCGTCTGAGACCAACTCGGTTCCAATGTGTGAGGATGAATTCCCTGCCGATTACGAGCCATGCGATGGTAGAAAGTTTAGGCCATAAGACGGCGCTTATGAACGATAAAACTACCTCCGGTTCAGACAACAACCCACTCATAGAGAAAAACCGGCAACAAACTCGGTCTGGTCTATCTTTTCATTATACATATTTTTATAAACAGAGATAGTTACATTCGATTCTGATAGATGCATAGAGAGAAACGTCATTTCCAGTTATCACCATCATTCACATTGATCCACCCTATAAATAACACTCTTTAGACTTTAAACCCTCTCGACATGGTGCTTTAACTCACTATACGGCAAATGTGCTTAGTGGACATGGAATGACAAATTGTTACTGTTTCTAATATTTAAATTATATTGTTGTGTTGTAGTATAACAACATAGTACTTAAACAGTGACAATATTAATATTATAAATATGAAAGATTGTGAGGGTAGATGGAAGTTTGTTACACTTTCTTTCACAGATTTCTAGTGATGATGAATTAATATAGAAATCGGTTCACAAGTTCATTGAAAGACACTAATAGGTGGGAGAAATTTTTTGTCTAGACTAAAACAAACATTTCTTGTTGAGTTTTTGATCATGCTACCATTGATATATCATTTGGTTTAAATAACTCTATAATAATTAAAAACAACTTATTTCTCATATAGGAAGGTAATATAACGCGAATGCGATGACGTATTAAGTATTCTTGTGGTTTGTTTAGTGTAATGTAATAAAAATAAGGTATGTATTAATTAATTTATATAGCTGTATAATATACGAATATTTCTGAGATGCATTAAATGATTCAACAATACATATTTTTATTATTTTAATTTCATATAAAATTATTAGATTTTGTCGAATAACTTGAAATAAAAATTCTTAGTAAATTAGTCAATAAAAACAATATAAATCATATAAAATCAAATCTGTGAAAGATTAAACGCAAACAACTTTTTACAGTTATTTACTTGACACTTTTTAGTGAATTTCTGAACACTAGTTATTTTAACTCAAGAATCTTAAAGAAACATGCAATATCAAATACCGTCTAAGTAAGCGGTTGCCGCAGCCTACGGACACTTTCAATAGTAGAAATATCAAATGTCTTTTGCTGAACTTTTAAAAAAAGTTGTTTACACCCCCTCTTAAGGAGCGCTATATTCGGTCTCCAAGAAAGCGTCAACAGAAAGTTGATTCAAGTACAGAAGAATAGATGAGGCTAGTTTATTATTTATTAGTATTCATTTAATGTTGTTTACATTATGGTTCATGTAATGCAAGTAAACAGCTTACCGGTTCGATATCTCAAAGCATTTTTTTTTTTTTTAAGAAACCTAACTATACGCATTCAATCTCGATCTTTAGACGAAAGAAACTCATCATAAATTTTGAGCAAAGAATCTGGTGTCCTTGGTTTAAAACTTTTTAGGACATGCTCAAAATACTCCATTGTAACTGCAGGACATTCTAAATCTCTTTCGAGAGCCTTTAACGCTGCTTCGTGGCATAAAGCGTGTAACTCTGCCCCTGAAAACCCTTCAGTTCTAACGCTAATAATGTGAGGGTTAACATCATCAGAAATGCTCATCTGTCCAAGTTTCAACTCCAGAATCTGCAATCTAGTCTCAAAGTCGGGCAGGGGAACATATATCAATCGATCTAATCTCCCGGGCCGTAATAAAGCTCTGTCCATTCTATCAGGTCGATTAGTAGCTGCCACAATGGTGACTGAGTTTAAAGGAACAACACCGTCCAACTCTGTTAATAGCTGTGCTAGGACTCTCTCGTGAACACCAGCTTCACCGCCACCGCGTTCGCCTCCTATGGCATCCATTTCATCAAAAAAGATGATTGAAGGAGCGACTTGCCGCGCTTTCGTAAATAAATCACGCACAGCGCGTTCCGATTCGCCTACCCATTTTGAAAATAACTCAGGGCCCTTTATAGAAAGAAAGTTTAATCCACTTTCAGTCGCTAATGCTTTGGCGATCATAGTTTTCGAACAACCTGGTGGACCATAAAGCAATACGCCGCCCGGGGGTCGTATGCCTAGACGCTTAAAACTTTCGCCATGTTTTAATGGCCACTCAACTGCCTGGCGTAACTTTAGTTTTAAGTTATCAAGTCCACCAATATCAGACCATCTAACATTGGGTATTTCTATCAATAGCTCTCTCATAGCACTAGGTCTCACTATGGTTAATGCTGCTATCAAGTCTTCTTTCTCAATAGTATCACATGACCTTTTCATACATTTCATTGTTGCTTGAGTGCAAAGATTTACTAAATCAGCTGCTACATAACCATGTGCCAGGTCAGATATTGTTTCAATATCTTGTGAGGATACTCGGTTTGAGAGATTCTTAAGTAAACTATATAAAATATCCTTTCTCCTGACTCTATCTGGTACTGGTATTTCAATCTCTTTGTCCAATCTCCCGAATCTTCTTAACATAGGATCAATTGCTTCAGGTTTTCTTGTTGTGGCCAAAACAAAAACTTGACTATTCTCTTCATGTAAATTGTCTAAAAAAGATACAAAAGCTGATGTAACTCTCCTCTCCTGCTCTGTACTACCAGAAGAGCGTCTTGGACATATTGTTTCTATTTCATCAACTAAAATTATACTTGGTTCATTTTTGACAGCCTTCTCAAATAAACTTTTCATTGTAGCCTCAGTTTCACCAAAATATTTACTAAATATTGCAGGACCATTTATTTCCAAGTGAAAACAATCAAGAATTTCAATTAGATATTTACAAATTGCTGTTTTGCCAATACCAGAATGGCCATAAATTAATAAACCTCTTGTAGGTTGAAAATTCACAGTTAGTTCATCTTTATGAAAAGATATTTTAATGTATGTCTGTATTTCTTCCAATATATCAGTAACTCCCCCTAATAACAATGGCTTTTTCTTGACTTTCTTAGTATCTTCTCTCTGCAGACTCCAAACAGTTTTTTGGTTTACAACAAACCATTTATTATTACAAGTTTCTTGTGTTTCAGATTTAACATTAGTTACTTCAATATCCAATTTCTTACCAAAGTAATAATAGACTAAATTCATACCAACACAAACAAAGTTATTATGAAAATGATATTTTAATATATCACAAATGTCTGACTTCTGTTGATAATTTGGGATTCTTATTGTAATATGTGATGCATTCATTTTTTCTTGCTTTATTACAGTCACTGTTACTTTCTTGTTATCATTGCTCCAAGCTCCCGGTAAATCTGAAATTATGTCATTGACCATATGAGTATACAAAGTATTTCATTCTATAGTTTATTCTTTGGAACTAAAAAAGTAGTTTAACTTAGTTTTTTTTTTTATTATTTCATTAGTTATATTATTTTGGTGATTTAATCATATGTACCATAAATAATATAAAGGAAGAAAGAAAGAAGTACTTTATTGTTGGAACAATCATATAATTAAATTCAATTACACAAACTATTTAGAGAGAAAAGAAACACTTGAAAATGAAAAATAGATGTCCAAAAATTGGTGAACCCATTCAGCAAAAATGCACTGTACTGCAGCACTGATTTTCAATGGGAGCCCAAATGATAAATGGATGTTCAGTCGATCATATTAATGCTAATACAAATTTTAAAGTGAACAAACAAATAACACAAACACACATAACACGTCATGGATGGTCACACTAAAGAGATATATAATATATAGCTACTGTAACCACAAATTTAGGATTAAACAAAATAAATTTAAATTTAAAGGAAAAAATACACCGATAAGCAGAGCTTACAATAGAAATAAGTGAATACATTATATGCCACTTTCATTACTGAGTTGCAATATATCTATATCAAATAGAAACAAACTACTGTTCTACAATTGATTTTGAATTTAGTACCAACATTTTCTTAAGTAATTTATTTTTTCTATTATGAATATTTTATTAAATCTTGGTTTTACTCTCATTAAACAGTTATCAACTTCTTAATGCAGTAGTAATCTGCAATGAAAAGTAAGAATTGCCAAAAAAATAATGAACAAGAGCAGATATATAAAGCTTATTACCTAGACCTTTTTAAAAATAAATAATAGGTTATGTATGTATGACACAACTATACATTATTGAATCCATTGAATTAAAAGTAACAGGACAATGTTCTATAGTTACCAGCAGCAGGTAAGATTACAGCAGATGGAGAAGACGTTTTGGAGGGCCACATTCGCTTGGCTATCGGTGGGGCACCTTCCCGAGTTAACTCCAAATGTCCTCCAATAACAGCGCCAATAAGGCTACCTGCTGTAGGATGAATCAAAACTGAGTTCGATGGCGCACCTTCCGGTGGAGCCCCAGCTCTTTCTAACCAACTATATAGCATATCATTCTCAATATAAGGGCATTTTACTTGATCTTTCCCACAAGTTAATTCAGTATGAATAATTTTGTCGTTCGATGTTATGCTGCAACCGCATCTCTCACAGTCCACCCAAAGAGTTTTCTTAGCTTGTTTTGGCGGCATTATTTCTAATTTTAAAGTGAAGACACTACGCAATTAGATATAAAATAACTAATAACAGCTTCATTACTATTTATAGGTGTATAAAGATTTGAATTTATAGGTTAGATTATTTTAAAACATAACAAAACGTAAATGTCAAATTCATTAATCTTTATTTCAACATTTTATAAGAACATTTCCTTGCTGTTGGAATATACAATAATGCACAATTTGGAAGAATAATTATAATATAGCTAATCTAAAATCAAACATAATTCTAATTTTATTGGGAAAAATTGTAATCGTATAAATATTCTTTGTTTCTGTTCTTTCTACTGTAAATAAATATATTATAATTTTACATACTACTTCTCTGTACTTTTCAATGACATTTCTAATTTGACAACTGCCAAATAGTTTGTTATCGTCTGTCAACGTTATAGTTTTCAAAATCTTTGATGAATCACAAATGTATAATAGATAAATGAAAGTTTTGTTTCTAAAGGATAACCAAGTAATTTCACAAAAGCGACTTTCGTTTAGTGTTCATACATTTTGAAAACATTGAAATTGTACGATGACTTTAGCAGAGTTTTTCAGTTGTAGTTTGTTAGCTTTCGGGGCTCCGATTGCTATGTTTGCTATAACTATAGCAAACGATCCAGTACGAATCATAATAATGATTGCAGCAGCGTTTGGATGGCTGCTTTCGTTTTTACTGTCATCTCTGATTTGGTTTGCGGTAGTGCCACTCCGAACTTATTTAGCCTTTGGTATGGTTTTTGCTATACTATTCCAGGTAAGGATTTTGTTACATTCAATGCTATACGGCCTAAATATTAACTTATTTACGTTAAATCCTGGCTTAAATTCTTAATATTGTAACCTAAGGGTATAACAATCTTTGAATTTTTAAATTATAAAAATGTAAACACCTGACTACAAATTGGTATATTACATTTAAATTTTCAGGAGGCTTTCCGATACGGCATGTACGTTCTACTGAGAAGGACAGAAGCTGGTTTAAAGGAGATTTCAGAAAATCACAATATTGGAAGCAACAAGATGGAAATGGCATATGTTTCAGGCCTAGGATTTGGGACTATGAGTGGAGCGTTTGCCTTGATTAATGTATTGGCAGATTCAGTAAGTGATTTAATTTTGTAATAATATACTATTAATATAAATTTTTCTATGGCTGGGTCCAGTTCTTTTCAATGGCTGGGTTGTTTTCCGAACCGGTGGTAGTTTTTGACGGGCCTAAACTGAATAAAGTATTTTTGATTTGTATTTTTGATATAGTGTAACAAGAATTTTAAATAGTAATAGCAGTCTATAAACATTTAAACCTGCATGGAAGACTAGTAGTTATTTTGAGCTCATTCAGTATTCTGTTGCTATTAATATGGAGAAGTTGAGGCTCATTATTGCTGCATGATTTGTTTATTCATCAAATAGGTCACCAGTTGTCTATCCTAACAATAACACAGTCAGGTATTTTTCTATGTTTTAAGAAAAGGCAAATTATGTAGGCAATAAATTATAGTGTTATATATATATTACATAGTACAATATAGTAGGTGGTAGAGCCACACTGAAGCTATTACAGGTTTCAACATGAACGGGTCAGCTCGTGCGGGGTAGTACCACCCCTCTCACAGAAAACCGACGTGAAATAACAGTGCGTGTATTGTTGTCTTTCGTTTGGTTAGTGACAGCGCCGGAGGCCCAACTCCCTTCCTCTTTCTTTCTTTCCCTTTTCTTCACCTCCTCCTCTCCCATATACAAGATGGCATCACACTTGGGACTTCCCTGATGACACTAGTGTCTATGGACAGTGGCAATCACTTAACATCACGTGACCCATCAGTTTGTTTGCCTCCTTTGATGTAAAAAAAAAGAATTGACTAAACGTAATTTACATCATTGCATTTGCAGATTGGACCTGGAACTTTAGGATTACACAGTGGAACAGAATATTTCTTTGTAACAAGTGCAGCAATGACTCTCTGCATGATACTCCTCAACACATTCTGGAGTGTAATCTTCTTCAGTGGTTTTGATGATAAAAATTATTATAAAGTTGGATGGGTCATAGTGTCTCATTTCATAGTATCTGGTCTTAGTTTATTGAATCAAAAAGAGTTGTATTTTGCAACAATTCTTCCTTCATATGTCATACTTATTATAACAGTTTGTATAGCATACAGATGTGCTGGTGGAACTAAACAAAGTTTTACACAAAGTTTTTATTAAAACCTATTGTTAAAGGCATTTCACTCGATCTTAATACAATTTTGTGAACATTTTGTATCTGTGATACTGCAATAAATGACTTAAAATTGTAAAATATTAATTTAGGTATATTATATTAAATGTTTGCCTTGGATTGCCTAATGTGGAAGATCACAAGACTTGTTATTTTGATGAGATAAAATGGAAATTTATTATGAATTTTTTTATTGGAATATAAATATAAAAGACTTACACGTTTTATTTAACAGGATTCTGTTTCACAATCTTATATATAACATATTATGTTAGTTCACTTTGTCAAATTATTTTTTAATCATAATGGTTTAACTGTCAAAGTTCATAATGTTTTTCGACCCTGGCATGTACATATTTAGTAACAAACTTTTTTTATCAATTAGAGGTACCAAATATTCGGTATTTCTGCAGTAAGGTACAATTTTGATTTCCTTGCTGAGTAATAAATCAACCGAAGAGCAAATCAAATAAGGCTACTCAGTACCTATTCATGAAGTGTCTTTGGGAAGTATTGAATTTAACAGCATATAACATAACCTATATGAATATTAAATCCGTTATGTCAACTTTTTAATATAAAAAAAAACACATTACTCTGCAACAAATTTCCCATTAAATTATATATTTTTTTATATTAGTTTTTCTCCAATCAATACTTAACCAAATATATTTCTGTTAATTCCAGTAACAACATATTATCGTTTTTATATATTTCATATGCTAAAAAGACAATTTTTTATATATATAAGTTATTTTGATAAATAAAAAGACATTCTGTTAAAATATTATTTATAATTGATTCCTTGGACGGACTACTGTTATTACATTAACGATTAATAATCTACATACTAATATTATAAAGCTGAAGACTTTTGTTTGCTTAAACATGCTAATCTCAAAATCTACTGGTCCAATAAAAAAAAATATTTCAGTGTTAGCTCATTTATCGAGGAAAACTATAGGCTCTATATCATCACAGTAAGACCAATAAGAGCAGAGTACCAATAAAAAATGTTTCAAAATCAGGGTTAACATACATATTATTTCAAAATATTTTCACCTTTTACATAAGCAAAGTTTTGAGTTAAAGTTAGTGTTAGCCTAATATAACTATTTCAAGCGAACAAAGTAGCGGACAGAAGCTAGTGTCATACTAAAATTACAAATTAATTAAAATGTAACTACATATTTGTTATTTCCTTAAAAACTTATATACTTTCTTGTTTTGAAATGAACTGACCAGTGAAAGGTTCATCTAGGTAACGTCACTGCCACATGAATTTTAGATTAACAGTAGTGCTAGCATTGCTGTGATCCAATGGATGAGTGTTATTTGTATAACAGGCATTGAAACTCAGTTCTTCGGAGTAACTTCAAACATATGATGATTGACCCCACATAAAATATAGCATATTTGTCGGTGAACTGTAAGCCTGTTATCACACAACAACAAAAAAAGACCTCTTTACTGCATGTTTAATTTTGATTGTACAATAAATAAAGATAATTTGTTTAAATCAAATGTCTTTTCTTTTTAATAAAATAATTCAAACTTAATGTTTTTGTTTTCTTTGTTCTAATTTAAATTGTTTTTAAGATTTGAATCAAATTATTATTCCAGTCATTTGTTTAATTAAACTGAAATTCAAACAAGTTTTTTTAAACAGTGGTAAATAAGATATAAAGTAGTTGTGTCCAGGCATAGTTGATGTGGCTACTACTTTTTTGTAATAAATAGCAGAGTTTTATCAAAATAAATTTGTTCCATACCAATCTTCAATGGCCATTGACTGAATGGTGCGGTTGAAGAACTGCAATGCCACCTATTGATGAGTTATAAATGGGTAGCATAATAACTTTTAGAAATGTCAACTTTTGTGGTAATTTATACATTTGGAGTCTCTCTCATATATATCATATATACCAACATCCATTTCGATATACATATATAGGCATGCCACAAATGTGTAAGTTTAGCATAGATTATGAAGAATTTAACAGATTTTATCTTCATTTTTCACATAAATTAATGAGATTTTGACTCTACTACAATGACACAAATATTCATGCAAACAATTACAGACTTAGTCAAATATTCTTTAAATTTATTTATCATTTGATTACAGGAAAGCTGATGAAAACTCTCGAATAGGCTTACATAGAGTAATCTATGTTCTTCAGATAGATGCGTTAAGTACAGACCAATAATAGGCCTGTTCTTTTTCACTATTGCATATCTTGATACTCTTCAACAAGCTGTGCCAGCAGAGAATCAACAGTCCACACACTGTCAGCTGTGTCAGGTTCTTCATCTGGAACATATCTTTGCAGGATATCCAACACTGCTTCAATACTATCTGTAGATCCACTGATAGCTCCACCTACTTCTGCCAGAGTGTTTACTGTTTCTATGTCTTTCTGACCAGTCCTAAAGAAGTTAACCATTGTTTCAGAAAGCTAGATATGTCTATTATTATTAATATAAAATTCTTACACCAGTGATTTTTATATGAAATTTGAAGTACATTTCATTTGCACTTTATTTCAAATTTTAATAAATTATCTCTTCAGAGTTTCTACACATTTATAAAATGTTGAGCTTTAAATACTGAAATAAGGATTTAATGAATTTTACTAATATACAGTATAGTGCGATTTAATAATTATTATAAACGAATAATCAAAGATAATAATTACATTAATTGAAAAAAATTGTTTTACCTACATAAAATATTTTAAGATTCAAGTTTTCATAACTTACTATTAATATGAGAAAAGTTTCAAATATCATATTTGTTAGTATTATAGTTATAAAAGTTTAGGAACACCTTAAAACAGAGTATACTCATTTTAAAACTTACCTAGAACAATAATAATAATCCATTCATCTTACACAAATTTAGAATCCTCAACATGCGTTTCACTAATATTTTAAGGTGAATATATTTTATTTATGTTGTCAACTTACGATGGAGGCACAGATATCTCTTTCTCCAATATATCCTGCAAGTCATCTAAATCAGGTATTGTTGGGATGTCATCATTTGAGTCTGACGATTTTTTGGGTATAATATATTCTCTAAAATGAAAGATATGTCTTCACGTATATTGCAATAAAAAATACTATGGATCTTTCAGAGAATATGCTTACTTAGCTTCAATGTGAGTACCTTCAGCCCATACGCCGACTTTTTTTGGTAATGGTATATTGGTAGATAGCGTTTCATTCATTTTTACTGTTGTTATAAAATTACTTTATCGGTTATTTGATGTGAAATTCGATTTGTTTTATTTTGCTTAGCAACTGCAACCTAGGGATGATCAATAGTAATCAATGTTTATCTGTAAAACATCGATGTTTTGATGTCGATAACATCGACACACTATGTTATGAGTATAAAATACCGAAATGGCAATAGAATATTAAGGTCATTTAACTTTTTTTTTTTTTTCTCGAACTGACTACGCTATTGACCTAGCAAGGTCTTTACAGCTTCACCGGACTACTAGGTCATTTAACGTTGCATGTACTAGCTAGAGACTAGATAATTGTCAAATTTAACTCGAAGTAAGTCCTACGATTAGTTATTTCTTCGGATGACTTTTTTTTCAACGCTGGCCAACTCCTATCCCAGGAACACCGGGTAAATTTAGTTTATTTATAGACAGTTTTAATTGCTAGCAAAAAAAAAATCAATGTTTATCGTACATAGATACTTTTAAACCAATGTCAACATCGATGTATTTCTAATATCGATCATTCGTACTGCGACCACGAACAAAATTGTTTTTTTTTTAAACTCGCAATGGAAACGAATACATTCAACCCTAATTTGTTATGGTATTATCAAGTATCTATATACTCGGTTTTATTTACTATTAATAATATTTCACAAAAACCTGGAATTAATGGTCTTTATTATTTTATTACCGTAAGGCAGTTTTTATTATAGAATGTTAAAACTTTAAAACAAGATGAAGATGTAAAAAAAATAAATGAACGTTTCAAACCTATGCACTCGTACTTGCATGAAAACGCGCACAACAGCTTCCTTTTAGATAATAACAAAGTATCTAGAAATAAAAGAGTTGATCAAAATCTAAATAGTTTTGGGTGATTTATCTCTATCATTTCAATTATATATAAGAAATCAGTGATAAATATTTATTTCTTTATTACATTAACTAGCCTCTACCCGCGACTTCGTTCGCGTGGAATATCTATTACATATACACTAACGCTAACACGCTTCTCAAAAGGAAAAACATCCCGATTTTGAAACATTTTTCATTTGTGCTCCGCTCCTGTTGGTCTTAGTGTGATAATATATAGCCTATAACCATTCTCGATGAATGAGCTATATAACACTAAAAGAATTATTCAAATCGGACCAGTAGTTCCTGAGATTACCCCCTACAACGTCACAAACTCACAAACTTTACCTCTAGTATAGATGAGAAAAACATACGTGGTTTATCAACTGCATCTTCGAATAGTGTTACACGAACGATTTCGTTAACTGCAAAGATTTGCTACCATTGTTAATATTGCATTGCAAAAGTAAGATTTTTTTTTAATTTGTAATTAAGTAGTATATAATATATGACTGAGCAGAAAGAAACGATGAAATGCGATCTCATAATTCTCTTAAGTACAATAAAAAATGTACCAATTTTACATATATTAATTGTAGGATAATTATCCCGCACTAATATACTGGAAGGTAGTGTCTGAATCAGACTGGGTCACTGCTACGATATATATAGTGATAAAGCTATTGTAATGACTTTTGTTTCTAGTATTTCGACATCAGTCTATGTCCGACTAGCTACATTAATAAAAATGGAAACCATACAAGGAGAAAAAAACAAACTTCTAGAGATCGTAACAAAAGATGTATTTTTTTTTTTCAAAAAAAAAAGCAATAATACAGTATAAACTAAACAAATGAATGCGTAACATTTTGAGATTAGGAAGACGTAAATCTAAATTTGACCTTAAATTTAATGAAATAAAGACAAACGTTAATCGATGTCGGCGCACGACAGCGTAACGTTTCGTGTTGTGTTTCGAGTACTCAAAACCAGAACAGTGACGTCACTCGAATGCGTGCGTTGGACTCCATATTTTTTTCCAATAGGGAGTAAAGTCAACACATCGAGACGTGTGCCACTATCCGATACCATACTCTATTATAACCTATATATAGTGATGTAGCGTATTCATCGTCAGAGGTAAACAAAAAATGATTTATATAACTAGATGTGCGCGCGACTTCGTCCGCGTGGAACCTTATGTAAAAACATTAATAAATAAAATCATCTGATTGTATTAAGTCCATTTACTTATCTATGTTCCTCTCGTACTTAAATCGCGTCTTCTTTAAAATTACAAATAACTTTTGATACAGTGTGTCGATTTTAATGAAACAAAGACTAAATGTTATATTACTAAAAATCATTAAAATGTACTTTATTATTTATTCCTAGACACCTGTAACATTTTTTTTCACAAAGATCTAAAAAGTACAGACACGTTAAATTTACATTCTTATTAAATGTATAGATAAAATAGATTACAACTAATAAAGAGTGTATCTTAATATTGCTGGAATTATAGTTAATAATCGATAGTTACTTTGATTATTATTTAGTTATAACATTGACACGTAGGTATAACTGCATTATATTATATTATATATAACAGGAACTCTGTGATAATTTTTTATCTCTAGAGTGGATAGTCAAAGAGACCGGCAATATAGTAGCTGCCTTTCCACTCTGGGTGTATTACGAACATATCGTTCGGACTACCAAAGTCTAAATTTCTTACAAGTTTTAAGTCCTTCGAAATTCTTCATCATCGCTGGATATACAGTATTCATTTTGTATCGCGCACAGAGTGAACATTGTACAATTGACAACTTCTCTTATAGACTATAAATAGTTTCACAACCCTAGGTTATCACGGAGGTAAGTTTTAATGACTGTAGGGTTCGGTTAGTGTAGACCAGTGCTTCCTAATCATTGTCCCAACATTTTTTTTTATTTTATAGAATCCTTCATATGTATGATGAATTATATTATGCAATAAAAATTGAATTATTAGAAATAGAAATTATTAACCCCAAGATTACGTATTTCACAAGAGCAAAGTGATATCAAAAATTATTAAATTCCAGCTTCAAACCAATAAATTCAAATCATACCAACCATAAACTAAATGTGCACTTTTCTCTATAAACTTTCGTGTATTACGTATTCGGAGGTTGATGTCGATGGCCATATCTTGGTTATGGTTTGATACATGATCTGAATTTCCTATATTGGAGGCGATATGTAGCTATTTCTTCGTGAACTTTGCTGTTACTTAACACATAATTACCGATTGAATATATATAGATACATCCCTAAAGATCGAATACATGAAACACCGATATTTTTTTACAATTATCTAATAGCAATAGTTAAATATACTATACTGTGCAACATCATGAACTATGAATATGTAAAAGAAAATGTTTACCAGATGTTGGTACGTATCGTTAGAGGAAAACAGACTTCAAATAGAAATAACTAATAACTAGTGTTTCAAACTTAATTTTACAGATTATAATATCGGTAACATAGAATCATATAATATCTACTAAATAATATATATGCCGTTAAATTTCAAAATAAGCTAAATCCAATTGTCGCCGTTCTTAATATTTTACGTTATTTTTCAAGATCTTAATATTTTACACATGTGAAATATAGAGATCAACAAAAAAAATCGAAAGGCAAAAGTTCTTGGTCTATAAAAACTGAAAATCTTAAAAAAAATAAACACTTTATGTGCACGCTTAAAACTAGATTTAGCTTATTTTTAAATGTATAATTAGTTAGTTGCTGGCTTCACTAATAAAATGTTGGCTCCTTTATTGAAACTTTCCAGGGAGTTTTTTGTGGCATATCGGATCGGATCGGATCAATGTGGTATGTTATTATTTATAATCCATTTTGCTCTTGTATAATAATCAAAGTATACTAAACAAAATCACACCAATATTACAAAGTATTTATGGATAAAAAACAGAAATTCACAAATATAAAAATGGTTACAAGACGGATTAGAGCTTCACCAAAAAATACTCTCTATCAGATTTTACTCGCGACTCGCTAGCTACTCAAAAAAAGTACTTGTTCTAGATAAAAGATATCCGATGTCTTTTTCTGTTCTCCTTAGGATGTCTATACAAAATGTCCTGAGCAGTCGACTGGATAAAACGTGAAAGCCTAACAAACAGTCTCACATTCGCATTTATAATATTAAGGATTTTATTTCTCACTAACTATTAACTACATTACACTACTGTTAACTAAATCGCGGGGATTTAGTTCCAGGGGAAATGATCGTATTGTAAAACTGCCAGTTTTCCATTAACAATTAAAAAGCCAGTAAGTGAAAAAAAGATCAAATTAACGACTTTAAGCCATATTTGTTTAATTACAAACTCTTTAGTACATATGGTAGACTATAATGATAGGTAGCCTTAACACTACTATAAAAACTCAATTATCTAAGCATAGATACTACAATTTTACGTATACTGGATCAATAACCTGTGAATCGTACATGAAGTTTGGTAAATCGTTTTCTATTCGAAATATGTGCCGATTATGAAGTTATCATCTGATTACTATTGCAAGCTTAATTTAAATTAATACGAAATAAAACATAAACTCCTACCTTATAGAGTTCTTAAATTATTTGCAAATGTTTATATATTACAACTTATTTTTTTAAAACATACCTCTGACGACTACAATTATAATTCTAACGATATGTATTTCGTGATTGTTATTTGTAGCACAAATGTACATCAAAATATGTTATAAGTGATAAAGGAGTAAAATAAATCATTCAAATTAACTATAAAAAAATATTTCATGTAACAAATGAGCATTACGTATCCTGTACAATTATTAGCATGGACAGAATTGTAACGAATTCATGATTAAATGTACACAAGAATTAAAGAAAATTACTTTTTACTTACAAAAAGCAGCTTAATCTTTGACTTAACAAGAGCGATAACACTATATCACTTAACTTTATATTCGAATTATAAGATAAAAAAATTAACAATCTCAATATCAATTCCGTAAAAACATTATAATAACAAATCGTTATAAAATCACATTCAATACGACTATTTATCGATAACTCGATTCACTCATAGTGAACTGTAATAACTCTAAGTATTAATTATTTTACTATATAAAAATCTATATTTAATGACCGAGTCGAACGCGATTCGTTTAATCGATTATTATTTTTATCTATACAAAACTAGCACATCACTACATCGAATATCGAAGACATATATTTTAATCGATAGTACCGGGATCGAGAACCGATTTGGTTAATTCTAAATTGCGAATATATCGACAATTTTAATCGATATCGTTTAAAGCAGCAGATCGCTTGTCGATAGTTTGTTGAGGTCGGAGGAGAGCAGGTCGGTGTTCCGATCAGCGTTCAGTAGTGAGGAGAGGCCAGAAATCTCTCCCGAGGTGAGGTGCAGAGGACCATCTCTCTCTAGGAAAAGTGCATTGCGATGGACCATCTGTAGAGATTGGAAAATAAAGACTTCAATATCACAACGACATGACGTCATCGTCACTATTACGAATGTAACATCTGGTGTATGGGAGTATCGCTTATTCCTATCAACGAGCACTCACCTGGTTGTAGTCCACCTGCTGGACCACATTGGGGGATATGTGTCCGGCTTGCATCGGGGATAAACACATTGGGGAGACTCCTCCCTGATGCATCGGCGACTGGCCCATGTTCGTCGACATCATCTGGTGCGGCGAGTGGACCTGCTGCATTCCCGGAGAGTGGACCTGTTGCATGCCAGGGGAGTGGACCTGTTGCATGCCAGGGGAGTGGACCTGCTGCATGCCAGGGGAGTGGACCTGCTGCATGCCAGGAGAGTGGACCTGTTGCATGGCCGGGGAGTGGACTTGCTGCATGATGGGGGAGAGGGCGGAAATGTTTCCCTGCTGCATGCCCGGGGCGAGGCTCTGCTGATAGCCGCCCGTAGTCCAGGGGATCTCCTGGTAGGTGGCATGGCTCGGCCCGGCTTCAGCGAGGACTTGCATATCCATATTTATACCCCAGTTCTGAAACAAAGTATTCGCATTGTATTTTATTAACTAAATTTTTCTTTAATTTACAAAGAATTTCGAGGTATTATTTTAATATTTTGGAGCATAAAGTCAAATTAGGAGTTATTTACCTGTTGACCATACTGCGTGTAGACGTTCAAAGTGGGAGACATGCTCATTGTACGGTGCGGGGGAGTTTTATCTAAAATAATTATATCATATTATAAAACAAACTTAAAATTATGGATGACATAGTGATCTTGTTTGAATAAAATAAATACACTCATGCACATATTTAGAGGAACGCAATAAAAAGGGGCAAGATAATATGAAGGATTGTTTGATCTATTGGTACAATATAAGTTTGTAAAAGTCGTTCAATATAAAACAATAGTTAAATTAACATTTTTGGACACAAAAAATAAGACTATACGAAAAAAATCAGATTAGAGGCAATAAGGCTAATTATTTTGGCCTAACATTCGGAAAATTAAATATTGTTCCAGACATTCCTTGTTTTTCCTCCATGTGTGAAACAATCGGTATTTAGCATTTCCGTCTCTCGCTGTCAAAACTTCTTGCATTCGTTTGGGCACAGTTTTTATTAAATTGACCATGAAACCTTGTGGCATTAGGTTACATTTTTCAACCAATGTAATTTTGACGTCTCTGAAGTTAGTTGGTGCTGAATTTTCTTATTTAATTTGTTTTCCCAGTTTGTCTCAAACTTTTACAGATTTAGGGCTGTCGAGCACACTGGCCACATAAAAACATGAATTCCAACCTCAGCAAGGTACACCGGTACTACCTCCGCAATGTGGGGCTGAGCATTATCTATCGTGCATTGAAAAAAAAATATCCTCCATGAATTGGCCATAAGCTATCACAATCTGCTGCACCCGCTTTCTACGCTGAGTGTCTCCGTTCGTGCACCGAATCAAATACAGTCCCATACTATTACTGATCTTCCCACCATAAGGATCTATAGCAACAATACTCAGCGTATCTTTGTTCGGGTTGTCTCCATACTTTGACCCTTCCCTCATCTGACTTTAGACAGAATCTGGACTCGTGCATTTTTATAAGCGTCATCATACCAATTTGGGTGCGAATAAGCAAAGTTGGAACGAGTTACTAGATGACCTTTTTTCCTCCAAGTGGAGAGAAATCCTACATACGACACACAGATACTCAAGAGAGCACGGGTAGTGTCGAAGACGCTTACCGACTAAAAAACTCCATGATGAGCCAATTATCGCACTAATGAAAGTGTCACAGGGTAGCATGAGCATTCAGAAGATTTCAGGTTCGAATCATGGCAAGATCGCCATGAGATGTGGCAGGTTTGGTACGTTAAATAATGAGTCGTGTTTATTACCTGTTAATAACTGATTACAGTACATGATTTACGAATACAAGGTACATATCATACACTTGTTATAGGCTTAATCAGCACTTCCGCCTACCTAAGCCCCTTCGAGCTTAAACTAAGTTACTCGATGACCTGCTGCGAATAAAGGGCCTCTGACATGTAAGGATGCCTTTATACCATCTTAATTCTTCTTCTAATCGTTAAGTATCGCCACTTCTCGAACTTCCTGTAGCTATTTTCGTATCTCGGAAGAAGTCTAATTAGTGTTTCTGAGGACACTGCTTACAATAAATCCGTCGTCCCTCTCTGTTATTACTCATTTATGAACTTGTCGTTTACGTCTTCTATACTGTCCAGTCTGCTGGTATCATTTAACATTGCGAAAAGTCACAGACTTGGATACTCTTAGTGTTTGAGCCACTTCATTGTAAATGTAACCACTTTCAATTAAAGTTACAGCTTTAGACACCTGAGCAACGCTGAGATCCGGCTTTATCACTCAAACTTATGAAATGAAGTTTCCTTTACTAAATAATAACATTTTGTGTTTAAAAAAAAAAACTGCAGAATTTCATACAGTACGTATCAAAAAAATTAACAAATGGCCAAAAAAGCGAATTAAACTTGTAATTAATATCCTATCCTATCGTCTTTTTCAAATTACATAATACTGGTTCGAGTATATATGGCCAGTATTAAGTTACAAAATATTTTCTGTTGTTTTACCTTTCTTCTGCGTTCCCATAAATACGTTCCATGCTTGTATATAATATATTAAAAACAACAACTTCATAATTCAATGCAGAATATCAATAAAACTGCTACCTATAATATTGTTGTCAGGATATTTTTTACAGTACAATAATTTTGGGACAATACCAAAAATCATAAATACCAATAGTTATTATTCATCAATTAATTAGTGAGGAATGACCAGTTATATAATAATAAATACTAAAAATATCTAATATCCGTTTCAAATAAAAAGGTAAATGTTAAACCGCCATCTTGTTTCGCATTTCGCGTGCAATTCTAGTAAACAAATGTACGAGCGAAAAAACCATGTGCAAATTATGCTAACATGAGCATATGATGTCACGTGACTACAATAAAACTATAAAATACAAATTCTTCATATATTTTTTATTAAAAACTTATTATAAATCGGAACCGCAAGTAACGGTGTAATTTAGTGTAACACAAATGGCTGCCGTTTGTTAAAAGCGCTTTGAACATTACTGAATCTTCTCCGTTTTTAATCAAAAGTAATGAAATTTTAATCACATATTCAAATATTTTCTATAATAATAATTATATTTATTTATTATTCTGATAACAATATATGTTTATAAACGTTTTATGATTTTGTTGATGATAAAATGATTTTGGCTAGTATGAGTAAATTTGGCGGGGTTTAATTGTGTTGTCATTTAAAACGAAGGCCTTTGAATGAAATTTATAATCTAGAACTCACCTCTCGGCTCATCTTTAATCAGTTTCTGTTCTTGTTGAAATCCTGAAACGTTTTAAAAACCATTAAAATATGTCATAACTTTAGTTACGAAAATCACACAAACACAATGAAATACGACCACTCATGCTATTCTTAAGACTACTCTATGATATCGCACATATCTATTGAAATTTGTATTTTTTACGGATACGTATATTTCGTAAGATTTGTTCAATACCCAACTTATTATATGCAATTTAAATTGAATTATATTTAGAGAGTCAGTTGCGTCCAAGCACTTAATTAGGTTGCACAAAATTCCCACAAACGAGCACCCGTGGAATATGTAAGGCAAGGACTTACTTCTCATACCTACATATCTTACATAATTGTTATAGATTTTCAAAATATTCAAACTAATACTAGTACACAAAAGATCTTTTTTGTTCAGAAAAATGTAGATCACAATCTAGATCACAGAGAGTGAAACCGCAAGAAAACCTAGTACTAGAATATCCCATATTTCATACAAGTTCCTTTTTTTTACATATTAAATTTCAATAAATACGCCTGATATCGATTCGAAAACGATCGATTTTGTGAAGTAATAGATAAATTAATCGATTGTAATGAATTCGACGAACACATAATTAACTTTAGCATTATAAAAACGAATCAAACATTATTTCTATACCAAACTAGTCAATAAAATGTCTCAATGAAAATAGATCACTTATCGTCAGACGATTCAAAACAAAATTTGTTCGAAACGTTACTATAAGCATAAATAAAAAAAAGTCACATCAGCGTTCAAAGATGAGTAACATTTATAACAAACTTTGTATAAAGATAAAAAAAGAAACTAGTTAATGGTAAGAAATTTAACATATGTAAATAATTCCACATAACTATTATACGTACAACAAAACGCATGCAATATCTAACAGAAAAAAAAAACAGTATCAAGCTAACATGAATATGTGTGAAATAAACAAATAAAAAAAACTATTAGCCAAAACGCAACAACCATGCCAAGATCTTGAGACTCATACCTTCATCCGATATCAGGGTATATATGGACTGGATATTCAAAAGAAAACGACTTATGGATTTTATTAGCATATTAATTATAAATTTTCCAAGGTTCAAGCTTATTCTGTATACACTACCGGTTTTATATCAAAACGAAAAAAAAACAAATTCTACATACAAGATCAATTATTTCTCACTAAATATACGTTGTTTCCTTTTGATCTGAAGAGACTTAATAGAGGTAAATACGTGTTTGCAGAAATATTTATTGATATCGATAGATCACATTATTTATCGAGTCGATATAAAATGATATAAAAAAGTGTATAATAATTTGTAAATTTATTAAAACTGTCATAAATTTAATGAATAACTGACAGGCATAATATACGTATTCTTATACGTATCTAGATCACAAGAAAATTGTTTATCATCGTAATATATTTTAGGTCAAAGTAAGTTATAGTGTAATATTATTATTTAAACTAAACATATATTCGATTTTTTTTAATTATAAAATAAACCTGAAAATTTATTTAATTTAACCCTTAGATGCATAGTGTCTCCAAATATTAAACAATGTATCCAAGAAAGTATTTTAGTAGTTTGTTTCTGGGTTTATACCACAATTGCTAGAGGTTATAAAACGAAATAAATAAATATAGTACATAAATTCGCTCACTTTTGGAAAAAATTAATACTACCTACAAAGTATGTTTTCTTGTTTTTTATAAACATGTGTAATACTAAAAATAACTCAAGAAAATATGCATTTAAGGGTTATATATGATAATTTTGAAATAACAACTAGTTATTTGTATTCTATAATTACTCCAAAATATTTTGACACACTTTCTATAATCGTATAAGAAAATACAAACATCCATTGTAAAATTCCTCTCGTATATAAATGTCCCCTACAATATTGTTGTTACCTAAACCACTAGAAATTGTATAATTTGGATTCTTATTACCCAGAAATAACACACCATAAAAATTGGCTTTCCTGTTGACATTAAAATACAATACTTTCTGTCTATTACAAGGCCTCATGTAAATTATATATCGATTAAAATAAATATATCTTAATCTCAAGAAACTTCAAATTTTTTATACATTGTTACCAGCACACATATCCACATTAGCTTCTACACTAAACTGATTCAGAAATATTTGTACTTGTAGCAGTTAAATCTTAAGTATCGATTCTGGCAGTTGAATATGATATAAATAAATGGAGAACGAAAATTCCAAAAAACTGGACTCGTTCAAATAAGGCATCAAGAAATGTTATAGACACAAGAAGCTAGTATTAATATCCGAATTAAAAACAAACAGATATCGTCCTAAAACTACACGATAAAATTATGAATTCAAGCTGTGAAATGGATATATACGCATAAATATTTAAGAAATATAAAACACAACAAAAACAAAAGATTTAAACATTAGATAAATCAACGAGTAAAAAAGAGTATGATTAACAACAATACTATTATAAAAATTTAAACTTCTATATTTAATTATAATTTATATAATACTTCATCCAATGAAATTAATTTCCAATATATTTATTGTAAAAGCTAGGCTTGTTTTTATAATTTTTTTCTTATAGACCATATTAATTATTTTTCAATTTCCTGTATATACTCCAGGTATCAATAATACCACTATACTAGATTTTTTTTTCTTCCAAATTGCTTAGTGAATGAAAAAAAAATCACACGTAAAGGTATCCACAGATTAATTGACATAATATCATTCAGATAAACGATTGTAAATGAGTAGATGAGAAAGAAACATCGACATCACATTAACATAAATTATAGGCACACCCTATTCTAATACACTTGAGGACAACGCACAGTTTAATAAACACAATAAATATATAAAAAGTAGGTATGTATGTGTATATACTAATAAGTATTTACTAATAATACGTTTGTAAACAGATTTGATCATTTTCGAAGATACGATAATATACGAATTCGATATAGATACGACCTCTACAAAACTGGACAATATTAGAATATTATAGAAGAATCTAGAATTCTCTACAAACATCGTGTGTAAACACAAAGTTTCACTTAAAGCAAAACGCGTATACTGAAATGTTATATGATGAAATTATAGATCCGAAAATCACAAAAAACAAAGATCTATAAAATGCATCAAAGTGTCTCGATTCTTTTAAAGTTCATAAATGAACTTTTATTGCACTCAGTATATCTCGATCCATTTTTTATTACATAGATAATCCTACCACAATACAAGTAATGACAGTTCTTTATTGGACATCAGTGTAAAGAAATTATAACGGAAAAAAATCTACTAGAAAACTACACTTCCAACTTTTATCTTTGTATCTCGATAAATTCAACATAATAACGTTCTGTTAAAAATTACACATTTAACTGTCATATAGGAAGTTTACTTTTTTTTACTAAGTTTGTGGAGAACATATTCTTAGGGATTCTTAGCAATTTACTAGATAAACTATTGCTTCAAAAAAATGACAAACAGTATTTAGTTTATGACAGATTTAATAATTAAAAAAAATGTTGTAAGCTCAATCATCATATCATATCATCTCTTCTTTCTTATTTCTCTTATAAAATAAGAGAAGAGATATAAACGATTATGCAGTCATCAAATCTCTACAAATTTCAAATATAATGGCTAACTCATAAAATTTTAATATTTATTTCTAATGGTTTTCTGGAATAATACGAAAATCTATAATAAAAAACCTAAGCGATATAAAGCGTTTCTTATCCACCCACAAATATGTTAGTAACACTAAACAAATAATACGTAATAAGGGCTCACTTATCAATAAAAAAAGAGTTAAATCATCTAAATCCTAACAACACAAAAATCAATCATAATTTAATAGTTGCCCCGCTTTTATGTTTCTCGAAGTGGTCTTTAAATTGAAATATAATAAACTTAACACTGATATTGCTACTAAACAACGTTCTATTTTTAATATATTTTATTATAAATAACACAGTGTATTATAATAAACAAATAAATAATAGAAATTATGGCAACTAAAACAAACAAACACACAAAACAAGACTAAAATATTGATTGACTATTTTTTTTTCCTATAAATTAATAACTAAAAACTTTACAAATAGATAAAACTATCACGAAATCAAACTTGACATTATGATACTTTTACTACTTGGGACATTCCTGTAAGAACACTTTAATTACTCATATTTGTTGAATTTATTCATTAAATAAAATCATATATAATTGAACTGCATACCATTTTACACCAAGATATAGACGATGCATCATACACATTCACAGTATTGCAATCATAACTAGAATCGATAAAAAAAATATATCGATATTATTTGTACCGCAACAATATATCACTATTCGAAATTATCGATTAATGAAATATTAGTCGTTTAACTAATTAATAATTTCACTAAATTATCTAAAAGTTGGGTCGATGGTGAAAAGGCTAAATTACTAAGATGCAAAAATTAGTTAACCAATTAGCAATAACATTGTCGATAAAATTAAAAAAGATACGTATGTATGGATACATATGGATATGGATATGCATATAACATAAAATACGAAAGATAGTGTCGTAAACATATATCGATGAGAAAAAGATGAAAACGATTATTGATATTTTAGACTTCCCCTGAAATGTCAGATTACATATATATAATTACAATAAATATATGGTTAAATGAAATACCTCCACCGTCGCTAATATAATAAATCTGATATTGCAAATATCACACTTACTTTCTGGTTCGTAAGCCGATTGCAATAGCGAAGGTATCAGAGTCTTCCGCCGTTTACCCCCTATATAATTCGGATCTAGAAAAATAATTTTACATATAAATAAATTATTTTAAAATGAGTATACAAGATCATGCAAGAAATTATTACAGAAGTAAAACCTTTAAAATATAGTTAACTCATTGGCGACTATCGGATTTGGATTGTTGGAGGCGTTTAAGAGCTTATAAATAATAATATGTTGGTACATACTATAATGATTGTACAAAAAAGTGTATAAATATTATAAATCTTTCAGAACTTAGAATCGATTTATCGATATTTTTATGTTTAACTATAGGCGAAAATATCGATCGCATTCTCTGTGAGTTGAAAATTTTCACGCAAGTTGTGGCAATACTGAATATGCCTAGAATAGTTTCCAATTCGATAGTGGGTATTGAGGATTTGCAAACTTTCGATCTCCTGTCATGTAAATTTATCTGTATCGGGTGTCGCTTGGAGAAATCGATAAGTCGACTGTTGGTCTCTCTTTAGTTGTTACGTAACGATATCCTTATCGAGTGGCGGTTGGAGATATCGATATATCGACTATTGGTTGTGAAACTTAGCGGGGTCCACCGGCGAGTAATAGCAGCTGGTCTCATCGAACTCCGAGGCCGTAGCGCGCGGCGCCACCGCCATGTAGAGCGCGTAGTGCTCCGCCTCCGTCAGCTCCAGGTCGTCCTGCAGCTTCTTGAACGCGGACGCGTCCAGTGCCAGCACGCTCTCCGCCACCAGGATCGTGCTGCCGTCCGTCGGCGGCAGCGGCGGCAGCGGCGACAGCTGTGCCCCCCGGCCCCCGCCCCCCTCCTCCCCGTCCCCGTGCAGCGAGATGTGCGTGATGCTGTCCGCGTAGCTGAGCCCGGCGCCCGACGCGTCGTCCTTCAGCGAGGCGTGCGACACGGACAGCCGGTACTTGGTCGGTCGCTGCCCCGACACGCTGCTCACGGACCGACCGACCGGTCTCGAGCGCGACTCTTTGTTCTCGGACTTGACGCTCGGTGCGGGCGACTTATCCCGCCGCCGGAATAAACGCGAGAAGAACGAGCGTTTCTTGACGGGCGGCAACGCGGGCTCGCTGCGAGCGACTGCGAGACGGTTCTCGTGCACGATACGATCCGGTTCGGGAGGAGGGGGACGCGCCGGGGCCGGTGCAGACGCGGGGGTCACGGCCTCCCCGATCTTTGCTAAGGTGTTAACCGAGGTTTGGCTAGTTCGGAGCGAATCTGCGGATTTACGAACGCGTTTCGGCGGAAGGGGGGGCGCACGCTCGTCGTCGGGGTCGCGCTTGAGCGGCGCGAACTCGACGATCGGGCCGCGGTGAGTGCGCACCTGCACGTCCTCGTAGGACGCGGGGTCGGGATCGGGGCAGGGCTCGGGGTCGGCGATCGGGATGGGATTGCGGAAGGCGAGCTGGAGGCTCGTGTAGGTGCCGGCGTCGTTAAACTCCTCCGCGTCGGGGTCAGGATCGTCAGGGAGAGTCATGTTCTCGAGACGCGTCCGGTTCTCGGAGTATATCTCGTCGAGCTCGGCGACCTGGTCCAGCAGATCGTCGAGGCTGCGCTCCGCGCGATCTGGCTCCGTTTCGGGCTCGGGTTCGGAGGCGGAGAGCACGGAGGGATTCCCGTTGACGTCCGCCAGGGTGGTGGAGGCGCTGTCGTCGCTGGTGGTGTCATCGACAGCGGCTATATCCATCTTGTCGCGACGGTTGTTGTTGGTGTCGGTGCGCTTTTCGTTGAGGAGAAGCGAGAGGAGGGAGAGGTCGGGAAGGGGTTTGCGAACAGTACCTTGGAATTCGGGGTAGTACTCGAAGGGCAGCGAATTACTCCTGGCGTTGTCCGTCAACCTCTTCAGCTGGAAGCGAACCTGAAACAGATAATATCAGTGTCACAGATAGATTTATAATCCGATATGATGACGGCAGCTTTCAGTATGTCTTCGCCTCTCAAGTGTTCTCTTTGTCGAGGATTTATAAATACTAACATTGACTGGTTCCGTGATGTGAGGAATCCTGTATGCCGGAGTCTCAAAGGCGATAGCGACCTGCTTGTGTACAAGCAGTATAATAGCAGTCTCTTCCCAGACTACCTGATTGTTCTCCTCCTGGTAGAAGACTACGGCTGTGTCTTCGCGGGTCACCTGAAATAATTATTTTGACAATTTTTCAGACATTTCATGAAAATAACACGCTACAATATGAAATGACTCATGATGCAGCTGCCGTTTACTAGCTTTCGTTCCAAATGGATAATGACTAAAATACACTATGTAATAGTCGCACAATTACACGTACCATATATGCATCTGTGCATCTTACATGCATATTCAGTTAAGGAAAAGCTTTTAAGTCGGCTAACAGTGGCTGCTAATAGTTATATCTACTGTCATCATTGTTTCTGGATTACACTGTTTTTAACAGGAACAGTGCAGCCATTTTGGCGTGTTCTGATAGAAAAAAAGATCAGTTCGTGTTTGACAAACACAACAACAAACATTTTTTCAAATTTGTTGTTTTCACACATATATATATTCAGAATTATCACTATAACGGAGGAGAGATATGAACGCAATTTTGTATGAATTCCTTCCTTTTTCCTTGACGAATTGCATAAGCATTATATAATAAGGTCACAAAGATTCTTCAGTCATGATTTAGATGCAAATCAGAGTGTCGTGATAATTAAAGCCCACTAAATGCCTTAAGATTAATGATGATATGCTTTGCAAAATCATCAAACAATTCGATAGCAGACTCCTTCTCCATGAAGCCCCTAAAGATTGACGGAACAGATATTAGAATCTTGGAAAGGGAGTAAAGTAGAATGTGAAAGTGTACCTTTTCGCACAATAATATGACTTGGGTGCCGCCCCTGGCTCGGCCGGAACAGTGACTCGCCCTCATGATGAGCAGGTCGCTCATCGCCTTCTTGTCGTAGATGACTTCGGATGCGACCGGCGCCAGTGGCCGACGCATCTTCCCGGTCGCGTCTGGGACGAACACTTGGAAACCTAATCGGACCGCATTCAGATCGATGCTCTGCGGGTGGTTCCGGTGTCCGAAGCCGGCTGCAAATTATTTATTTTCCTTTTAATATAAAAAAAATTAATATATAAAAATCCAGTGTCGTGATGGTTATCCACGATGATTGTTTCATTTCAATATATAATTCTATTAAGAGACTAGCTGTGCGCGCGACTTTGTATGTGTGGAACCTTATTATAAAAACAGTGATTTATAAAGTCATCTGAATTTATGAAGTCCATTTACTTAATTATTATTCACTCGTATTTACATCGCTTCATCATTCAAATTACAATAACTTTTGATAGACTAAATGTTACTTGAAGATATGCTTTATGAGTTTATTGATAAAGAGAGTGGTTTCATGATGAAAGTAGTATTTTAGCAGTGATGCGTGTTCATACAAACAAACAGACAGACAGACATTTCCAAAAATGATTTAAATGTATTTTATTATTTATTCCGTAACACGTGCTGCATTTTTTTTTACAAAAATCTAAAAGTACAGACATCTTAGAATTACATTCTTATTATAAGCAATAGTTGCAGAGTTTTGGGAACTCTCACACACTTTCTTTCACAAGGGCGCGTTAAAAGTCTCATATATGGAACTTATGTTACTCCCCAGTGTGGACGCGGAAAGCGAAATATTATTAGATAACCTATAACAACGAATAATTCTTCCTGGACTATAACAGCACCAGGAGCGCGAGAAAGAGAAACGATGAAGCGTAACTTCTACACGTTATCTTCTAAATATATAAAAATACAGTGTCATGATATTTGTTCACGATGAACTACGAAACTCCTCAACCGATCTGCATGAGACGTTGGTACCTATGTATAATTTGGTCTCCGACCTGAGAGATAACATAATTTATATTTTGATTAACGGCCTCATTATTGTCAATGTTGATTATTGTTACTAATTGTGAGTTCCATAAGTCTCGAACAGATGGCGCTTTAAACTAGTTTATTGACAGAAAACTGTAGAACCAACTGTTATAGAGATTTCATAATTTTAATTCAACATGTGGCCAGATCAGCTAGTAACTCAATAAATATCGGTACACATAATGTGGAAAAGTGATAATGCAAGAATATTGAAAACAAATACAATTTAGAAATTTACAATTACATCATTACAAATCATGACGAATCTTAAAAAGTGTCATTATCCTCCATTTATTAATAAATAGTTACTGGATACAAGTCTATTAAGCCGTCGTCGAATTTATATTAAATATAGCAAAAAAAAAAAACGATAATTTGTGTTAAAAACTTGTCCATTTTACCAATAGGAGATAGATATTCTACAACGTCATTTGGGCTATCACCATGAATTGTGGTACAACGAAGTGTTTTTTTTTTTCTATGGAGAAAGTTTTAATGCTATCCGTTTTACTATATCTCATCAACATTAGATATTTCTTTTTGCCTGTTTTAACCAGATTGAAGTTGCAGACAGTTGCTAGATATGTATAAAAGTCTGTGTTTATTCATAAATCAATATATTTCATAACAGTTTAATCAATCAGCATAAAGATTGATACATCTAGGAGTCTCTTTTGTCATGAAGAAATTGTTCATGATTTCCATTTCTCTACAAATCGCTATTAAGTAATTTATACTGTGATTTAACTCGAACTTCTGTTATAAACATCGTATCTTTATGTATGCTGAATTCCTAATCGCTAAACCGTGATTATGAAACATAGTCTGGGCATATAATCAAACGGACGCAGAACATGGTGCGATGAGAAGCGGTCCGCGTTTAGTACATACGAACCCAGAAATAACTGCGGCCGATACTAAAATTATATATAAGTCGAAATCCGGCCCGGAGCGAGCGGCGTGAACAATGTTCTATCATATTTATCTTCATACCGTTCTTGCAGAAATTAAACAGAGAAACATGACTTATCCATTCTTCATCTTTTCTTGTTAGTGTTGTCACATTCAAAATATTTGAATGTGAGTTCATAGTTCATGAGGGTAAGCTCAGTAATCTGATTTGTTTTTTAATGTAGCATGGAAAAGTGACTGCACTATGCCTGACGGTAAGCACGTGTAATCCAAAAACAACGTCGACTGTCGAGAGATACGTCATCCTTCGTCGGTCGCCGCTGTCATGCCGGCCTGCGTAAATGACTCTTCAAGTTACGCTTGAAGGACCCCATATTATAGGAAGAAGGAAACACACTAGCCGGGAGATTGTTTCACAGCTTCAAAGTACGCGAAAGATAGGATGTTGCGAACTTTTTAGTTCGTGCCCAGATAGGGTTTACCGTAAAACTGTGGCTCCGTAGACCAGCGCGCGTGGTTCGGTTGTGAAAAGCAGAGGAAGGGATTAAATTAACCAACTCTGCAGAACACTCGCCGTGATACAGACGGTAATTTTTTTTATTATTACAGATTATTTTTTAAGAGAATGAGATGAATACGTTATGGAGATGGCGAACATTAGTTTTCGGCATTATTTTATATTATTCTTTATATCTATATTAATATTATAAAGCTGAAGAGTTTGTTTGCTTGAATGCTCTAATCTCAGGAACCACTGGTCCGAGTTGAAAAAAATATTTCATTGTTACATAGCTCATTTATCGAGGAAGGCTAATATATCGTCACGATATATTACAAATAGAGAGAAATAGGGCGGAGCACCAATGAAGGATGTTTCAAAATCAGGATTAATGTACGTATTACATATATTTTCACCTTCTACGTAAACGAAGTCGCGAGTGAATGTTAGCGTTAGCCCAAAGTAACTATTCCACGCAGACGAAGTCGCGGGCAGAAGCTAGTATATTATAATTCTTGTCTGTGTGTTAGTGACTGAACTCCTCGTAAACGGTTGAACCGATTTTGATTAAAAAAGTTGTGGCTTCCGGTGGATTCGAGAATGGTTTAGATTCACAATTGGACCCGGTAGGTGGCGCTGTAGTCTGATAGTAGATATTTTTATTAACAGAAAAGGAGAACATCTGCTAGGCCCGCTAGTTTTAAGGTATAATATCAGCACATAATAATTTTAAAAAGTGCGCGAGTGTTAGTACGCTCCACCAGAAATAAATAATGTGTTATATATTTCAACGTTTCTCTTACCCTCTCTTTTCATATACTTCGAGTATCTACATTAAGAATATAATGTAGAGCATAGAGTCTAGTCTCCATGGTATGCGGTGTCAATGCGGAGAACAGACCTAATTTAACGTTAGCGAAGTCGCCGGAAAAAAACTAGTCATTTATAAATATACAAACGCAGACAAAATTCGCGATCGACCAATGTTATTATATATACCATAATTATAAATATTCCGTACCATTCAACACAAATAGAGTTCACTTGGACATACTGATCCAATGTCAATTTAATTTTAAAACGCCCTTCGACGCGAAAAGCGATCAAATTTACTAAATTTACATTTTAAAAAGGCAGCACAAGTTCCTGTGGACATCGAAAATATTATCCTTTGAATGAAATCGCGAGCACTAACTAGTTTTATATAAAAAAATGTTAAAAAAAAAAACATTTTCTTTTTAATCTATATTTCATCACCCAGAAGCTTATAAAGCGATATTGAGAACAATCGTATGTTTTTGGCAGACGCCCAGGTTTTACGCGTAACGCAAAGCAATCGTACCGCTTAGTTCAAATATGTTATTTCGAGCAATATTTATAAATATTATTATAATACACTAATACACGTTCATTTCGTATTTCATCTTTATGTATGAGAATTTATCTGTATCCTGGATACTGTTTGACTATTTTAATAATAATAAGTTAACAACGTGGAAACAAGATATTATTATTATTACATTTCAATAGTTACAGTTGATTGTTGATGTTATTTTTTAATTTATTTATTTATTATCTACTATCTCGAATTAATTGAAATAGCCTTTATTGCGGTATCATTGTTATATCTTATAGCCATTTCTAGACATACCAATACCTATGTCTACTATTTTTTTTTATGTCATATAGTAGGCAAACGAATATGCGGGTTACCTGTTTTTAAGCGATCACCGCCGTCCATAGACACTAGCAACCCCAGAGGAGTCGCAAGTGCGTTGCCAGCCTGTGTTTGTGGGAATGGAGAGAAAGGGGGAGGGGGAGGAAGAGGAGAAGGGAGGGGAGGGGAGATGGGTCTCCGGCGCTCTCACTGACCGAACGAAAGGCAACAATGTAAGCACTGTTACTTCACGTCGGTTTTCTGTGAGAGGGTGGTGCTACCCCGGACGAGCCGACCCAATCAGGCTGAAACCAATAATAACTTCAGCGTGGCTCTACCACTACTAATACCAATGTGACCGAAGACGCAGTTGGTAGATTCCTCCATCGGGCTGTAAGCGCTCTACGGCGCGACACACAGTGGATGGCAACTTAAACAATGGCTATAAAAATCAAGGATAATTTATCACCAGGTGGACAGCATGCCTGATTTATTTCATACAATAAAAGGAAAAGCCTATTGAATTTAAGTATTGACAGATAATAATCTACGTCCTTATCAGACAAAAGATAAACGTCACCGAAAAACACAAACGAATTACATCACATAAATTCTCTCGACTTTATAGAATCCATAATACTACGCTTTATCATAATACTATATCTATCTTCATAATTATTAAGTTGTAAATTGAACGGCTACAAAGCATTTATTTATTTGCATGTGGATGTGCCAACAGTCACCAACAATAATAAAAAATAGTAAACTAAACTGAATACCTAACATACTTTATCACGTAGATACAACTTACACTATTTGTATTCATAATAAAAAAATATATATAACAGTAAATATTGAGAAACATTAGTCAAAGAAAAAAAAAATAGAAGAATAAACAAAAAAGTGAAAATGAATTCATTTATGAAAACTAAAATGAACGTACCTATTTATTTTTATTATTTGTTGTTATTTGCCTACCTTTGCTAACACCGAAAGAAATAGCGTGATTATTAAATACATTAATAATAATATTTAATTGATGAATATAAAAAAGACATAGATTCCACGATACCAATAAATTCTACAAAAATTATTTTAATAACAAAATATTTTATTTGTGAATACCGAATTCTAATATAATAAAACTGGATAGAACATTGACCGATAATTTCGAAATTACTTTTACCTGTTGATAAATAAAACAGAATGTCCGTTTGTATGTTGGCACACTCGATCATCAAGTGATGGAGATCATCAATCTTCCTACATACATCGCAGTTGGGAGACTGCGTTTTCCTCCTTAAGTATGCAAAACTTCCCGACGGATATTGTCACGAAAGAAGTCTTAGAGCCACCTTAACATATTGTCGGTTTAGGATTATATTGATAAAACCGCGGTATATGAAGGTGCTGACACTGTATTTCCTAGGGATAAATCAAGACAACAGCGCCGAGTAAAAGTTAGTATTTTATATAACAAGTTTCCTAACAAATAGCACCATATATAAAAACCACGCTGTATATATTGTGTAGGGACCATATATATGCGCCGTGAAATCGGACAACGATTGGACACGGCGATTAATATTTTGAGATGAACACGCCCTGACCCGGATCTTGCCTCGATTGATATATCTACATCCCAACTCTTTTATTATATTAATAATGGACATGGTACAAGTTGGCCAAACACACTGGGCCAGCGTTGGTCAATTGTGTGCAAACAAAAACTTTTAAAAGCTAAATTTCGTAAAATATCCATATTATTTAAATACTAGAAATAATGACAAAGTGATCGTCTCGTTTATCAGAGTATGTAAGACCAGTGATAGTTTTTTAGGTAACAATGTTAGGATTTACAGCAAAGTCCCAATGCATATTACTGATTTACCGGACTGTAAGTTTAAACCATGTTAAGAGGGTTTTAAAAGAAGGTGTATTAATATAGAGTGGATCAATATGTGAACGTTGGTGACGTCTGAAATTGACACCTGTCTCTGTGCGTCCACTTTTAACTCTGGTAATATCCAAACAGAAAATAATATCACAGTTATCGTACCAAAATTGCAGGGCCGTAGCCACCTCAGTATCACCTGTACCCCCGGGTACGGGACCCCCAAACTACCAGGGGCCAAGTTGTGCCTCGAAATATTCGTTATATCTATTTCTTTTTGGCAACCAATATTTCACATTCTTACTGTCATTATCGAGTAGGTAATAAATATTACAAGTGGCGTGTGATAATTTCAATGTTCTAACAAGGTGATGGCCACCTTATTAGAACTTTCCAGGGAGTTTTTGTGACATCTAAGAATTCATGCTCCGCGATATTATTTCCCATCCACTTCGCTTGTGCACGCTAACTGACCTATGTTACGTAAAATACCAGCAATATTACAAAGTATAGAGTCAAATAACACAAGATTATGAATGAAGTATGAAAGCCACTACATGATAGACTAAGATCCCGCCAATAACTAGTAACATCAAATTTTCCCTAGGTGTAATAACTCTTAGATCACAGATCATGGATAATCTATACATATAATAAGAATGTAAATCTAACGTGTCTGTATTTTTTTTATTTTTGTGAAACATATTGTAATATATAAGTATGTAAGTATGTATGTATGTATGTATGTATGTATATATATATATATATGTATGTATGAATATTGTGAAAAATAAAAATAATGTCTTGGAATAATAAGTAATAAAATACATTTCAATATTTTTTAGCAATGTCTGTCTGTTTGTTTGAACACTTATCACTGCCATAAGGCGGTACCTTCACGATAAAACACCAAGTAAAAATCATAAAGCATATCCTCGAGTGATATTTAGCCTCAGTTTCGTTAATTTTTTTTTATTGATGCACGACATAGTGACTACACCATGCCTGATGTTAAGCACAGTACAATCCAAAAACATCGGCAACCACCGAGAGACAGATTGTCCATCGCCGGTCGCCACTGTCATGCCGGCCATAATGACGAAAGTCACCCGGTACTGGATATGCACAGGCTAATCCCGAAATGCGACGCGCAGAAGCGAGTCGCTATGACGGGCTTTTTCGCCATATGCATGGTGGTTGCGACCCAGTCGGGCTGTAAAACCCTACCACCCCGCTTGCACTCTATGACAAAGTTCTTGTAATTTTAACGACGATACAACTTAAGGACAAGAAAAAAGTAGATAAATAAATGGCCTAAATACATTTAGAAGATTTTATTAGTCGCGGACACAGCTAGTACGATATAAATTTTCAGTAACGAAACCTACACAGAGCTCTTGATATAGGGGCCCTTTTTAAAACTAGTTACGCTACTGCACAATTTGTATTAACCGTCCGCGCCGTTTAAAATATATCGGCCGCGCGATTTCTATTTTAGTTCAGTAACGTTAGCGAGTGTATTATCGATCATAAAATCAACAAGCCGCCTGTTTCTCGTCTCGACATTATTTATTGTTGCTGAAACCTTGGGATTTGTGAGCGATTAGTTTTCAGTTAACACGACCCGACCGTATAAGGGTGCATGCATATTAGAGCTCTAATGATTCACACGGGAATGATTAAAACTGGTACAATGCAATCAACAAAGTTATATCCTTCTTTCATTGCTTTTTTTTCTCTCTTTCTTTTTGCTATCTCCCTCACACCTATAATATTATAAAGAATTAATTTAGCGAATTTAATTATGTTCATTCGCGAACTCATGGCACGAGATACTTCTAAAGTATGAAGTTAAAGGAATTTACATATTAATTTATTGTCTAAATAAGTAAGTTATTACAATAAATACAAAAACTGAGACTTCTTTGTTAGGTATGCTTTGTTTTTCTAGTAAAATACAAATTTACATACCAGCCACAATGTAGACAAAAATATGTAACATTTTCTGTACACTTATTAGTGGAAGCACTGTCGTTTCTATACTAAGATTTGGTTATAACAAGAACATAATACAGACCATAATACAATAACAACGTAAAATATTTTTATCAAAAAACCTACGTGAATGTTTAGATAAATGATTTAGGTAAATAATTTAGATGCGTGGTTTAAAACTAGTTTAGATGTGCTTTAAATAAAAAAATGTTTGATTTTACGACACCACGATGCAAGTAATTTTTTTTTCGGATCGTAGGCATATAACTGAAAGTTTTCGGAAAATTATTCGATCAGATTGCGTTTTCAATGTTAAATTAATAATTGAAATATAGGAATGCTAATGAATAGTAGACAAGGTATTCAACTACGTAAAAACTTTAATTTCAATCTGCGTATTGCGTAACTTGAATTATTATTGGAGTACGGAATACATCTATACTAATATTATAAAGAGGTAAAGTTTATGAGTTTGTGACGTTGTGGCGTTGTAGGCAGTAATCTCGGGAACTACCGGTCTGATTTGAAAAATTCTTTCAATAATATATAGCTCATTTATCGTGGATGGTTATAGGCTATATATCATCACGCTAAGACCAATAGGAGCGGAGCACCTATGAGGAATGTTTATAAATCGGGGCTTTTTTCTTCGTGAGAGTTTCCGCTGTGTGTTAGCGGTAACCCAAAGTATCTATTCCATGCGAACGAAGTCGCGGGCAGAGGCTAGTAATAAATACAATAATTCAGATGATACACATATTGGCGTTGACTACTCTGCGGAGCGCCTTTTACCCTACCCCTACTTAACGGTCACGCGCCGACTGTAATGCGGCGAAAAAAATTTTAGGTGATGGAAAAAAGTTTCACTTTATTAATTTAGAGAAATAGTTTAGATAAGTGGTTTAGGTAAATAGGTTCGTTGTAAATGCGACTTACTTCTGAAGGGGTCGACACGGAGCTCCTCCCTGATCCGCAGCGCCTCGGCGATGTCCCGCCGCTTGACGCACTGGATTCCGAGGTTCCTGAACTGGTACTCATTGTTCTCCTCAGTGATCTCGGTACGGATGGTGCAGACGCCGCGGTCGCACCGGTCTCGACCCACAAGGTTATGCGGGTGCGGCCTACGTCACCAATAACGGGGGTTTTAGCGTTTGAACACAATCTCATCTAATATTAAATGTCAACGTGATCATCACGTGTTAACCATCTAAGACAGATGGTTAACACGCTAAACCTGGAAGGGTTCTGGCAATCAAGTTCATCTGCCAGAACAAACCAACAAGTGCTTGACGACAGATTATCAATTTGAGGATAGCTGGCTAGGCGGACTTATAAAAATTCATACCACCATGATACGATTTCATCAGGATGTATTCCGTCACCGAAAGCTCCGATTGGTTGCAAGGTTTTGAACCAGCGTCCATCGGACACGCTATCAACTAAGTCAATCATCGCTTCAAATGATAATTCTTTCTTGTTCTACCGTAATCTAACAGGATTACGCGGCACAATTCATTCGTATATGAAAATTTCAAGTGCCATTTTTCAAATAGATCGACATTTGCTTCGTAACTGATCTCCATCTCGAAGATGATATATTATCAGGTTAGCAAATTAATATACCCGATCATGATACGGTTTCGTCAATATAACTATACGGCACTACGTCGAGGCTTTACGTGTAAAATTTTCTAACAGTCTAACCTTCAAATGGTTCAAAAGTACCTCAATAAATTACGAGGTTTGTATGATAAATTGACCAATCATAAAACGAAAATAAATTAAATATCATTATGATAATTTATTTTTAGTGAAATATAAGCAAGTAAACAATTTTAAAAGGTAATTTGGGTAGCGAGATACGGTAGTTTGTTTAATTAATTTGCAGCGACCATATACTCCGTACATACATGTGACGTGTTCCGGGATTAGGCAATTTATATCAAGTAAACAAAGGGGTAATACGGATCTGTACCAGACTAGATCATGCCCATCATTGCACATGTTGATAAATCTACCACAATACCTCTTTTAATTTACCATGTTTCGGGACCATCAAGTTTACACAGAGCAACACAAAGGCGACGACAAGGTACCTTTGTCAATCATTGCCGTTCACCTTGCGTTGTACTTTGCTTACCATCAACTATTGCGCCGTTATATTGTCGTGCTATTATATAAAGAAACAGCATAACAAAGACTCGTGGATTCGTTTTAGCCTCCTTGTACATTGAACGAAACAATGCTTAAATTAGACATCGGTGTTATTGGACTCACCTGAAAGGTTCATCTTTGGTGACACAGGATACAACGATAGTCACTAAACCAGTGTATCCGTATATCTTAATCGTAGGGTAGGTGCGGTTCTCGGGCGTACTCGACGCGCCCGGAATCGAGCCGGCTGATCTACCTTCGCACTCATATCTGAATCTGTAACAAAGAAAAAACAACTTGAAAACTAGATCGAATACAATATTTAAAAACATAATATTTAAATCAAAATGACCAACAAAGTAACAGAGTTATAGTCATGTACCCTATGAAATTTCCCATCATCTTCATTTAACCAAATTTCCAGAAATTGTTTATTAAGTAATCATCTACGCTATTCAAAGAACACCTGTGTAAAATTATATGCTTCTGTGTAAACCCAGCTGTTTATAATTAACTACATTGTTCGTCAGTAAGCCTTATTGACCGTCAGTAATTTTATTAGTTAAGTGTCTACTTACCAAATAACGTCAAGTTTACGTGTGTAATTGGTTATACCTGGGCGACCGAGCCTATTTCGGTTCTTTAAAAAACAATTTTAAATTTAAAAATAAAAATGTAGTCCTTTTGTTGTCACTCTGATTCGAACTGGGGTACATGGATTTTCGAAGCAACCGATTTCCATCTGAGCTATTTTTGTTTTGACAGCGGCGGCGAAATTTACCTTTATATTTTTTCATTGGCTGAAATCTCCGTTAAAAAGTTTCCTATGAATTAAATCTAGCTAGATCGATTTATCGTCCCCGAAACTACCTACATACTAAGTTTCACGGAAATAGATGATGCCGTTTTCGAAATACTCAATATATATAAATATACAAGAATTGCTCGTTTACAGGTATTTGTTAGATAGATATAGTTCCGAATACTGCCAGATGCCGCGCCGCAGTACAGGCACTTGCGTTGCAAAAGTTTGTACCATATGCCACTGATTTTTCTGGTGAATTATTAGGTGAAAATATATTACTGAATTTCTAGTAGGACATATTATTTAATCTTTACATTCTAACAGTAGCGATATTACTAGACGAATAATATATTGTACAGTGGAATTAAAAACGGTAACATTTTTGTATACGTACGAATAAAAAACGCATCTTTACTATCACTTATACCAAACGAATTCTGGTGCGTTGTAGGTGCACAGGTAAAACCAGTTAAACCCATACTGGTGCGTTGTAGGCATGGAAATGATAAATTAGTAAAGAATATATATTATTTTATATCTTCATTATTATGCCAATAACCGAGTTTCATCTAGCGTGTATTGTTTGATTTGTACTTTATATCTTGCCGTTTTTATTATACAACACAATGTAATTAGAAGTGACCATTTGTGATATGTCGGCTATCGTTCAACATTAATGAAACTGGCTGGCGAAAAGAAGTTAAAAATAAAATATTCATCATCAAAGAAGTTCACTCTACTGTAGAGACATACTGTGACATTTCATTTAGACGACAAATAATCTGCATGGTTCCCTTGACAATTTTGTTCGCAAGTTTTTGTTTACATTACTTGTGAAGAAGCCCTTATATAGCACGACTGTATATTGTGAAAATTTTATTTATATACTTAAGTGCACGCATAAAAGTGGAACGTCGTAAAATTAATATTGATCCTACGTTAGTTATATTCATTTAATCTAATTAATTGTAGACATAAAACAGAAGTAATACGACGGTGACATTCCTATACTTTTAAGTATCAAAATTTAAACTAGGCATATCATAGTCATTTCAATATAATGGTATTGCAGTGAAATTATACTACTGCTATGTAAAATTCGATAAATTAAAACCTACTATATTTTAAGATTATTTACCACACAGTATAAGTGAGATTAAGTTTAAATGTGCAAATTCGATACTCTGTACCACATTTTTACTAGCGTAAATACCCCAACTAAAAAAAATTATAAAACCCATCCGTCCAGGACTAATCACAAGATTGAATAGACAACGTAATAGATATTTTGACATAATTGTATTGTAGTGAAGTTACGTTACTGCTATTTCACATGTCATAAATTAAAAACTATATTTTGAGCTTATTAATTACTCTGTATTCATGTACGACAGCTACAAGTGATTGTAGGATTGGGGGTAAATTTCGCTCCCGCACACCAGATTAGGCCCCCTTTCGGCAGCGGCTCAAGCCTAGGTCTATTCCCTCGGCGCGGAGCCCTTGAGTGCGCTGCTAGCGCGATACAGTGGCACAAAATCTTACATCACTGCAACAACATTACACACATCACCTATACACACGTGCACGCCTACACGCTTACACGCTGTTTTTCTTTTTCAGAGAAATAAACGATAAAGAGTTCTAACCTTTATTTTTCCTTATCCTATCCTATTATATATAGTTTCATCACCCCCACACACGCTTATACATGAAAGTGTAAGGGTTTTTTTACGAAGTGGATACGAAATATATACGAGTTGTAGAGGTATGTAGGCTTGGTACACATATATGTTCCAACAATTGATATATGTATGAACAGTTAGCTTAGGTCAGCTTAAATAGGTCGCGAATTGCACGTATCAGGCAACAGCCCAAGCTGAGGTGTGCCGTGCACCCCTGAGCTAGTTGTCAAATAAACTCGGCTGAGTGCCCTAAACGCTCGCATTAGTAGTCCGGTGAAGTTGTTCAGATCTTGCTAGGTCAATAGCGTAGTCAGTTCGAAGGAAAAAAAAAGCTACAAGTTAGAATCACTTTAACATGCGAATTCGATACTCTGGTTGACTCGCGTAAATAAATATTTCAAATAAAAAAGAATCTCACCCATTTAGGAATGATCACAAGATTTAGTACGCATACAAGACCATCATTTACTACAGATAATCGGAGGAAAAACTGTACTGAAACGTGGTGATTCACGTATAACGAAAGCTTTTAATAAGGTTTACCGTATTTAAACAAAGGCTTGAATAATAACTTAATCACACACGTTACCTGTGACGTATATTTTATGAAATTTATACCACGTAATTAAAACGTATTCTAGTAGTGCAAATAAGGAAAGCGTAGACGTCATAGTGTAAGGTAAACCACAATTGTTTTAAAAAGTAAGCGAGATAGACATAACAAGATCAGGATTACCTAAAATTTCCCCTACTATTAACAATATTTTTCATGCGAAATATTGAATAACGCGGTTGAGGGTAAAACAGATTGCAGACGATTCGTTTTATCGCCATCTATCCGCTGATTCGCTGTACTAAATTATCAGTAAGTTATATCTTCTTTGTCCATCCCTTTTCCAATTATTTGGGGTCGGGTCTCCTCACATTTTTGAACCAAGCTAATCTGTCTTGATTTGTCGATTCTTGCAACTGGGCTTTCTAAGGTGTTTCGGAATATTTGGTCATCTTGTCGAAGGTGAGCGGTCTCTACCTCTTTTATTTTCCGGTAGGTTCATAGCTAGTTGGACCACATGATCCTCCTTACGTCTTTTTATATGTCCAGACCATCTGAGGCAGTTTTCGGTCATTTTGTCTACGATTGGTGCGACTTTAAAACTCCTACGTATGTATGTATAGGATATTTTATCGAGTCAAGTGACATTTCCCGCCCATCTCAGCATATTCATTTCATTGACATGTTATATGTGTTCATGGACCTTTTGGACTGTCCAGCATTCTGTTGCATACAGTATCGCCGGTCAGATTGCTATTTTGTAGACTTTTTCTTTTATTTTTATGAGTACATGAGGATCACACATCACCCTTGTAATTCGCCACGAAGATAGGCTACATAAGCCATCTTCGAGCACACCAGCGCCGCTTATAAGTTTAGGGGTCAAAGTGGTCGCCATGGCCGAAACCGGTCGGACCAATCATCATCATCAAGCACTCGCCACTTTCACCATGCAACTTTTATCTTGTGAGAAAGATCGGCGTCTTTAGTAAGCACAGAGCCTAAGTACTTGAATTTATCTGTTGTGGGGACAGGTGTTTCTTCAATATATACTGTTTCAACTTTTGTGTTACCGCTAAAAGGGCATTTCAAATACTCAGTCTTAAGCCGTATTTCTCCAGAGAGTCGACATATTAACAAGCTCCTGTAGGTGTTGTGCCGTATCGGCTGCCACAAATATATCAACAGTATAGAATCAACAAGGTTCCCTTGTTAGAACCTTTAACTCATGTTTTTGGTTAGATAGTTCAGTAAGTTATATACATACTTTAAATATTTGTATTTTTTTACGTTACCAGCAAATTTATTTTAGCGCCATTTACATTCTCATTCTTCGTCAATAAATAGTGAAACCAATTTGCTATCGTGACTTAATTAATAGGTACAGATTGACAAATGTTATGTACAGGGCGGTTTTATTAATTGTAATGCATTTCAATAACAATTCATTTTGATGTTTTATAGCGATCATGTGCCCCACGACGGTTACGGTATACTATATAAAATTTCTAAATGTGTTTGCTCGTAATTCTTCTCCACTTGAACGGTGTCTCTGATTTTGATGTTTCATTTTCTCTATTAGACTTTTCTATTAGGTTAGTTAAGTCAGTTATAGTTGAATCTGGTAGGTATCGGCGTTGCCAAGTCCACGTTTTTTAATTTATCCGACCAACTGTTTTTAAATATTTAACAACATAATATAAATTTATGGAATAGGAAAAGTATGGTATACTTAAAAATACAATATTTTATGGGAAAAGTCCTTTAAGTCCACTTTTCAAAATCAATCAAAATCAAAAATACTTTACTTAATTTCGGCCCTAAGAAGGCACTTTGAATGTTAAAACTATCACCGGTTCGGTGAACAACTCAAGCATAGAGAAGAACCGGCAAGGAACTCGATCTGGTGAACTTTTTAACATACACCTACATATAATGTTAAATACTTACATGTCACAATCGTTTTAAGGGACGCACAGAGAGGAGTCATTGCCAGATATCACAGTCGTTCACATAATGAGTATATACTCCTTGGATACCAAAATCCGCTTGACATAATATGTAGTCCACTGATTTTTTTTTTTGCTCTCCGACTTTTCTTTTCCGACTGCCTACACTATTGGCCTAGCAAGGTCTTAACAGCTTCACCGGACTACTAACGTGTTCAGCCGATTTTATTTTGACAACTAGTAAGTGCACGGTGTACCTCGGCTTGGGGCGTTGCCATGTTACGCAAAAATTGCGAATCTAACTCAGTCCGGTGCAGCTGTTAAGGCCTTGCTAGGCTAATAGCATACTCAGTTCGAAAAAAAAAAAAAACCTCTTGACATGGCGCTAAAACTCGCGATCAGACAAATCGGTAATATGCTTTGGGACATTTTTGTAAAACCTAATACTATTCTCTAAAAATATGTTACTTGGTTTACTGAGATAACGGTTCGAAACATTTTCTTCATCGTAAGAACAGACAATAGATATCTATTACTAATGTTAATTTATTGCGCGTTAGGATGAATTATTTATGTAGAGAATAATTATACTCACGCATTATGTAGCAATTTATGTGAGATCACTCGTTACATGCCAATTAGACATTCATATATTAGGGTTGTCAATATAAGAAAATAATATAATCGATCCCTAGAATATGATCACTAATGGGGTATGTTTTGCGTGTAATATTTTGTATTTCTTTATATAAGCTCAATAGATTGTTATGCATAATGCTTTTTCCATACAAAAGAATCTAATTACAGTATTCCATACAAAAAAATCTAATTACCGTATGCTCCATTCGTAAAGACAAACTAAGAACCCGCCAAAAACTTCTAATATGCAGTTAAGCATTTTAAGGAACCACATTTTTTTTTGTTACTAACAGTTCAGTTCAATTTTCACCATGGATAAGTGGGGCTAGCGGCGTCGTGCGTATGCTTCTACCCTCTGTATATAAAACATTGCTAGATGGTAAACAACACGAACATAGTTGCGAGTAGGGATGATCGATATTAGAAATACATCGATGTCAACATCGGTTCAATAGTATCGATATACGATAAACATCGACAGTAAAACATCGATGTTTTTGCCAGCAATTGAAATTGTCTGTAAAAAAATAACTTTATCGGGTGTTTTCCATAGTCAGCGACGAAAAAAAGGTCATCCAAAGAAATAACTATTCGTACGGCTTACAAATTTGAAATTATCTAGTCTCTAACTAGTACATGCAACGTTAGATGACCCTAAAAAATATATTCTGACGTCGATGTTATCGAAAACAAAGCATCGATGTGTCGATAACATCGACATCAAAACATCGATGGTTTTTTTTTTTCAACTAAACATCGATGAATATCGATTATCCCTAGTTGCGAGCATCAGCTACTATATACATGAAAATGTATGTTATATCTAAAACTATTAAGCTCAATTTTTCAATCGTGCTCATTTGAGATTACCATGAGCATTGAACACCCTTACTTTTTTTATATATTTTTATGTTCTGTATGCTTCGCTACATTTTATTACTATTAACAACCCATTAACTGGCTTTTAAAAACCCATATCTGAAGCTGGTGGGTTTTGTTTTTAAATATTTAACCAATTTTTTTTTATCACAATGATGTATTTTTTTCTTCTTATTCTTGTTCTGCAGACTCTTGGTCCACTTCTTCTTTTGCTTTCGCTTTTTATTGTCTGCGTGAAAAATCGTATAATGATGTATTACATAATTCGTGAAAAAGTATCAATTATTCAAATTTTGTAAGAGAATACACTTATGCTTTTTTACACTTACACTGAACTGCCAACAGTTTGTTGATTATCATCACAACATTTTATACATCATAAGGTCTACTATCGTTTGCTTGGAGCTTAAACCCTTATGATAACCCGCAAAATCATTTTATGCATTTTTTTTATTTACTTTCTTGCAGACCTTTGGTCCGTAATTTTTTCTGAAATTATTTCAATTTTAATACAGCTTAAATACAATATTAAAGTGGACAAAACAAGATACTATGATTTATTACAGTTAACTTATTATAGCTAATTATTAATGCTATTATTATTATTTTTTAATTAGTAACTAAGACTTTATGCGTTGGTCTACTACAAACTTATAACAAAGGACGATGAACCCCATGACTACACCATTTGGATGAACCGAAGAAGGATATTTCGGTTAATTAATAGCAGTACCTGGGCGACCGAGCCTAGGTCGGTTCTTTAAAAACATTTTTGAATTAAAATAAACTGTTAGGTTTGCCTTACAACATTATAATTTTTTACAAAAAAAAAAAAAAATAATATACACTCGGAATCGAACTGGGATTATATGGATTTTCGAAGCAAGCAATTTCCATCTGAGCTATTTTTGTTTTGACAGCACCTGCGAAATTTACCATTATTTCTAGCTATATTTTTTCATTGCCTGAAAACTCAGTTAAAAAAGGTTTTCTATGAATAAAAGATAGCTAGATCGATTTATCGTCCCCGAAACTACCTACATAGTAAGTTTCACGGAAATAGATGACGCCGTTTCAGAGATCCTGAATATATACATATAAATATAAAAATATACAAGAATTGCTCGTTTAAAGGTATTAGATCAGATAGATTAAAATATTTGTCCACAAAACGTAGTCTCATATTCATGACCACCATTAGTCATCGCTGTCTCAATAATTAAAACCTCAGCAGGATAATTAAATCATTTCATGTCGGTATTGCTAGGGCTGTCACGCTCGGCAGACGCAATCGTTTCTTTACATTCAGCAAGAAACTCATTGATTCGAGTTTCAAATTTATCCTCACATAACGCTGTATAACTTGTAAAATTAATATGAATATTACTAGCAGTAAACTTCTTAAAGCTTCTTTATATATCGGCGACTATAATAAAGACGACCAAGTTAAGCAACTTGGACATGGCATCAGTTGAAGTAAACAACAATCCCATAAGGAAAAAGTAGTCACGATTTCATAACTCATAATATAGTATTTCTAACGCCAGTCTGGTAGACTATCACCTACAAAGTGAAAATCTATCGCTAATACTTATTAGTATATTCTGACAGCTGTAGTTCAGATGTGATGATATTTCTACGCTTAATTTATCATCCTATCTCTTAGCTTTGAGAGAGTTTATAGACAAATTTTATATAGATTTCTTATCCTATCCCTGACCGCGTTACGCCGGGTCCACACCACTGTTGGGCAAGCTGAATTAATATTATTACTACTGAATTAATAATATTAAGGTCAAGATTACAGATTAACTTAAGTAATCATAAACAGATTAATTATTATTAACCTGTAATCATAATCTTGATTACTTATTTTGATTAATATCAGAATATCAATGTAGAAATAAAACATAGTTTTATAGGGTAAATCAACTTTGTTTATATTCAACGTTTGTCATCAATTTAAATTTACCTCAATTATAAAAGATAATTCATCACAATCAATGAATTTTTGAAATTATTATAAGATGGTTATGTCATAATATGGTTCTGATAGCGGTATAAACTACTACTAAAATTTTGAATACAAGTAATCATATAATCTTCATTACTAATTACTTAAATCACGGTTAATGATTGCACAACAACCATGATTAAATGTAATCCAGATTGATGTAATCATAATTATTTTCAATCAGATTAATTAATCTAATTACAAAAGTAATGGTACGCGCATCTCCGATCTAAACCAACGAAAGTGTTTTCAAGGTTGTAACGAAATTGAAACCGCGTATCACTTTTCCATGTGACGACCCTAACAGCGCGGTCATTCATAGGCCGATATGATGACGCTGGATGACGCAAGTGCAACTTTCACCGCCGCTGTTTACTGTTATAAAATATGTTATATCACGCTCGTACGATGTCATAGAGCAATGGATATAGGCACAGAAGTCGCCGTGTTGACATGCCATGTAAAACAAAAAAGAAATGTTGTATTATATGTGATTATTATTACTATAAATAACTAGTAGTGCCCGCGAACTCCGTTCCGCCTTAAGTATATCAAAATATACGATTTTTTTGCATGAGAACCTTCTCCTGAGAATAAAAAACGTAACAAAAAAATAATCAGCGAAATTGGTTCAGTTGTTCTCGAGATTTCAGCTTAGCGACACATTCAGCTATTCATTTTTATCGTATAGATAACTTTGGTTTGTAATTAAATCCTTCGAATACGCTAAATGCGCAGAATCCCTACCAGCTTTTTAAAAAACAAAACTCCTTATAGCCTAATAATATAGTATAATAGTTAAATAACATAATAGTAATTAATAAGATAAACGAAAGCAGAAAAAAGGCGCGGATCTGGAGTCTGTTGAATAAGAAAAACAGCAGAGGCGTGAAAACTCAAAACAATAATAATAACTGTGTTCTCTATTAAATCTTTTAATTAATTAGTTGTTACATCTTGAATTAAATTTACGATAGAGTATATGGTATTATGGGGTAATGAGTCTGCCTAAAAACTTGATACAAAGAAACCGAGGTTACGTCGCGTAGTAAATACATGAATAGAACACATGCATCATAAACTAAATTGGAGTTGAATAAGAAATTCAAAATTATACCGAGGTGCTTGCTATCTATGATGTCTCTATAACAGTCGGTCCTATAGTTTTCTGTCAACAAACTAATTTAAAGCGCCATCTGTTCGAAACTGATTAAACTTATCAAACTGTATACAATTATCAACATTGACAATCCTTTGATTCGTAATTTAAAAAATCTTGAGGTCATTAATCGAAATATAAATTATTCCATATTTCAAGTTGGACCAAATCATTTATAAATGTCAACTTTCATGAAGATCAGTTCAGCACAAATATCACCACATTAGATTTTTATATATTTTGATAACACACATAATTCTTATCAAACAATACCGTACGATATTCGCGATATCGTCTGGCTAAGGTCAAGCACGACACAGATGGGATTTACATGTTTTTTTTTAAACTATTTTTATGATTAAAGTCTTATATATTCGATGGCAAGCTTCAAGATCTTAACTCTGTTCTCTCAATACATTTTTGATAATTCTAGTATCTATACAGATATGAGCGTAAAAGCTGTAAAAGCGTATAGTAAAACATCGGAACGGTGGTGATATCTTCAATTGACATCTCTCTATGTGCCTCTATTAAAAAAGATTGTAATTTGTAATGTAATTTAACTATATTTATCTTATCTTATCTTAATACCTTTAAACGAGCAATTCTTGTATATTTTTATATTTGTATATATTCAGGATCTCGGAAACGGCGTCATCTATTTCCGTCAAACATAAAATGTTGGTAGTTTCGGGGACGATAAATCAATCTAGCTAGATCTAGATTTTATTCATAGAAAACTTTTTAACTGAGTTTTCAGGCAATGAAAGAATATAGCTTGAAAATAAAGGTAAATTTCGGCGGCGCTGTCAAAACAAAAATAGCTCAGATGGAAATCGGCTGCTTCGAAAAACCGTGTAACCCGAGTTCGAATCCGAGTTACAGCAAAAGAGATATCTTTTTGTCAAAAAATGTTGATTTTGTGAGGCAAACCTAACAGTTTATTTTAATTTGAACATGTTTTTTAAAGAACCGAGCTAGGCTCGGTCGCCCAGATACTGTATACTAAAAAGATAAACCCGATCAAGATTCTTGTCAATTCATCTCGATATTGTTTTCCGAATGGGTTGTAGTTCTGACATTCATAATGGATCCTCCATTAATCACGTAAATCGTTTTTTTTTTAGGATTGCTGATTTTAATGACTCTCGTGAGATTAGCCTAGACCCATCTCCCCTAACCTCACGCCTAATTTTTCAAAATTTGTATTTTGAGTATAAATGTATTGGATTTATTCTAAAAAGCACAATTTGCTTGATTATCTTTACTTTACCTTTTTTACTGTTATTACATTTTGTTATGATTGTCACTACATTACATTTCGAAATATCAATAATAAATAACTTAACATATATTCATAGGTTTTAATTTCTCGAATAATTGTGCCAGAGTTGGAAGTATTTTCGTCTAGAAACATATGTTACTTTAATGTAATTCTTTCACACTTTTACACTATTTTCGAAAAAATTACATGATTTATGCTGAAGCCCCTACTCTCTCTCATGTATTATTGATTGAGATTTGACCATCTCCCGCTCCTAAACTCCTCGCGTAAATAATGGATGGCCTCAAGCGCCTTCTCAAGACCTAGATTGAATCAATTGTTTTTGGTATAATGAATTCGTCAAACCTGAGGGCTTTGCTAGCCGGCTGTTGCACAATCCTCACGTAGGGAACCTGCACCTGCGCTGGCGCCGGCTGATGCGCCATGGCGTCCTCTACGGCAGCGACGCGCGCGCCGAACAATGGGTCCGCGAGCGATATTGCTTCAACTGCGACAAGAAAACGATAAACATACTTCATTTTTAGTTAATTATACAGCGTCGTTAAAGAGTCATTCGACTTGGCAAAAGACGTCTGTCTAAATTTGGATAAGCTATCTAATACTGAAACAATTTTCCAATTTGGAGCGGAGTTATACATATTTCCAAACAAACTTTCATCCACTATTTCCTATTGTTATATTAAATCCTTGAGGGTATTTATATCGAATCAACAGCCTAACAAATAGCCAAGCTTTAGCTATAAAAATGGTGATACTACCATGTAACTTTTCATCCCACCTTTCAACCTCTTATAACACTTTTTTTGCATTAAAAAGTATGTCCTGTGTCCTTTATCAGGCTCTATCTGTGTACCAAAATTTCATTGAAATCGGTTCAGTAATTTTGGCGTGAAAGCGCGACAGACAGAGTTACTTTCGCATTTATAATATTAGTAAGGATTATGAAACATATAAATATACTTACAAACATCACTTATGTTCAGGTTTGGGGGTTGCTCATTATCGTTTTGCTCTGCATTACCTATGATAACGGCGTCTGCAAAAGAATAAACAATAATCTAATGTGAAATGTGAAATCTAATGGAAAATCGACAACAATGTTACTTAGAATAAACCACAACCATCAAAATAATGAACCAAGCAACAGTGATCCCAACACCGTGTTCATTAAGTACCCACCACATTACGAATTTGTTACATGTCTAGGACTAAATGAATTCATTAATATGAGAATAAAAAAAAAGTCGTGTAAAATGTGTAACATCATTTGATAACAAAAAAAAGAATTTTTCATTTTTTCAACATAATTCCAACACAAGAAAAAAAATCAAAGTTTCAGAGAACAAAATTCTTGTTGTAAACGGATAAAACCTATAACTTAATTCAAAGGTAATATCTTTGATTATATACGTGTATATAATCAAAAGATATTTTTTAACCGACGAAAAAAACGGAAGAGGTTCTCAATTCGTCGCGTATATATATATATATATATATATTTTATGTATGATCACGCATAACTTTTTACAGTATAGTTCGATTTTAATATTTCTTTTTTTATTGGAAAGGGTATACTCCGAAGTTGGTCCCATTTAAATTTGGGAAAAAAATTTCAACCCTAAGAGTATGAAAATCGACAATGATTGATTATTCACGCACTGATTATGTCTATGACCGCGAATACCTTTAGACAGAATAGTCCGAATTAAATTATTATCTTTTGATTTGAAAGAGTATACCCAGAAGTTGATCCCATATACATGTAAACATGAAAAAAGCAACCCCAAGGGTAAGAAAACCGGGCATGATTTATAATTCAGCTTCTGAGTTGTGTATTACAAATAAATTAAGCTTGTACTAATTAGTAAGATCATAGCCACAAAAAATCATAAAATAAAAACTTTTTAACAAAAAATTAAACCGCCGAAAAAACTGAAAAGCAAAAAATAATAAACCTTTTACTTTATTCATCTTAATAATTAAGTTCTTAAACTAATGTAAGTATACCTAAGTAATTTTAAGTCGGCGCCAATCAAGCAAATTAATTAATTACGTAAAGCGTGATGCGCGACGGCGGCGCAGCGTGACACACCCCTTGCATGCCAACCCGAACGGGGCACACACGTTACCGCTGGAGATCTCACATTGTGTTTTTAATTTGATTTGGTTATTTTTGTGAATTTAAGTAATCTAATGATCTTTGTTCATTGGTTGTTTGGCGCCGACTCAAAATTTCTTAGATATACTTACATTAGTTTAAGAACTTAATTATTAAGATGAATAAAGTAAAAGGTTTATTATTTTTTGCTTTTCAGTTTTTTCGGCGGTTTAATTTTTTGTTAAAAAGTTTTTAAACACATTGATTGCCAATATCGAGATATATACCTAGTATCTATATAGGTAGCTCGAGAAAAGAGAAAAAAAAGGCTTAAATAAACTTAACTTTAAAGGCTTAAATAAAATTAAATGATGCAGTGCAAATGTCATGTTTTTCTTCCCTAAACAGCATCGTTTATAACTTCTTCCCAGATTAGTTTCGTAACAGGCCCCGTAGCAGTCAACGCGTGAAGAAATTATTAGAGGACTATTAGACTATCATGTATTAGCATTTACTTATCACTAGCTGCCCGCTCTGGCTTTGTACGGATGTACTAACCTAGCAAATCAGACAAAAGTTTATGGGAAAAAAATGTGTGTGTGCGATTCACACATGATAGAAGTGAAACTTCAATAAATCGACAAAAGAATGAGATGAAAATATATAACGAGGGTAGGATAATTACAAAGATTATTTGTTTAAAAATGAAAGTATTCTAATTAATTTTAAAAGATATCTTATATTGTATTTAACCTATGTTACATAATTTATTGCTCAAGTTCTATATTTTCAGTTTCAACAAATGATACAAGAGGCTTATGATAACTAAAATACGATACAAATGTTTTAGTTTCATTTTAGTTTATATATCTATGTATTAATACGTGAAGCAAATTTTTTGTATCCCTTCTAACCTATTTCCCGTCAACGGGTGAATTTGAAATTTGGCATAGTTAAAGTTTATATGGCGGAGAATTGCAGAAAGCTGTTTATTTTATATAAAATGCATTAGAAGTACATTAAATTAATTAAAATATGCACTACTCACATTACTACTCGAATTTTACACAAGATATACACACATGTAAACATAAAAGACATTTTGACAGCCGACAATAATTACGAAGTTCAAAAGAGGTTATGAAGGAGGTTGCTGTGCTGGACTGTATGTATTTTTTAACTCTTACGTCCAATTACCATTTTTCATCCTACATTCAACAATGATATTATAAAATATAACTATTATTGTAATGTTTATTATTTTTTATGGTGAACTCACTTCAAATGATGAATTAATAAAAAAATGAGCCAAATAATACTTTATATAATCAAAATAAGGATTTTGTTCATAAAAGTAATCCTTGACTTAGACCTTTGCGGTTACAATGTTGCAATTCAACCTCATGTATCAACAAAAAAGAATTTATTTTCAAAAGCTAATGGTAGTATTAAAAACGTCTTTGTCTTGGATTTACTATTTGATTGTATTGTTTATCCATTACTTTTCCAAACGATGATACTGGGCATATCACTATTTCTCATAATGAACAGAAAACATTTAATTCAATATCACCCAGTAATATCACCCCATGGTGTCGTGTAAAATTAATTGAAAATTGTGTCATGGGTTGCGATAAATTTCTTTATTTTCGTAAAATTATGTTTGGTTAGAATTTGAGCTTTACCACGTGGTTTTTGTTTGCAATTTATAATTAAAATTCATTTTCATTTACACAAAGAATTTTTTAATGATTATATAATAAAGATCATGACAAATGGCAAAAAACTGAGTAGCCATGATGAAAAATCAATTAACTATGGTCGAATGTCGACCACTGGGCGCCCACTAGTCTTTGGAATACTGCATCTATTTCTGCAAATAATAACTGTGATCTATACTAATATTATAAAGAGGTAAAGTTTGTGAGTTTGTGACGTTGTGATGTTGTGACGTTGTAGGAGGTAATCTCAGGAACTACTGGTCCGATTTGAATAATTCTTTCAATGTTATATAGCTCATTCATCGACAATGGTTATATCATCACGATAGGATCAATAAGAGCGGAGCACAAATGAAAAATGTTTCAAAATCGGGATGTTTTTTTCTGTTTGAGAACCGCTGCGTGTTATTGTATCTATTCCACGCGAACGAAGTCGCGGGCAGAGGCTAGTAATAAATAAATACCTATTACTTATTCCTAGACATCTGCAAGGATTCCTTTTACAATAATCTAATAAGTACAGACAATTTACATTTACATTCTTATTAAGTGTATAGAGTAGGTTTTGCACGCGGTTTCGTTCACCTTAACTATGATGAGACCAATCCCTCGCATAGTACTTTTCTTCGCGAATAAAATGTAATATAACTCTGCCAACTTGTATATGTAAAATTTTAATTCATTTAGCGATGTTAAAACAATAATTTTACTCTCTTTTACCTCATATTATGTAACAATGGTGACAATTTGTGTAATACAGTTCAATTATTGTGCACGAGCGAATTAGATGTATGGAATGTCCGTTTTTTTCACTAACTACGATATTGGTCTACTCGATAATAACTACTCCATAATTCGATAATAACTACTCGATAATTGCAGTAATAATTTACTAGAGGATTGGTTGCCAAAAATAATAGAAATAACAAGAGAAGAGTCATCTTGTTGCCTAAAACGATCAACAAGCTGACTAACTACCATCACAAGGCAAGACTTTGTACAATGTAATATACACACAACATTAACCTTTAATTCATAGCGCATTGATAAGCAAAGGGTTAATTGCATACAGGACATTGGCACCGTATCGTTAATTAAAACAAGCAAATTGAATAAATATAATTTGTTTTTAGAGTGAAACTTCTTATCATAGCGCTTTGAAATTCTGATCAGCAACCTATTTATGTGACTTAAAAAGGTAGGAGCAAACGCTGTGTCGGATAGTGTTGAAAACAAAGGTTTTAGAACCAACGTTAAGCAACGTCGGGCGCGGTCGATAGCATAGCTGGACCTGAGGAGATGGGCCTCATTGTACAGGTCCGGCGGCCGAGGGGATGGAGCCGGTGTGTATTTTACAATTTAAGAAGAAGATTTAAGAAGATAAGTACTATCATTAAAGCGGTGTTTTAAGACTAGAAAAATAATACGAAACTATACTAAATAGGCGCGTATCCAATGACTTTAGTAGTTAAAAAACCTGAACCTGATAAAAGTACTTGTATTACTACTATATGTAGGAAGACATGACCGTGGATTTCTTAGAGTTTGACATCGCCAATACGTCTTGGGTTGGCGTGGTGATTATGCCCATACCAATTTAAATACTACTAGTAGGCGCCCAGAGGTCGACATTCGACCATAGTTATTTCATTTTTTAAAGTTTGAACTTTATTAGGGTTCTTTTGTCAAAGGGTATACTTATATATAAGGGTATAATCAAAGATTTTCATCATGGCTACTCAGTTATTTGACATGATCTTTAATTATATAAACATTAAAAAAAATCTATGTGTAAATGAAAATTAGTTATAAATTTGAAACGAAAACCACATGGTAAAGCTCAAATTTTAACCAAACATAACTTTACGAAAATAAAGATATTTATCGCAACCCATGACACAATTTTCAATTAATTTTACACGACACCATGGGGTGGTATTTCTAGGTGATATTGAATTAAATGTAGTCTGTTCATTATGAGAAATAGTGATATGCCCAGAGTATCAGCGTTTGGAAAAGTAATGGATGCACAATACAATCAAATGGTGAATCCAAAACAAAGACGTTTTTAATAGAACCATTAGCTTTTGAAAATAAATTTTGTTTTGTTGATACATGAGGTTGAATTGCAACATTATAACCGCGGAGGTCTAAGTCATGGATTATTTTTATGAACAAAATTCTTATTTTGATTATACAAAGTATTATTTGGCTCGTTTTTTTATTAATTAATTATTTGAAGTGTGTTCACCATAAAAAATAATAAACATTACAATAATAGTTACATTTTATAATATCATTGTTGAATGTAGGATGAAAAATGGTAATTAGAACGTAAGAGTTAAAAAATACATATAGTCGAGCATAGCAACCTCCTTTCTTCACAACCTTTTTTGAAATTCGTATTTATTGACGGCTTGTGTAAAATTCGAGTAGCAGTGTGAGTAGTGCATATTTTAATTAATTTAATGTATCTCTAATGCATTTTATATAAAATAAACAGCTTTCTGCACTCCTCCGCCGTATAAACTTTAACTATGCCAAAATTCAAGTTCACCCGTTTACGGCAAATAGGTTAAAAAGGGGTACAATTTTTTTGCTTTACGTATTAATATATAGATAAGTAATAACAAAATTGATCATTCAAAGTTTCAGGCTCACTAAAAATAATAACATTTTTTTAGGTAATAGTTTTAGACTTTATAACAAAGCCTCAAAGCACATTACCAATTAGCAGGACAGTGAGTTCAAACACCATGTCAAGCGGGTTTATATATCTAAAGGACTTTATTATTACAGGGCGGATTAAAATATAAACGATGATGACATCTAGAAATGACGCCAATCTCTATGCATTCACCAAAAACACGAGTGTAACTCCGTAGTCCGGTGAAGCTAATAAGACCTTGCTGGGTCAAAAGCGTAGTCAGATCGAAAAAAAAATACGAGTGTAACTTCTGTTTGTAAAAGTAAGTATAATGAAAGAATAACCCTGATCGAATCTCTTGCCAGTTCCTCTCGAGGACTGGGTTGTTTTCGAGATTCAACTTTCACGTTCACAAGCGCCTAAATTCAATAAAGTATTTTTGTTTAATTGAGTAGTCCATGTGATGATATATACAGTTTTACTCGATCTACACTCTGGAAATCTAAACTATCGAAATGGTTCACAGTAAGAATAAATTACGATATAACATACTGCTAAATATAATACGATAGCTTCCATAAAATCCGAATTAAAAGCGAGATTTTCCTTGTTACTTGTGCGTTCGCCTCTGCGTTCCATAAAACTTTCACTCTGGCCGCTTGTTAATTTATTTACTCTTTTACATATGCATCACAAACGTTCATGTTACGTGTATTATCAAACGACATTACTATACATTCGGAAGTCTACGTCAGGATTTCTCAAAGTGAAGTAGGAAATTCAGAAATCGACTTAATACCGAGTTAGAATAGTCAACATTAAAATTGTCCGAAATACTCCTAAAATTGACTCAAATTATGTTTAAAAGTATATCTCATTTGGCACTGTATTTGTTACCTTTTGTTTTATTATTTTCTTTGTGGGAGGAGGGAGAGATTTAATAAGTTTAGTTAAGGGGTTCGATATCTGAATACTTCTACAAGGGTTTGTGGAGACAAAAGTATTAATACAGAATAAAGACCATAATAAGAGCTAGAAACCTTTTATCACATGTTCATATATAGACATTATAACGTAGTGTATAAATATTGTAAACTGCGTTCAGTTTTTTTATCCGACGAAATACACGTATTGATAATAATTTCAAGAAACATATTGTACTTCCGTATATTGACCATATATAAAAAAACACAATAAAATTTTAAGATATTTTCTAATACAACTTTATATTGATAATCTATAAAGATTAAACTTTGAGCTGGAATAATTTTTAAACTAATAGTCATAAGGAAAAATCATAAGAAATATCTTTTGTAGAGCGTTTAATCTATACATATAATATGAATATGATTCTAAAGTATAAAAAAATTGCTGGTGTCTTGGAAAAAGGAACAAAATGCATTTCAATCATTTTAAAAATATCTGTCTATTTATTTGAACACGCATCACTACTAAAGTATTGCTTTCACGATAAAACCTCACCAAGAAAATCATAAAGCATATCCTCGAGTAGTATTTAATTTTCATTTCATTAAAATCGGTTCACTTTATCAATAGTTATTGTAATTTTAAGGACGATGGGACTTAAGAAGTACGAGAGAAAGTATAGTCATAAGTAGAACTGGCGACAGAAGTGAAAACACAAAACTATGAAATTCAAACTGTGGTCACTTGTGAATTTTTAAATTAATTATACTGTGAATTGAATTAAAATTATTATCATTATTTTCTCTTTCACATCTTTTTGCACTCCGAATAACAATTATATACTTTTTAGACAATTTATTAATTCATTAAACATGATGGGCTGCACACTCTCAATACGAAATAACAATATTTGATGTACACAGGATGTACTACTCCTCGCAAGTCTGACCCAAGCCACGTAAGCGCAACACGGGTCGGTCAGGCTTACTAGCAAGTCATGACGTAATTTATAAATTTATCTCCTTCCAAAAAAAAATATCAATCAACGCGTCTAAAGAAGTTTCCTTTTAAGGAAAAAAAACGATTCAAACGTAGGTCTCACAGACCAAGGCACAGATAGAGGTAGGTTAATAAAATCTTAACGGATCTCATTTGTAATCTCAATAGACTTAATCAGTATTATTACAAAAAAATTAAATATCTATTGAATACTTACTTTAAAAAGGTTTCGTAATAAATGCACCGCGCTCGCCCGAGGCAAGTTCGCGTTATCCTTTTTCCCAAGTCAAACCTAACCTAACCAAAGCGAGACAAAAGAGCAAGATGGCGAACATTCAGCGAGCGCCGTACATTTAGTACGAAACCTTTGTAAAGCAAGTATTCAATACGTATTAAATTTTTTTGTAATAACACCGAATAACACTAACCTGCAAACCCGGTTGTCGTCGCCGCGTATATATCTCTTCCAGTGTGGACGCACAGATTCATATACCAGGCTGAATTCATAATGTATCGACGTAATCGGACGAAGTAAACGATCATGAAGTTATACGATTCTAATAGAAGTGAACCAGGAAAAATAAATAAAATATCCATTCAACGGATATATAAAACTAATTATACTAGTGTTTCAAACCGAATACAGAAAAGAAATGACCACACAAACAAGTTCTCGACCTATTTAAGAGATCAGGAGGAGTATTAACGAATGATAAGTCGATGAGCGAAACGTGACGTCACAGTGATAGACCATTTTTTTTTTAATTGTTTGCAAGTTTTACTGACCTTTGATCATAATACCACAAAGGTTAAATGACGTAGAGGTTTCCGCCCGTAAATGTAATAAGTTATTACTATTAGACGACAAGTTCTTAACTTACGTGCTTACACTCCTTGCCATGGTTTATCACATGTTTTTGAAGTGAAATGAGACTTCTTATGAGTGCCGGGTTAAAATAACCAGATTAGGCTCCCCTCGGCATGGAGCCCTTGAGTACGCTACTCGCGCGATTTACTCACACAAAATCTTACATCACTAAGACAACATTACACATATCACCCCCACACACGTGCACGCATACATGCTTACACATGAAAGTGGAAGGGTTTTGTTTCTTTCCCTTATAGAACTAAAATAATAGTTTAAAAAATTATCCGATACGAAATATATATAAGAGTTGTTGAAGTATGTATGCTTGGTAAACATATATGTTGAAACATACAGCTCATATGAACATATACATATATATGTATGTATATATAGTTAATTAGGGTCAGCTCACATAGGTTTTTTTTTTTTCGAAATGACTACGCTATTGACCCAGCAAGGTCTTAACAGCTTCACCGGACTACTAAGGCGAGCGCTTAAGGCACTCAGCTGATTTTATTTTGGCAACCAGCTCAAGGGTGCACGGCACACCTTGGCTTGGCTGTTGCCTGTTGCATGCAAAATCGCGACCTACCTTAGCTAACTATTCATATATGTATGAGTTGTTGAAACGTATATGTGTACCAAGCATACACGCCTCAACAACTCCTCCATACATTTATTATCGGAGAATTGATAGTTTTTCAGTTCGATAAGGGGAAAAAATAAACCCTTCCACTTTCATGTGTAAGCGTGTAGGCTTGCACGTGTGTGGGGGTGATCGTGTAGTGTTGTAGCGGTGATGTATATTTGTGTGTCACCGTATCGCGCAAGCAACGCACTCAAGGGCTCCCTACCGAGGGATCGAACCTAGGCTTGAGCCGCTGCCGAGGGAGGCCTAATCGGGTGCTCACATAGGTCGCGAATTGCACGCCTCAGGCAACAGCCCAAGCCGAGGTGTGCTGTGCATCCTCGAGTTAGTTGTCAAATAGAGTCGGCTGAGTGCCCTAAACGCTCGCCTTAGTAGTTTAAACTACGTGTTAAACAAGGTATAAAAACATTTGAATTTGTTGTGCTCGAGACATCGTCCGCGTGTAACCTAAAATAAAAATACAGCGATTAATAAAGTCATATAAATGTGTTAAGTCCGTTTACTTATCTATTTTTTTGTCGTACTTAAGTCGCGTCGTCGTTAAAATTACAATAACTTTTGATATAGGGAATCGATTTTAATGAAACTAAGACTAAATGTTACTTGATGCTATGCTTTATGATTTGCTTGGCCAGGTTTCATCGTGAACGCAGTACTTTAGCAGTGATGCGTGTTCAAAACAAACAAACAGATAGACATTTTAAAAAATGATTCAAATATTATTACTTATTCCAAGACGTCTGCAACAATTTCTTTTTTTCACAAAAAGTACAGATATGTTATCAAGAGATTTAAAAATGTACGGTGTTATTACAAAAAAGTTAAATACGTATTGAATACTCGTTTTAAAGAGGTTTAGTATTAAATGCACAACGCTCGCTGAATGTTTTATGAAACGCATAATACTCATATATTATGAAACGGCACTATGATTCAGAAGTCGATTTCTTAATTTTATCTCAAGCTCTCTGAAGATGTTAAAAGTGTAAAATAAAAGATAAAATTATGCGTAATATTCTTATTTAAAACATGATCTATCATCACACCAGCGGAAACTAACATCCGGTAATCATTAAAAACATCGATAACCTTTCGTAAATACGGCGAAAAACAATAGATAACTTGGCCGAATCGCAAAAATATTCAGTTTAGAACTCTCATCTCTTAGTTTTTCTTTTTCTTAAGCAATAACTTTCTGGCGCTCAACATGACAATGTAGTATTCCGTCTATTTAACTAAAAACTAGCAACCTGCCTGAATTTGCACGGCACTTATCTATTTATTCCTGTGGCGTTAATCAACGCTAATCAGCTAATCATAACTTCCTAAGTCTCGTCATACCATTTTTTTTTTATCCCGAGTCATTTTAAATTTATGATATCTTCTAAGTCGGTATGACTTAACATATCAATAAACGACCAATTCGCATCTCATTGTTAGTACCGTAGATTATGTATATCTTTGTGGGAGGTAGGCCCAAGTGTCTAGATATAGATCTGATAATTGGCTGAAGTGGTGTAGTTTTATTAGATAAATACAAGTCTATAATGTGGCTGCCAGTACTCACATTATCGACTATAAAAGCGTACCAAATGCAATCATGGCTTTTTTTCTATTCTGCACACTCTTGGTCCACATGCTTTCATTTTATTTATTGTGTACATCAAAAATCGTATCTGTGAGCAACTATTAGTTGTTTTTATTATTTATTATTTTGATTTTATATATTTTTTTGTATATTTACGCAAAAATGGCTTATCACGGTAGTTAGCAAGGTTAACTAGGGATATCGATTCTTCGCAGAAAAAAAAACAATTTTTAAATCGATCCGAATCGTGGTTGTGCAATCAATTTATGAAAGAATCGAGATGTAGTGCATCAATTATTAAATATTCGACCTTTTCATTAGTATTTTTTGTTTTGATGAGAATTATTTTTAGAAGAAATCGATGTCCACATTTCTTTTTTAATGATTTTTTTTAACTGAAATTATCTTACAATTTTATTTTTATCGTCAAGACAAAAAAACTCGAATGATGATTTTATAATGTCAGATATCGATTGTTGTATTAAACGATCTCTAATCGCCGTCCCTATTTCATACTAAAACAAGTTTTTTTTTAATGTTTACAAATCTGCTTACAATCCTAGGTGGATCTACACTGACCGATCCCAAAATAGAAGCGATAGGAGACACAGTGACTCGGTCGGTTCCAAACACAAATATTTTTTATTCACTGAACCCTGGTGACATTTCACGGAACCCAGTTTTATAATATCTCTAATGGATATGTTCTCAATATCCCACTCAAAAATATATATTATATAGTCTTGTAACAAATAACATTTTAATGAGGTACAAAATTATACAAAGCTGAATTGGCTGTCGGCCAGAAATCGTCCCGTCAGGAGACACTGTCTACATGCAACCAACGGAATACAAAACTAAAGTCGAGAAGCTGGAAACGTCATGAAGAATGCACGACTGACATTAAAACGACCCATGCTTATTAACATATTAGCTATGACCGCGACTCTGTCCGCGTAGAACCTAATGTAAAAAAAATGAATCATCGAAATCGGTTGTCGTGATATTGAGTTATTCGTCTATTTGTCGTGTAGATACTTAATGTAAATTTAACACTTATACGGTTTTGCATTGGGTGCCGTTGTCAGAACACAGGCTGGCACCGCACTTGCAACTCTTCTGGTGTTGCTAGTGTCTATGGATGACGGTGATCACATAACATCAGGTGACCCATCTGTCCGTTTGCCTGCTATATGACATAAACACATATCTGGGATGTAAGTGGTGTCAAATAGCATCATAAGACTTGAGACACCCAAGCCAACCGCACCTGCACGTGGTACACCCTGCTGAATAACGAACGAGGCAATGGCGAAAGCGGGGTGGTAGGGTTTTACAGCCTGACTGGGTCGCAACCACCATGTATATGGCGAAAAAGCCCGTAATAGTGTTTCGCTTCTTCGGGTCGCATTTCGGGATCAGCCTGTGCATATCCAGCTTTTTGCAGGCCGGCATGATAGTGGCGACCGGCGATGGATAGTGTGTCAATCGGTGGTCGCTATTATTTTTGGATTGCGCTGTGCTTACCATCAGGCATAGCATTGCCGCAGTCATTATGCCGCGCTACAATAAAAAAAAAATAACATCACTTAACGAACTAACACGCAGCGAAAGGTCAAAAAAGGAAAAAGCCTTGATTTCAAAACATTCTTCATTGGTGCTCCGCTTCTATTGGTCTTAGCGTGATGATATATAACCTATATCCGTTCTCGATAAGTGAGCTCTCTAACATTGAAAGAGTTCTTTAAATCTGACCTGTAGTTCCTGAGATTACCTGCTACAACCAACTCACAAACTTTACCTCTTTATATTATTAAGTATAGATTATATATATAGTAGTACAGTACAGATTAGATAGACCTCCTCACTTTTGAATAGCTTTGAATCCAACCACACAGCAAATAGTGTGAATGAAATTTAATACGCTGTTAGGTATTATTAATACACACCCAGAACACGACAGCGGTGGCTAAGAATTTTATTTTTTCAAATAAAAAGTTATTATTTGGTTTTGAATACCTTAATTATCGCACATATTGCACAATATAAAGATGCGAAATCGTATTATGACACGATATTATTGTAGTTATATGAGAAATTATTATCCTGTTACTGATATCAGTCGCTATCCAGTAGTATACATCAATCTTAAAGCGCACCTCGAATTACAATACCGCTACCATCTGCATACGAAATTGGACACGACAAAATTATACCATCCAGGATAACTTAGCATCTAATTTTCATTCATAAGTAATTTATAAATGCAAATAACATTTACGTATCTGCTATTTGTTCCTCAGAAATGGCTGAACAAATTCTAATGGGACTTTTAGCGGCACACTGACAATTTTTCGATTTTAATTAAATAAAGGCGATCTATAATTAGTTATGAGAATATAGGGATTTAGTAGTAATAATAAAATTACACTAAGAAATGAACACGTGATCTCAAGTAAGAACAAATCTATTCTCAGAAGAACGGAGTCGAGAGCACTAGCAAGTAAATAAGTTTAATTAACTGAGCAGTAAATTTGAACCATTATATTAACTCTGCTGAAAAATAAACTTTTAGCACAGCAAATTTGTAAGCGCAATAATGACTTCTTATCAACCATAAGCGTGCGAATCTTTTGTACGTTTAAATAAAAATGGATAACATTTATTGCGTATATCTTAGAAACAGTCACAACAATTTGGTTCACATTTTGTATTTACAAAATGTTTTACTTTTTAAGTTTATGTAAATAGTTGTATATCCTCAAAAAGCGCGACTTTACACAGAAAAACAATATTTTATTCAAATTATTATGCGATGTTAAAATAGGCCATCTTGTATTTTTTTAGACACTTGTATTATCGCCAATAGAAGGTAAATTGAAATGGTACCTCAACATTTTATGAGATGGTGCTATGACACCCGAATACGAAAATGTTCAGATTAGTCAAATGTAATGCCTTTAAACAAGCTATTCTTGTATATTTTTATATTTGTATATATTCAGGATCTCGGCAACGGCGTCATCTATTTCCGTAAATCTTAGTATGTAGGTAGTTTCGAGGATGATAAATCGATCTAGCTAGATTTTATTCATAGAAAACTTTTTTTTCACTGAGATTTTAGGCAATGAATAAATATAGCTAGAATATTAAAGTAAATTTCGCCGCCGCTGTGAAAACAAAAATAGCTCAGATGGGAAATGGTTGCTTCGAAAATACGTCTAACCCCAGTTCGAATCCGAGAGTATATAGTTTTTTAATTATTTTTTTATGTCAATAAATGCTAATTTTGTGTGGCAAACCTAACAGTTAACTTTAATTTAAAAATGTTTTTTAAAAAACCAAGGTGGGCTCCATCGTGTAGATACTATTAATAATACAATTATTTTGTAAACTATCTATAATGCGGTAAACATTCTGTTTACATTTTATTTTATTAATTAGATAACAGATAAGCACATGGGCGTTAATTAATATTAGATAATCAGATCCTATTAAGTATTATATATAATTTTATCTGTCCGTGACAACGAGATAAGAAGTTTTTCATTTTTCAACACGCTAAATAAATTTATGAATAATTAAATGAAATTAATACTTACAATTTCGAAAGAAAACATTAGAACAGAGTTTCCTAACCTTTTTAGGCCATGCCCCACCTTAATATTTCTAAAATTTGTATGGCCCACATACATAATTATTAACCTTTAAAAATTATTTTGTTCCCTTAAGAAATATAAATGATAAGTTTTAGGAAGAGATCACTATAAAATTATTATCAATACATCGTAAGTAAAATTTCAAAACATGTAATGAAAAACTTACTTAACTTGACGACTCTAATTACCCAGTTGATATTTTGGTAGCGTCAAACGAAATTATACCAGATAATTATTTACAGCATTTTTTTAATTTGCCTTTTTTGTTAAATTTCTCACTGATATCTAGCATTGCATTTAAATAAACCCAAAGCGAAAGAGTTAAAGTCGTGTCGAGTCCATTTTTAAGTTGCCCCCTTTAACTATCAAAATGCCCCTCTAAGGTGCGTGGGCGCCACGTTGGAAAACACTGCATTAGAAATTAATAGATCATCATCAGCCTGTAAGAAACCTGTAGGCCTCTTCCCGAAAGAAGGTAAACGGACGCCCAGCACACCAACTCACGACATATCGGCGATTTCAATCTCTGAGAAATCCATACTTCTATACTTTCCCATATATAGTAGTACTACAAAAACATTTGTCAGGTTCAGGCTTCCTCACGATGTTTTCTTTCACCGTCAACCGATAATGTTACTAATTTAAATCATTAAAAATACGCGACTTCCGAAAAATTCCTTGGTACATGCCGGGGTTCGAATCTGCAGAAATCAAAATTATATTCAACCCGTCAACCCAGTATACTACCACGACTTTATTATTCAATTAAAAGATATACATATTAAAAATTGGAGAGTAATGTAAGACTAGGAGAAAACAGATATTGCACAGAATAAACAGACAAATTCTGACAAAACGTGGTTAGCAACACATTTCAGAAATACGTCTTAAAAGGAAAAAATTGCTGTCGCGTGTAGAAAACGATAGACAACTGTAACTCAAGCTGCCGATATACTAAAATAGATGAAACAATAATAACTCACCCGTTTCTTGCTCCAAAAGTGGACTATTCTCAAAAACAAAATATTGGTTTTGAGCAAGAAACACTCGGACTATTTTTTTTTTTCTCTTAATTTTTATACTCGTCACATATGGGGGGTAATCCTAGGAACTGCTAAACCGATTTTGAAATTTCTTTTACCAATGGAAAGCCAAGTTATATGTGAGAGTCATAGACTATATATTTACCCGAAAAATGGAAAGACTTTTTTGTGGTAATTGGATTTGCAAAGTGAGTCGGAGAAAAAAACTGTAGAAACAAAACGTTTCTTACGAACACTGCCTTTACCATGAGAGATATGTTATTGAGTTCTAGAGAAAAGTTGTAGAGGTTGATAATGGCTAAAAAAAGTTGAAGACAGCATATGTCTAACTTTTATACTTAAGTTACAAAAAGTATCACATAAAAAAACGTTAAGTGATGTTTATTGGTTGTATTATCAACAACAATTATGAATTCTTATTAATATTTAATGATATAATAACTGAATCACGGCAACGTGTGGGCGAGTTTGCTAGTTATACATACACTAAAATTTGTGTTCTACACAAGGTTATTCAGAGTGGTCAAAAAGTTTGGCGCGGACTGTAGCAAGACAAGTTGTCTATGAAACCATACCAAACACCGGAAAAACGACAACCGGTATTTGATTTTTAAATGGTAACGAGTTTTGCATAAAGTACGAACACAATTATATTAATTTAAAGCCAGTTATCATTATAATTACTTAAGCGCGGGCGAGTGAATGCATAATTAATTAAAATCATGTATCCCACCATACGTGATAAAATTATTGTTTTATCTCTAAAACTTTATTGTCATTTAACTGCCACTTGAAAACGTAATTAAAGCCAACACAACTTGTTTTCAATGCCATTCCTACACTCAGCTATAGCCACGCTGAAGCTATGAATGGTTTCAGGACGAATGGGTCAGCTCGGCACGTGGCAGTACCACCCGACCCACAAAAATACCGATGTGAAGTAACAGTGCTTGCATTGTTGCGTTTCGTTCGGTCAATGAAAGCGCCATATTCCCACATCCCCTCGTCCATCCTCCTTTCCTCTCCCCCCACCAACACAAGCTGACAACGCACTTGCAACTCCTCTAGTATTGCTGATGGACAGTGGTGATTAATTAACTTCAGGAGTCCCACCTACTCGTTCATCAGGTTCCAATCTTGGTTTTGGATAAAAAAAAATATGTCGTAATGAAGTCACGGTATCGTGGTAATGATTTTTGGGATACTCATTTTATTATCTACAATTGTAAATTGCTATAGTTGAGAAAAGAAAATTTCTAGACGGACTGAGATCTGGTCAAATGCACCGATAATACTAAAACATTTCGGTATTTTCAACAGTGTTGCCGATTTTAACAATATCACACCTGGCCAGCTTACGAAGGACATTTTTTTACCATAACAAAGAATAAGGGCGTAGTTACATCAAACGTACGAGATACGTGCAAAAGACAAAAGATACTATAAACTATTTGCAAGTATTATTAGATACAAGTTGTGGTCGCAACTCTTCATTTTTTTTTTAATAAACAATAAATATAGTTTATACTCATTATAATTTCTAAGAGATCTAGTAAAGACATATACTTCCATTTACAAAATGTCTATCAGATGGGAATAAATATAACTATATTTCTTTATTTTATTACTCTATGTATACCGTTTTGTTACATGGAATTGATAAATCACTTTTTTTTTCAGACAGACTACTATTGACCTAACGAGGCCTTAACAGCTTCACCGGACTACAAGGCACTTCGCCGTCTGGAAACAAACTCAAGATCGCCAGAGTGGCCGAACCTTGCCTTAGAGTCTTGAATGCAATATCGTTAATCTGTCTAAGCTAAACTCAGCTAGCTATTCATACATATAAAAATACGCGAGACACACGTGTACGGGCATGTGAGTCTCACAAATTCAAACGCGTGTTTGGTATCTAAATACTACCTAGCTGAAAAAGATCGGTTGGTATTTATCTTATACAAGTCGAAGTGTTAATTTCACACTTATGTAGAAAATACATCTTCTATCTATCTATACCATAATCTATCTTCTTCTATCTTCTATATACTATAATAAAATTGTAACAAGTCGAAATCTGTACATTAAATATTTTTTGAAAATTTTAATCAGGGTAGACTATGTTATCGATATAGAAGCCAAAAATAATCATTTTACAATTTTTGTCTGTCTGTCTGTCTGTCCCTATGAACACGCATCACTCTGAAAGTACTGAACCGATCTTGACGAAACTTGACATAGTAGTAACTTATATTACGAGATTACATCAAATATACTTTTTGTACCATAAAACGCAAAGGGTTCTCCAGGATAAAGGATTAAAGTCTAGAATCTAAACCCGTACTACTCTGAAAGTACTGAACCAATTTTAAGGAAATTTAACATAGTGATAACTGATATTACGAGGCTACATCCAAGATACTTTTTGTCCCATAAACGCAAAGGGTGCTCCAGGATAACGAAAAATAAAAATTTGTAGTCAACGTATCTAGACTTTTTTGCGACACAGTACAAGAGCCGGTAACGTTGGATGAACAAGAATTTTAGAATACCTGGTTCTTTAATATATCAATATATATATTTTTTGTATCATAGGAGGCAAACGAACAGGCGGGTCACGTGATGTTAAGTGACCATCACCGTCTATAGACACTAGCAACACCAGGGGTGTCCAAAGTGAGTTGCCAACCTGTATATGGGGGAGGGTAAGGGAAGGGAAAGGAGGAAAGGGGAAGAGAAGCTGGTCTCCGGCGCTCTCACTGACCGAAGGAAACACTACAACGCAAGCAATGTTATTTCACGTCAGTTTTCTGTTAGAGGGTGGTATAAGCCCGAACGAGACAACCCATTCATGCTGAAACCAGTTGCAGCTTCAGCGTGACACTACCACCTACACAAATTTCAATATATCAATCAATAGACAAAATTTAGGGACACCTGGTAGCTGGTTAACGTTGTATTTTTAATGCGCATTTTGATTCGATTAATTTTGATTTATGAATAAGTTTAGGAACATTTTTTTTTCAGTACCTTTTAAACGCAATTAAAAACATGAATTTATCACAGTCAGACATTTTTTTATAAACAATCATATATATACCCGCTGATATATTTTATAACTAAAAAGAATTAATTTCAAACCAGTTATTTTTTTCCATAACAAAGAACAAATTTCATTTTATTAAACATTATTGATATTAAGATTTCACCATATACAATGAAACAACTTTTTTTTCTTCTCGAAATGGCTACGCTGTTGACCCAGCAAGGTCTTAATAGCTTCAACGGACTACTAAGGTGAGCACTTAGGGCACTCAGCCGATCTTATTTGACAACTAGCTCAAGGGTGCACGACACACCTCGGCTTGGGATGTTGCCTGAAATGTGCAATTCGCGAACTATCTGAGCTGACCTAAGCTAACTATTCATACATATATGAGTTGTTGGAACATATATGTGGACCAAGCATACATACCTCAACAATTCCTATATATATTTCGTATCAGATAATTTTCTAAACTATTTCAGTTCGATAAGGGAAAGAAACAAAACCCTTCCACTTTCATGTGTAAGCGTGGATGCGTGCACGTGTGTGGGGGTGATATGTGTAATGTTGTTGCAGTGATGTAAGATTTTGTGTTACTGTATCGCGCGAGCAGCGCACACAAGGGCTCCACGCCTAGGGAACGGACCTAGGCTTGAGGCGATGCCGAGAGGGCCTAAGCTGGTGTGCGGGAGCGAAATTTACCCCCAGACTACGGCGGTGTGATCTGTGGTTACGCGGGCGTGGAATGAAACAACGATAAACGTAAATGTATGACTTAGGACAGACGCCATCTTAAATATATGCGTCAATAACATACGCTGCTCCAATTATCGCTATCTTTATCGTGCAGCCAGTACTGCAATAAACTATAGCTATAGCTAAGTTGTTCTATACACATATTATTTTTATAGCAATAAATCGGTTTAAATATTGAGTAAATTACTGAATTAGTGTGAAAAATAAAATTTGTTCTGAAAATGTCTTTCAATAATAATGCCATTTTAATAACGTTTTAAAGTTAGTGAAAAAAAAATCATCCTAAAATTATTTAAAAATCAATATTTTTGTTTGTAAAGGTACTACGATATGCACAAATAAACGTAACATTTACCGGTAGCCAGACAGGTAGCTCGGACGTAGTTCGGATGAATATAATGTATAAAGCTGGCTTGATTGTTTCTTCCCGGTATGGCCTCTGCCTATGTAAGCAATTTCGCCAATATTAAGTGTGACAAATACACATTATGAATTTAATGTCAAATATTTAGTGTAACAACGTAGAATAATATACAATATAAACATAGCAACATAGATAAATTACCAAAAGGTGATGACGACTATGTTGTGAGTGATACAGAGATTATTTATAAAAAATATATTGGAAATAAATTTAAAATTCGTTTTCGCAACAGTTTCTAACTCTTAGACAATAGTTATAAGCAAATGACAGTTGACATTTCAATGCGATGTTTGACGCTTCGACGCAGTGTTCATATATTTTTCTTCAATACAATGGAGTATAAAAAGGTTTTAATACAAGTGAAGATAGTTATGATAAAGTAAGTTGTACAGAAATTTATTTAGCTTTATGTAGGTTAGTTTTTATCTTAATTGAACCTGGTAGATGATGCTACGAACGGGTTCTAGGCTAATTAAAAAAAATCTCATATAATCTGGGTATATGTTTGAGTGAGTCCGTGGATAAGTTTGGATTCAAAATTGGAAACAGTAGTTGAGGCTGCGATTGGGTACCAGTTTTATTAATTTTTTTCGCGTTTAAAAATACAATTGAAACCAGTGATAACCAATTTGGTGCAGACGAAGTTGCACGGGTCAGCTAGTATATCATAAATGCGACTGCACATTAACGAGACCTCCAGGAACTTGCCTTTCAAGCTATGCATTTGAATCTACTAATCTACTCTGTTTACCCATGTCTGCACATCTTTTACATTTTTCAAAAGCCGACTTCTAATTAAAATTCTGGATCTCCACATTTTTTTCAAATGTGAGCAAACTACTAACTCCAAGAATCTACCTTGAGATTTTCGATTATTCTAATTTCTTTAGGACGCTGACCCACGCATTTTAAATCTTTCATAGCTTTTTTATAGAGTGATGGGCAACCGATGGGCATAACTTCTGCGAATTTTGAAACTCACGCGAGAAATCGGGGGCCAACTTCTCGGAGCTCATAGACAGGTATAGTACACACAAGTGTTGATGTGTCTAAATGTGCGACTATACACTAACGACATATATTTCCGCGCCGCGCTCTCGTTGTGGAGGAGGCCTTATACCGTCGTGGGTGGAAGTCATTATGTCTGACGGACGAACGAGTCTTAATTTGTAGTTCCTGCTAAAATGTCTCGTCTGAAATCTCACGTTAACAATACATTCGATGACTCTTAACTATATAAAGTGGTCTAACATTTTTTTATACTCTTTATTTGATACTACTTAATCGTAAAAAAACCACAAGAAAAAATGTAATGAATAGTAAATAGTATACCTATTCTCGTTTACAATTATTTTTCACTGAAAGACACTTGAAATAACGAAAAGTGCATGTATTTTTATTACTTACATACTAAAAAAAACGTTATGTGCTTCTTGCATATATAAATATTTTTGTTGAAAACAATAGCGTCCTATAAATCTATGAATACATCCATCTGTCATGTAACTTTTTGCGGAACTTGTATACAATGCAGGTTAAAAATACAGTACAATATATCATGTATGTTGTTAGTACACATGGCAACCCTAAATATAGTATCATTCTATTGAAGGATTATTAGACGTAGTGTGCACTTGCTATGCTCTATTGAAAAATGTACTAGATCTGGGAAACCATAGGAAATACTAGTAGCCGCTAGTAGTCTGCATCTGTATATTTGTAAATAAATTATCCTATCTCTCAAGTTGAAACAAATTACACATAAATGCTAACTATCATGAAGATCGGTTGAGCAGTTTCGGAGTACATCGGAAACATCACGACACTCGATATTCAGATATTTCTTAGTCGAACTTAAATATCATACGAACTTGCATAGTCCATTTCTTGGTACATCATATGAGGTGTAGTTATATTTGCACCCTTGAGTTAGTTGCCAAAATAAAATCGGCTGAGTGCCTTAAGCGCTCGCCTTAGTAGTTCGGTGAAGCTGTTAAGACCTTTCTAGGTCAATACCGTAGTCAGTCGGAAAAAAAAAACAGATTCTTGCCACCTCGCTCGTTTACAGAATATGCATAGTCCAAAAATGCCCTATTTAAATTGTAACATTTAGTGAAAAGTGATAATGAAGCAGTCGGTCTCGATTACCATGTCTGGTTTTTTTTTTCTTGAACAGAAATCTTCTAATAGATTATTACTGCCATTGTCAAGTAGCTAATGATATTACAAGTTTCTTGCGATAATTTCAATGAAAACTGGTCATCTTGTTAGAGGTTTACAGGGAGTTTTTGTGGCAATTCAGAATCCATGTTCCGTGGTATTATTTCCCATCCATTTCAAGTGTGCACAATAACAGAACTATATTACGTGACACACCACCAATATTCAAAGATATAGAGCTAAATAACACAAGAATATGAATAAAATATAACAACCACTATATGACATTCCAAGATCCAACCAAAAAACTCAGTTAATCCCGATTAAACCAAAACAAATAGTAAAACGAACTCTAAGAACGTAAACTGTAGCTCATAGCTCATAAAAAAAATACATTTCTTTACCCGTTTGAAGATATTTCGTTCAGAACATCAATCAATATCTAACAAAATCCGTTACATTTCTAAGCATAATAATATACATAAAACGACGAAGAATGTGTGTCGCTGTCAAACACATATACCAAGCATTTACACAAAATATCCAACATGAGGAAATCTTCAAAATAATACTTGGTATTGAAAAAAATATAAGAGAAAATTGAGACCAATGTATTCGTAAACTCACAACTAAGACTGGAATCCTGGAAGATTACAGCAGCAATAAAAAATTATGTACAATCGTGGCTAATCTGGATAACGCCTCAATAGTAATATAATCACCGTAGTCCGGTGAAGCTGTTAAAACCTTGCTGGGTTAATAGCGTAGTCAGATCGGAAAAAAAGGTAATATAATCTACACCCTAATAACGAATTAGCAAAAACAAAACGATAACAGAAATTGTTAAACATCGATTTTGAAGTAGAGTCTTTATATAAACTACATTGTGCATATTTCAACTATAGGTTTACAAGTGAGATGATTTGGGATAGTATAAACAGAAATATCAGTACTTGTTTATTATTTTAATGACACGGGCAACGGTGGTTATTAACGTATTTACTTTTGAAAATAGTCAAGAAATTTACTAAATATTTTGTAACAATTATGCCAACACTTTTTTTTCCTCGAAATGACAACGCTATTGACCTAGCAAGGTCTTAACAGTTTCACCGGACTATTAAGGCGAGCGCTTAAGGCACTCAGCCGATCTAACGGTATCATTGGAGGGGAATATGAGCTTTATTTACTTTTACTGACAAGTGAGAAGGACAAAAACAAGTAAATTCTGCTTTAGTGACGCTTGAACGGGTACATCATCTGTATTTGCTATTCAAACGAATGAATGCACTTGAGAGCCTCTTCTACACCTAAGCTGTTATTATTTCGTAAAAGAACAAATCGTTATTTAATATCTAGTAATAAGAGTATGAAGACTATATATTATAAAGCAAAGTCCTCTGCCACGTCTGTCTGTCTGTTCGTGATAAACTCGAAAACTACTAAACGCATTCTCATGCCATTTTCACCAGTAGATGAAGTAATCCATTTGGAAAGTTTAGGTATATAATCTGTCAATTTTTTTTATTATCAGGACAGAACAACGACTGCCGGACCCTCTAGTTAATCAGAAATGAAAAAAAATGTAAACAACTCAAATACGCATCAAAGAAACGAAGATTGTACATGAATACCTTATATAAGTAAAACATTTTTTTTTTTTCGAAATGTCTACGCTATTGACCCAGCGAGGTAACAGCTTCACCGGACTACTAAGGCGAGCGCTTAAGGCACTCAGCCGATTTTATTTTGGCAACCAGCTCAAGGGTGCACGGCACACCTCGGCTTGGCTGTTGCCTGTTGCATGCAAAATCGCGACCTATCTTAGCTAACCTAGCTAACTATTCATATATGTATGAGTTGTTGAAACGTATATGTGTACCAAGCATACACGCCTCAACAACTCCTCCATATATTTATTATCGGAAAATTAAGAGTTTTTCAGTTCGATGAGGGAAAAAAGTAAACCCTTCCACTTTCATGTGTAAGCGTGTAGGCGTGCACGTGTGTGGGGGTGATCGTGTAGTGTTGTAGCAGTGATGTATATTTGTGTGTCACGGTATCGCGCAAGCAACGCACTCAAGGGCTCCCTACCGAGGGATCGAACCTAGGCTTGAGCCACTGCTGTGGGAGGCCTAATCGGGTAAAACAAAAAAGTACTCACCGTAGGAAAATAAGTAAACACTAAAAACCGGTTTCGATACACGTAGAATTTAATGAAGATAACTCTCGTACAGTTTAAAAGTAATAAAGCTAACAATTTTCGAGAGACTAATATCTTGAACAATTTTGCTAAAATGTTTGATGGCAAATCAACTTTCACAATGATCTGTAAATAATGTTCGTGTTTATCAATCTAATATACCAACATTCAGTGAAAATATTTTTTACGTTATTCTTTTGCCTATAACTCGCTATTAGATAGTACTATATCAGCCTTTATAGTGTTCAATCAGTCCCTATTGAAATAGAAATGGTATCTATTTGAAGACGGAACATATTTACATAAGATTAGCTATAACTCAATTGTAATCTATGCTTATACTAATATTATAAAGAGGTAAAGTTTGTGAGTTTGTGACGTTGTGATGTTGTGACGTTGTAGGGGGAAATCTCAGGAACTACTGGTCCGATTTTAATAATTCTTTTAGTGTTATATAGCTCATTCATCGAGAATGGTTATAGAATATATCATCACGCTAAGACCAATAGGAGCGGAGCACAGATAAAGAATGTTTCCAAATCGGGATGTTTTTCCTTTTGAAAACTGCTGCGTGTTAGTATATGTATTCCACGCGGACGAAGTCGCGGGCAGAGGCTAGTATATACATATACATATATACAAGAAATAATAATTACAATCGTGTGCCAACTCGCGGGCATAGCTAGTATTATGTAAAGCAAAATAACGACCCATATATTAATTAATTTATCAGACTGGGTTTAATAATTAATGACTTGAAATATTTTTTATCATAAATACATCTCAATGTGTTTTTCATTTATTTATTTTTTTGGCTGACACAACAGCGTTTAATACGCAAATACTTATCATCAGTTACGTATTTGCCACTAATCATTTTTGAAAAAACTGTTCATGACATCAGTCTCTCTAAAATTGTTAGCTTTATTACTGTTGCCTATGCAAGTGGTATTAGTATCTGTTATAAGTAGTAGTGAGTATAAAAAAGGTGGTAGTCCGGTGAAGCTGTTAAGACCTTGCTAGGTCAATAGCGTAGTCAGTTCGAGAAAAAATAAAAAAATAAAAATAAAAAAAGGATATTTTTGTGTATTAATAACAATAAAGCTCGTATATAGCTATTAGACAGAAAAAAAATCATTTGACTAACAGTGGAGCAAAAGGAATTGTTTTCTCTTTACCTATTTATATTATTTAAGCACACAGATCTAATCAATATTCGAACAGCTCTTTACAGCATATTATTGTAATAAATACAGTGAATTTCGATTATAACGACGGCGGAGGGCACTTTAAGGATAATTGTTTTGACATCGAGCGTTCTTGTAACACATAATGCATCTCTAGTTGTTGGAATTTCATTTAGATTGCAATCTTCTTTCTCTTCTTCATCCTCTTTTCTTCTGTTTGAAGAACAGACTCAATAATTTCATTATCAGTCAAGTTATCAGTAGTAATAACCAGACCGTCAATATTTAAATGTAGTCCGATGAAGCTGTGACGACCTTGCTGGGTCAATAGCGTAGTCATTTCGAAAAAAAAAATCAATATTTAACAAACAAAGCATTTGCTTGACCCTCTGTGAATGTAAACAAAGGATAAGAAAGCTTAATAGTTTTATGAATGAGTCTTTGTGCCTTTGCCGACTCAGTAGCAATATCCGTAAGGGATTTCTGGGAATCTATCATAAATGGTTCATAAAAAGTCGCTATACCCGAAATTGACGCTATATCCAGAGTCGCTATTACCGAACGAATTTCTTACGAAAGTATGCTTTAAAGTTCTTACTTACTAGCTTCCTTATTTAACATTTTATGACCTTGATGAGTCGTAAATATCAAAACGCCAAAAAAATATCTAAATCGTTTCTTTTATAACACCATATTAGTACATTGCACTCATAGAAAATCAGGGCTCGTTTCTACCAATATGTAAACTGAAGACATCTTGATTGAAAACGTAGTTTACGAAGAGTAAAAAAAAATTATAATGACACGCGATGTTGTAATGAACAAAGATCAGGAACTATGCGAATTATCCAATTTTACAAACAAGCTACGACACGCGGGTCGTTCACTCCGAATAACTGCGTCACTTGCATAGATAGATACGCATCTATTGCGTGCTATATAATACCGAATGACAATATCTGCTTTTATGCATCGTTCAGTCTCAGAATTGCAACGGCAAGTATGCACGTGAATAAATACACTGATTTTCCTTAATAATATTACCATTGAACCCAATGATATTACAAATATTTGTAATACCTTGTAATAACCTTGACAAATTATATACCTAATCCCTCCTCATGAATCACTTTACCTACTGGTGAAAGCCGCATGAAAATTCTTTTAGTAGTTTTTGAGTTTATCGCGAACAGACAGACGTGTCAGAGGACTTTGTCTATAAAAAATGTAATGATGTATTAAGAAAATGTATACATTTATTAGTTACTTGTAACTTGTAAAAGTAATAAATCATAAAGAAACTTTTTAGTGTTGTTGAAAATAAATTTATAAAATCTCCCTGCAGAATGGACTGTTTTGCACTTTTGTCAGGCCATTGATTTCAATAAATAGCGTGTCATTGCCTGTCATAACATCATCGAAATGTAACATTTCAGAGCTGTAATCAACTATTAAAACACAGGCCTTTGTTTTAAACAGTATAACAATAAAAAATCCAAAGCCGTGCGAAATCTTCCAACCAATCGAATGAACGGAAAGCATTTTATAATTCGTACTATTGAGCAGTACACGCGACAACGAAAACTTCAAGGTTTTACGTTGGAGTTTTCCTTAACCTGATGTGTATATAAGTATAATATTACTGCGGGGCAAATTATATGAGCTTATTACGAATATTACGAATAATTATTATTATAAAGTAGATACTGATAAAACACGTAATCCGAAACGATATGGGTTCGTCCATAAATTACGTGCCGCGTTTTAAGTATTTTTCCCTACCCCCTATCCTTGTTACTTTGGTGAGATGTCATGAAATCTGTCTCGAACGCTATCTCCTAACCTTGTGCGAGATCTTTCAAAATTTGTATTTCGTGTATAAATGCGTTGTATTTATTAAAAAATATTTGCATCTTTATTTTTATTTTAACTTTTTAACCATTATTGCATTGAGTTATAATTATTATTACATTATATTACAAAATGTGAGATGTGAGATTTAGTGAAATTCGGTTTAACCCCCTCCTGAACCCTAAACACCTCACGTAGTTAATGAACACACCCTATGAAAATGGTATGAGGTTAGGTTAGTTAGGTTAGGTTAGATTAGTTAGGTATAGGAAATATTAGTAGAAAAGATAACCTAGATATACAAATGAAATATGTTGAAGGTACTAAACCTTTTTTTTTGCAAAAGGAACGAACTTGTTCGAAATTACTAGAGTTAGCCTCTACGTCTATCGAATTTTTTTTTAGCAACCAAAGATTGGTTCGTAGTAGCTAGTAGATTGTTATCTCTATTGTCGCGTACGTAATGATATTAAAAGCTTCTTGGGATCATTTCAATAGACTAACAAGATGGTGGCCATCTTGTTAGAACTTTCCAGGGAGTTTTTGTGGCAAGTCATACGCCATGGTTCATAATGTTATTTCTCGTCCACTACACTTATGCACAATAACCAAACTATATTACGTAAAACACTACCAATATTACATAATATAGAGCCAAATAACACAATATTATGAATAAAATAAAAAAACATTCCAAGATCCTGCCAAAACGGAAGTTTAAACAGATCACACTTTCTGATTTTATTGTCATTAACTAATATAACACGCTCTTTCACTCGCGATTGAACACAAGAAAGCGTATGCGCGCATTTACAAGTGATAGCTACTGTTTGTCTTTACACGCTCAATCTTTCCAATGCGTATTCACGCGGGAAAGAGCGTCTCGTGTAAAGCTAGCGATTAGTTTTAATTAACGCGAATCGCGAACGAAGTCTCGTGCCGTTGCTAGTAAATATACGTATGTGTCTACTTATGTGGACAACACACCAATCATGTTTTCACACAAAATAACCATTACAATACGAGCTCACATTTGTTGAAATCTATTTGATAAGTTAGTTCAAATAAGATTCGAATTCCATTTATCAGTTGGCGGATGTATTTATCACTTGAAAATCCGAACATCTGTTTGACGGGCATTTATACTTTAAATTTTTGTTTTTTTTTATACAAATCTATATCTTCTATACATATCATAAGAATGTAAATGTAACATATCTGTATTTTGAGATTTTTGTGAATAAAATCTCCTCTAATTAGTTGAGGGTATAACCACAGTTTATGAAGAGAAGTGTATGACATTTTTTGTAGTTGGAATACATATTTAGAAGAAGAGACATTAATCATAAAAATTTTGACCTATAATGTATTAAAAACCCATTTGATTATAATAACACTCGTAATGAATGTCAAGTACATAAAAGCCAACCACATATTAGTCTGTGGGTAATAAATCACTCCTTGCAGATTATTACTAAACTAAATTTTATTAAATCGGTTATTAAGGCATTTATATATGATCTAAGTGTAAGTAACAGATTAACATTGAAAAAATAAAAACATTTTTGTAGGTCACACAACAAACTTTTAGAATGAAAGCGAGGAGAGCATAATATGTCTTACTGTTCTCTTATACTTGAAGGCAAGTGAGATACTGCTCCCACTCTATCCGACAGTGTTGAACCCCACCATGTTTCATCACACAAAAAGATACAGGTCAGAATTCAAACCCCGTCATAAGAATTTAACAATTAGAACACTTATTGATGGGACAATAATCAATGAGGCAATTTGTTATCACATACATAAAAAAAAACTAATCTGCATAGAATAATTAAAAAAAGAGTTTTATTTTAAAAATGTAATTGTTATAATTTTTTTTTTCCATCTAACTACGCTATTGACCTAGCAAGGCTATAACAGCTTCACTGGACTACTAGTTGTTATAAAGGTAAGGATCTTTGTTAAAGGAACCTCAATAGCATTCTTTTTTTTTTCGAAATGACTACGCTATTAACCCAGCAAGGTCTTAACAGCTTCACTGGACTACTAAGGCAAGCGCTTAAGGCAATCAGCCGATTTTATTTTGGCAACAAGCTCAAGGGTGCACGGCACACCTCGGCTCGGCTGTTGCCTGCAAAATCGCGACCTATCTTAGCTAACCTAGTTAACTATTCATATATGTATGAGTTGTTGAAACGTATATGAGTACCAAGCATACACGCCTCAACAATTCCTCCATGTATTTATTATCGGAAAATGAGAGTTTTTTAGTTTGATAAGGGGAAAAAAGTAAACCCTACCACTTTCATGTGTAAGCGTGTAGGCGTGCACGTGTGTGGAGGTGATCGTGTAGTGTTGTAGCGGTGACGTATATTCGTGTGTCACCGTATCGCGCAAGCAACGCACTCAAGGGCTCCCTACCGAAGGATTGAACCTAGGCTTGAGCCGCTGCCGTGGTCAATAGCATTCAAATTTAATAAATTAATTATGATCAAATTTCTATATCAAATATCAAACTAATCAACCAATAGACACATCAATATTTATATAAATGTTTATACTTCACTAACTTAAATACATAAAGAATGTCACAGGTTTTTATTAAATCATAGACTCACATAAAATAGACTGTGAATAAAACACAAAAGAATTATGTGTTGATACAATAATGAACTAATGTAAGATGCTAGATGTAGGATGGTTTCATGCTAATTTTGTAATTATTGTTTGTTATTATTACTATTTTTTGTAATAAATACCTGAGTTATAGCAAAATTCACTAAGTGGAAACTATAATAAAATGGATAACATAGCAATAGTCCATATGTATTATCTTGATTAGTTAAAATATTAATGACAATAAATTTTCTACATCTCATAACAATATCAGATTACAGAATGTAATGAAATACACATGTTTATTACATTCAGTAAATTTAATAAAAAATGTTATCTGTAGACATTATGTGAACTTTAACCCTAGATATCTAACCATTGTCGAATAGAGGGGTATACAACAAAAATATCATTACTTTTTTGACATGCACACTGTTCATTGCAACTTTGCCGATAAACATAGTGTACAAATAGATCTTTCATAATAGGTAAGGATTTTTAAAAAAATATTCCATGTATTATAAAATTAGTTGTTTCAATGAATAGTTAGATTTTTGAATATATTTTAATTATGTGAATATATTTTTTAAATAATGCTCATACTTTTTGCTGCTTCTACCAAAGATTCTAAATGATTATTATCTAAAAACTATATCACACTTTTAATATGAAACTTGCAACATTGGAGGAGTAACCTGATAACTGTGGATAATTTGGAAGTGGATGATATAGAAAATGACTGCTTGCAAGACAACTCTTCCGATCACAGAGATTTTATCTTGGACATTATTAAAATCCTAAAAACCATGAACTGTAACACACTTATGTGAGGTGTTAAAATAATAATTTTAACATATAAACAGTATGAGTCCTGCAACATTGTATTCATACAATATATGCATTATGCAGTTGTGTATTAATGGGTTTGAATGTTAATCTGCAGTTAAAAGTGTCAGAGGATATTTTCTTGTTACTATAAAGGTATTTAACTCAAGCAACACAGAGCATTAAAATTTGCAAGATGTTGCAAAATTTCAGTGAATGTGTGCAATTATTAAAATTAACAAAATGTAACTGTAAATACTTCATTTTTTTTTATTTATTTCTAAGTGTGTATACCTATATTCAGCTATGGGTTTTGAAAGGTAAAATATAGTAGACTCAGTTTATTAAAGATTAGCATTTGGAATAATTGGTTTTATACCAATTAACTTACAACCAGATATCAATACAAATCATACTTCTAAGTGAAATTGGTGAATATACCTACCTACAAAAACAGCAGTTACACATAGAAGTCTGCATTTGTTAAAAATTGAAGTTTATAATTGTTTCAAATAAGTTATAATTTCAGCTACAATTCGACATAAAGACCTATAATCTATATGTATGTACATAAACATAAGTACTTTTTAATATAAAAACGAAATCTCTTTACTAGTATCTAATATCGTATTTTATATAACTATTATTATATTACTTAAAATACTCTATTTAAACTACTTATGATTTCTATGTTATGAAGTTAGTGTTAAAAACTATGCAGTTAAATGTAATTAGAGCAGATCATTTAGCTATGATAATACAGTCAAATAAGATCTACATTAAATTAAAAATAAGTATGAATAATAAATCAAGAGCAATCAAGAATCAAAGAAATACAAAATGTAAGCATATTATACAAGTACATATTTACAGAGCGTGCGGGCAGCTTCTAAATAAAGATATTTTTAGAACAACACTCAACCCAGATAACTAGAGCATCGAGAAGTAAGCTTTATAGTTTATTTTTAAGTGTTTTATGTGTCGAATAAATTAATCGTGTTGGCTGTATAAACCGATTACTTTTACCTCAAAATAGTATAAAATTAAAAAAATTATTACGTGCATGTGCTAGGCGGTGTCAATGGTCATAAACATGCAATTTCTCGCAGACGGTTTACCTCCACCGATGTCCATGGCACTATATATCGATAACGTCGCCGCGGACACCTCACAGTGGTTCTTCCGCGCACGAATATAACAAAACGCACATTTATTTTAACATTGTCATAACTCTAATCGGCTACAACACTTCTCAGTTTCAACAGGTGTCCGTAATGTACTTGAAACGCACTAAACCTCACTTGAAAATGATTCCCGAAAGGTTAACTATCAAACACACACGACCTATTCGCAAACGGTAAACTAAAAACGTACCTCCAGCGTAAATGATCCTATAATAATAACTGTCTCTTCGTACTCGTTCGTCCGAGGAACTAGTTATCAAGGTCTCGTCTCAATCGCAGCGTTCGGTTCCAAGAATCAACTGAGGTTATGCACGTCGAGAACTGTCACACTGTTTATATTTACAACAAGGACCATAAAACAGGTAAATTCCTCTTTTTATGTGGTCATAATAAACTGTGAATTGGATAATTACATTTAATCAAACTACACTGACACTCGCGCAACGTCAAAAACTAATGATAAAGCATATTCGTATATGTAAAAACTCAACGTCACACCGGCACCGACTGACTGACGGCCATTGGTGTTTGTCACGTCACGTGTGGCTATAGGGAAATGTTGCTAATTGAAGATTACATTTACGAAGATATAATAGCAAATTTGAAAATACTGTGCCGTAAAACAGTGTTTTAGTTTATAATATTAATAATACGTTAGTCATACGACATAGAATTGCGTTACTTTATTTCTATTATGTATCAAAGTAAAGTAACGTGTTGTGTACGTATCAACATCATTTTCAACTATTTATTAAAAATCACATAGATACATTAGTACTTACCAAAATTACTAAAAGCTCTATTTATATTCTTATACGATTGCTAATATAATATATCATGCTATGCTGACGAAAGTAAATATATTCTTTTACATACGAATACGTGAGAATGTTTCATACACTTATTTTTTTCTGCAACTACAAATTATTTAGAACTATGTGAATTATACTACATAGCTTCATTCTTTAGTTTTAATTACATAATGAGTTCATGTACTGAGTATTCTTCTGTTTTTGTTGGTCTATCAGTAAAAAATATTTTTCGTGATATACCTGTCTAGATCTTGTACCTGTAAACAATATTTAGTGTTTGAAATAAAACATCTTCTACGTTTTAAATTAATTAATATAAGCTTCTTTAGCTTTGTTCTGGTTTGAAACTCTCTTTGTAACGAAAGACTGGTATAAAAAAAAACAAACATTTTACATCTGTAGAATTTAATGTTCAAGAAAATGGGTTAGAAGCATTCATATGAATATTTTATCACTTTTTTAGAATTCCACTTTACCTCGTCTGTTCTGCACACATGTTTTTATTTCACATTTGAGCAATTAATTCATTTATTAATAAAACCCTATAACAAAACTTATTAAGAGGTTTTAAAATTACTTATTATTATTATTATTATTATTATTTTATTTTTTTATTAAATATTTTTTTAAATTAAGCCTAATTTATTTTAAAACTATTGTAACGTAGAATAATATAATAATGAATAAACACACAAGGAAAAAACAATCGTAACGAATGATACTATTTTTATTCACTTTCCAAAAGAAATAGAATTGCTATCACATTTGCAAGAGCAACTTTCTGCCCCCATTAATACTTCTTTCTGAAGGTAGCGGGATATGCAAGAAATAACCGCGAATTTACCGTAATTTTGTGAGTATAGCAACATTATTCCGCTGAAATTTGCGAATATTACGCATTGAACAATGCGCATGCGCGTTACTGAGTACATCAAGTGTGAGCGAGAAAAGTATACGCTATGACCATTACTCTGAGCTTGTTTCCCGCCAAATCAGACAGAATAATAGCTTCTCATTGATTATGAAGGACAACAACAGCTCATTAATCTTAGAAATCTACCACATTCATACTTTGCATTCCTATTATTAAATTTAACGGCCCGTCCCGTCCAGTGTTTGTAAATAGTTTTTTATTAATTTGTGTACTTTTACTAATTTGGTATTTATGAGGGTCATAATATAAGAAATAAGCATTAAGCGTATAATATCATTCCTTGTCGGGGATGAAGATGAACGTAAAAAAACTGAACGCTTGAGAACTACGACGATGCTCTTGGTTTTTGAAATCACCATCGAAATAAGTATTTTATTTTTTCAATGCATGCTCTTACCAACTTAATTTTGATTTGTCATTGAAATGTACTTAGTGTGCATGGCGAGAATCAGAAAGAAAAATCTGATACTCAGTATCCTTTGATGAGATGGCAGACGTATATAATTTCTCTGCAAAAATATAATTAATATGACTCAGAATGTCTGTCGCGTCTAGCTAACTTTTGGCAAAGAGCTTGCAGCAATATAGAGCACTTTAATAGAACTGATATCAACATTATTTTTCAGGTCATTTGAATTTATTTATCTATCACTAGCAATTTCACACAGATCGCACGTCTTTTACATGCAGTAATTCCCGACTCTTGATTTGGCATCTATAAAAGAAAAACTGACTCATTGACGTGAGAAATGAAGGATTTGCATATATTTGCCACCAACTTACGAGTTCGATTTCCAAAAATATTTCCTCAATTATCACCTACGATGTATAAGAAACCCTCATGCAACTGTGTACAACCCAAGCCCTATTAGCATGGACTGTGCGTTGATAATTGATATGTCACACAGTTATTCTTTTATATATATATATATATATTCGTTAAAATTTCGTTTAAATAATATTCCTCAGTTCGAAAAAAAGGTATACATATAAGTATATATATATATATATATCTATACTAATATATAAAGCTAAAGAGTTTGTTTGTTTGTTTGTTTGTTTGTTTGGTTGAACGCGATAATCTCAAGAACTACAGATCTGATTTGAAAGTTTCTATTAGTGTTAGATAGTTCATTTATCGAGGATGGCTCTAGGCTACATATCATAACGTTTAAACCGATAGGAGCTGAGCACTAATGAAGAATGTCTCAAAATCGGGCTATTTTGGAAGCTTTCGATGCGTGTTAATGTCAGTACTATATGCGTTGCCATGGTAACGCGATAACAATCTCTCGCAAATATTTTAATGGTTTATTTTGTGTTCCTATTAAAACAGTTAATTCTACGTTATTTTTGTTTCCAATTTTTAATTATACGTGGTACGTTTATATCGCAAACATTTGTAAAGTTTATTTTGTGTCGCTATTCAAAAAGTTTAGTAGTAATAATATTCATCCAATAAGATAGTCAAAGGAATTAATCCATACTGCCAATTCTGAAGTAGTTAATATAGGTAGTTTTTTTCTATATCCAAGATAATGTAAAGGTATAAGCGCCAAATCCTCTATGTAATATTTCGTAAATTTTTATCTTCTTCATTTTCAAGACAACAGAATTCATGTATCGCGGTATTATTTATCTTTCATTTCATTTATGCACAATAAACGAACCATATTACATAAAACTCTACCAATTTAACATAATATACAGATAAGTAAGACAAGATTATGAATAAAATATAAAATCCACTACAAGACAGACTAAAATCCCGCCAAAAACTCCTCAAAAACTTTATTCTACGTTAGTTTTGTACCCAATTTTTGATTTGTGATATATTACGTATAATAAAAGTAAAGTGAGTGTATTTTATATTAAAAAAATCCGTGATGCTACAAATATCAACATTTTTTTAATTCTCTGGATATGTCTGTTTTTTTTTTTATTTGTTACGGGTAATCTCCGAAACGGCTGGACCTATTTGAACGGTTTTTTTTCTTAGAAATGACTACGCTATTGATCTAGCAAGGTCTTAATAGCTTCACCGGACTACAAGTAATATTTGAACGGGAATTTTACGGACAAATAAGTAACTAATTAGCTGTTTTATTTTAAGCTAGCGGGTTCAGCAGACGTTGCCCGCCCTGATAATAACACAAACTATACCTATACCTTGCCCAATAATCATTTTATATATTGGTGACAACGGCATGAAGATGCGTTCTGTAGTATTTGAGCTTATCGCGAACAGACATATAGACAGACATGGAACAGGACTTTTTCTTACACTATGTAGTGATAAGCTGTTATCCGTGCCTTCGTCCATGTGAAATTAATCAAAAATATGTTGTTCACTGTAAACATACACGAGCTGTACTGGACTCCAAGATTTTTTTATACCAAAAGGCAGCAAACAGGCTGACGGCCCACCTGATGGTAAGTGGTTAACGTCGCCTATGAACAACTGTAACACCAAGGGTATCGCTGTTGTAATTGAAAGTCATATGTTTATATGTGATTTAAATTATAGCAAGGTATGATAATAACTTAATTATATCGACACTATGGACATATTATATCTACATAATAAAAGATTTAACACATATTGTTCGAAAATGTATAGCTTAATATTTTCATTACTTTCTTATATAGTGTAAGTGGGCACTAAGGGTCATATATAGCAGTTTTAAGTTCCAGTTATGTGGCTGATGATAAATCTCTTCCCATTCGATTCACTATTCGTATTCACATATATAATGTACAAGTACATGTTACCTGTTACAGTAGATGATGTGCGTGTGATACTTACAAATATTTTTGAAAGAGTATTATTGTAATTTACACTAGATATGTGATCAAAATTTTACATTTATTTAATATATTTAAAAAAAAAACGCGTGCGGAGCCGCGGGCAACTGCTAGTATATATATATATATACCTTTTTTTCGAACTGACTATACTATTGACCAAGTAAGCTATTTATAGCTTCACCGGACTATTATATATATAGATAAAAACACGAATATTATTTATTTAATGTTAATGTGAAAAATATAGCCCAAAGCGTATGTATTATAAAATTAACATACATTAACCACTATTGTTAATCGAATTAGTGGTGAGAATAAAATCATTAAGATGATCTTAATCTTCCAATATCAAAGAAAACAGGAAACTGCACTATTTTGAACTTAAAATCAAAAATACTTAATCCAATTTAGACCCTAAGAAAGCGCTTATGAATTAGAGAGCACAAAAACATCGTTGTTTTTACTGATATGATATATCGTAAGTATGGTAAAGTATCACGTTAGATCGATGTTAAACCATGTAACGAACAAAAACATGGATATTATCGATACATCGGTAAGAGTTCATATTTCATTTCTCGATACTGAACTAAAAAGAAGAAAAACTAAAAGCCTCTATTAAGAATTAAAAATGCAATGAGTACTAGGCCATGTACTAAGATTTCTTTTCATCATTGATATTTCCTATTTACATCCTCCACAACTACGAGTAGCATTTGACTTTTATCATATAATTTGCTAGTTTTTCCGTAAAAAAACGCTACTGAAATGATACAAAGTTGCAACTCTAATTAAATATTTCAAAGTAATATTCTATAACACTGCAGACTGCTTTTTTGTAATATAATCACACTTCCGAATAAGTTTCATGAATCCATCTAAATGATACCCTAAGCAAAATAACTTATCTGATTCAACTTCGTTAACGCAGTGCCCTCTCTAGGGATGGGCTACTCACAATTTATGTGAGCGCTAAAATTTACGGGCGACATCTCGGCTTTATAAAATGTTGTATATGTCTGTAATTTTTTTCTACGAATTTTTGGTGGTATAGTATTCTGCCATTTAGTGGACTTAATGTTTTATTCATAGTCTTGCTTATCTGACTCCATATTTCGTAACATTAGTGGTGTTTTCAGTTATTGTGCATAATTAAAATAGGTGGAAAATAATACCAAGGAGCACAAATTTTGAGATGCGATAAAAACTCCCTGGGAAGTTCCAACAAGGGGGCCATCATCTTGTTAGAACATTGAAATTACCACAAGATACTTGTAATATTACCTAATCAAGAATGACAGAAACTGGAAGATAGGTTACCAAAAAAAAAAACATAAAAATATAAATATATAATACACTAATACCTAAATTATATATTAAGGAGCGACTATTTGTCTCTTTGTACGTGCCAATGCAACTGTCAAAACCTGACCTAGTTATCATTATTTGCTATCCTTACTGAAACAACTTGTCAACAGTCCAAAGATCAAAATTCTGAATGAAATACCTAATTAAAAAAAACTTAATGTCGAAATTGTGACAATATTTTACAATTTCCTCAACTGTAATCGACTGCTTGGTTTTTGCTTGGTTTCAGTAAAAGAGTAAGTCTAGGGCGACATCGTTGAGTAAACGACCGATGTTCGGTATCTTCTGTACGTATAATGAGAATGTAGATGGTCCGACATATCGGATTAATTCGATACAGTTTATTATTAAAATTTCTTAAATCTAGGAAATAGCAATCGGCCTTAGTATCGTACAGATTAATCGTTTATACAAATAGTTGACGATTGTCCAATGAGCATGGATTATTATCTTTGGATATTCATTATACATACATTGTAAAGCGTGGGTGTTTCGGAAACGATGTTGAAACGTTTGGGCGAAATGATTCACTAAGGAGCTACTATATTTTGTAAATCGCGTCGCGACACTAATGTTAGTCACAAATGTAAATGTTTTCATAAGAATAATCTTTCAGAAATATCTTCGAATATATAAAATATCTCGAACTCCGTTCAGTAGTTTCTCAGTTTATTGAGAACAGACAGACGTGGCAGAGGAGTTTGGTTTCTATTACTAATATTATAAAGAGGTAAAGTTTGTGAGTTTGTGATGTTGTGACGTTGTAGGGGGTAATCTCGCGAACTACTGGTCGGATTTGAATAATTCTTTCAGTGTTATATAGCTCATTCATCGAGAATGGTTATAGGCTATATATCATCACGCTAAGACCAATAGGAGCGCAGCACAAATGAAAAATGTTTCAAAATCGGGATGTTTTCCTGTTGAGAACTGCTGCGTGTTAGTGTATTTAAGCCACGCGAACGAAGTCGCGGGCAGAGGCTAGTATAATATATACTGGTTTAATACATATAAGGCAAGTTATAGTAGGTGGTAGAGCCACGTTAAAACTATTATTGGTTTCAGTATGAATGTGTCGGCTCGTCCGGGGTAGTACCACCCTCTCACAGAAAACCGACGTGAAGTAACAGTGCTGGCATTGTTGCGTTTCGTTCGGTCAGTGAGAACGCCGGAGATCCATCTTCCATCCCCTTCCCTCTCCTCTCCTTTCTCCTATCCCTTTCTCTCCATTCCCAGGTTCTCCAACACAGGTTGGCAATGCACTTGCGACTCCTCTGGGGTTGCTAGTGTCTATGGACGGCGGTGATCGCTTAACAACAGGTGACCCGCATGTTCGTTTGCCTACTATATGATATTAAAAAAAAAGTTATAATCCAGTGAAGTTATGAAAGCCCTTCAGGCAATACCATAGCCAGTTCGAAAAAAAACATATAAAACAATTACGTTTCACTACTTCCGCGTGTACACACTGTTACACGCGCTGATTTCTTTTAACTTAGTAATAAGAACATCATGCTGGGATATCATGTTACCCAATGACCCATACGACCATTTCTCACAATGACTCTTCACTCAGCCTCCATGAACTTTCATCGAATAAAAATATCGTGTAAAATACGGAGTGGGGTGGTAATTCTTTTAAAAATACATTTTTGCTCTGGTAATCCACTAAACTTAAAAGTCTTATGTATACATATTTTACACAAATTACATTTTATTCCTTTGGGGCTTAGGATGTTATCACCTTGATCTACATCGTTACTTAATACCAGATAAGCCAAAAATCTGAGTTAATGAAATAATAAAAATCATCCAGCTAGAAGCTAAAAAAAAGATACTTTTGAAAAATAAAACTTCTTTTGGGAAGGGAACTGATGAGGATGAACACTTTGTCAGGTACAGTGGGAGCAGTGGCTCGCTTGTGTTCGCATGTAATTTTGCAGCTCATCATATATTTCATTGATTAACACACTTTATAACAATATATATAATTATTGCTCCGAGTTCCAGCAAATATGAAAACCAGACTAATGTTAATAATTTCAATAAACAAATTCTGAAATTTAAAAATTGTCCTTCACACTACAATTAATTGAAAAGTGAACACATTTATTTCATTGCTTTGAATTTTCACTTCTGTCGACATCTCTCCTTATGAGTCACAATTGAGTGGGCGCCCTAAGTCGCGTCACGCGTCCCGCCGTGCCGTATACAATGTCGGGGCGTTGCGTGTGGCGTCTGCCGCGAAAAATTCAAACCACCCTCCATTCAATCCCCTATTACGCATTTGTTACATAATTTATTAATCGCAATGTGACACAGTCAACCTTGAGTTTTCTTTAATTAAAAACCACTATGTTTGTTAGTAGGTAGTTAATACTTTTGCTCTATTTATATACATAGACTTAATTAGGTGTAAGACAGACATGGTCTGAAATTTGTCTCGGCAGTAATTATAAATTGTAGTCATCTTATGTACTTAATCAAGTAGCAATTCAGTGTTATATTTTTTTTAGGGCAACGATTACACATAAGCTATACTTTATAATTATTTGAACTGACCAAAAATAACTATTAGTGTCATCTATACTAATATTATAAAGAGGTAAAGTTTGTGAGTTTGTGACGTTGTGATGTTGTGAATGGTTATAGGCTATATATCATCACGCTAAGACCAATAGGAACGAAGCACAGATGAAAAATGTTTCAAAATCGGGATGCTTTTTCCTTTTTAGAACTGCTGCGTGTTAGTGTTAGTGTATCTACTCCACGAGAACGAAGTCGCGGGCAGAGGCTAGTCATTTATAAAAACAGGAATATAGACGAAGTTGCGGGCGGACGTTAGTCTATGTGTACATCTTCTATTTATCTATCTATACATATAATAAGAATGTAAATCTAACGTGTCTGCACTTTTTCAATTTTCGTGAAAAAAAATGTTACAGCTGTCTAGGAATAACTAATAGAATAAATACATTTCAATTAATGTCTGACTGTCTGTTTATATGAACACGGATCACTCCTAAAGTGCTGGGTTCATAATAAAGCCTCACCGATAAAATCATAAAGCATACCTTCGAGAGTAACTTACTCTTTGTGTCATTAAACTCGATTCACTCGATATAAATAATTCGCAGAAAATAGCAATAGCAAACCTCAAACAGAGCGATTGTATGGTCCGATAAGAAAAATAATATTAATTCCAATTTCATAAAAGCCAAATTCAGAAATACTAATACAATTATTAATGGTTATCGCACAACTATAGGTATTTATTCCCTAATTATACTTATCTTATAATTTGTACCAGGAGCATTTTATGTAACGGAAGTTAGAACTACAGCGAATTGAAACAAAATTCGAATTTTACGTGCCTATTATTATGAATGGAGTTTTTGACGGGAACTTAGTCATTCTTGTAGTGGGTTTTATATTTTCCTCATAATCTTGTGTAGTCCGTTGAAGTTGTTACGACGTTGCTCGGCAAATAGCGAAGTCATTTCGAAAAAAAGGCATAATCTTTGATTCTAGTCTGTATAGTTTGTAATATTGGTGCTGTTTTACGTAAAATAGTCTGATTATTGACACAAAAACTCCACGGAAAATTCTAACGAGGGACCTTTTTTTATATATAAGAGGAGGCAAACGAGAACCTGTTGGTAAGTGAAGGGGAATGGAGAAAGAGAGGGAAAGGGGAGGGGAGCTACCATCTTGTTAAAAATATTGAAATGATTACAAGACGCTTGTAATATTATGTAATCGACAATGGCGGTAATGTCGACAATGTAAGCGCGCAAAAACTCCTTACGACTTCATTAAAAAACTCTTTTTTTTTCGAACTGACTACGCTATTGGCCTTACTGGCCTTCACAGTTTCACCAGATACATTAATATACTCCTCGTATGTCGCTTTTGCTTTAGTTTTAATAAATAAAACATACATGTACTATTGAAGAAATTCTGTAAGCGATATTGAATATAGTATCAAAACCTGTTGCGTAGTTTGCAAGACGTTAGGCAACACACATTTGACAGATCCGGAAAGCAACTTCTGCTTTATAATATACATAATAACGTTGATGACTTATATGTTCATGCATAATTTAAATGTGAGAGCACAATTCAACACGTATATTTAATTCGGAACTAAGTATAGCAAAATAATTAATAGTGTTTTTTAAACTTTATTTTTGGCAACCAATCTTTCAGATTATTAATGCCGTTGTCGTGTAGTTAATAATATTACAAGCGTCGTGTGATTATTTCAATATTCTAACAAGATGGTGGCTCCCTTATTAGAACCTTCCAGAGAGTTTTTGTGACATCTCAGAATTTCATGCTGCGTGGTATTATTTTCGATTCACTTCACTTATGCCCAATAACCAAACTATATTACGTAAAACACCACCAAATTTACAAAATATAGGTTCAAATAACACAAGATTATGAATAAAATACGAAATCCACAACATGACAGACTAAAACCCCGCCCAAAACTGTATACTAATATTACCGAACTCCGGTAGGCTGACTGACTTCTTGCTATATCATAAACATCTTGTAGGTGGTAGAGCCACGCTGAAGATATTACTGGTTTCAGCATGAATAGGTCGGCTCGCCCGGGGTAGTGCCACCCGACCCACAAAAACACCGACGTGAAATAACAGTGCTTGCATTGTTGCGTTCCGTTCGGTCAATAAGAGCGCCGCAGGCCCACCTTCCGTCCTCTTACCTCCCTTCCCCTAAACAAAGGCTGGAAACGCACTTGCGACTTCTCTGATGTTGTTAATGTTTATGGGCAGCGGTGATCGCTTAAAATCAGACGAGCCGCCTATTCTCGTGCCTTCTATTATATAAGAAAATAAAAAAGAAAAAAAAATATCTCTGAAAAATAAATACTGGGAGGTGCTGAATCTTTTAAATTCGAAATTATATTTTGAAATATGCTTTTTATATGATAAGTATAAAGTAAGACCATGATCGAGCAACATAAGCTTTATACAATAAATTTTACAAACCTTCAGTGAAATAAGGGATTATCTAACAAAAAGGGCAGATTATAACTTCGTATTCAAATAAAAAAGTTAAAAGTTGTATTCAAATAAAAAACTGTAAAATACAAGCCTATTATATTCCTGATTAAGTTGTATGCGTCACGAGCACCGGTGACCATGATTTTTGTAATATTCTTCGATCTACTAATTTCACTACATGACTACCTATAGCAAGTTTTAAAGGAGACTGTTCTCATATCAGAGAAGTATTTTAAAGATAGAAAGGAATTATTAGAAAGACTCTTCTATCAGTGCATTCGAAATGGTGCACAGTAGCACATTCGTAAGTGTCTTTTCAGGGCGTAACTTGAACTACCAGTACGAGCTTAGTACACGATATGGAAGAATTTATATTTCATACATTTTACGTAACCAACATGCCTCTATGATTTAATAACATGAGCACTCGCTTAGTGGTAAAATATCGACCATAGAGCGAAAAAAAAAACATTATAATTTTTGATGTGAAACATCTATAGGCACGGGTAAACCTGATTGTTGGCGTAGGGAGTATGTGAGACGTGGTGACGCAATGCCATGCGCAACCGACTGTGTGCAGTCTCTCTTGCCACACTGAGCTCGCATAACTATAGTGTAATTTGAGAATTCGAAATTTGTGCGATTCGAACAATTACAATGTTTCACATTTGCCAGGCGTCCTCTGACAGCTCAATTTTTTTCATAACACTAAAGATCATTAAGAGCTACAAAACAAAAAATAAATCAGAAAATTTGCTGAAATACAGAGGAAGGGGATGTTCTTAACCGTTTCCCCGTTGCCTATTTATTGATTGATTGTTCCGACCGATTTCGGCATTGGCAACCACTTTGTCCCCTAATCAGAGAAATGGCCCTGGTGCGCTCAAAGATGGCTTATGTAGCCTATCATCACGGCGAAACTCCGTGCACAATGAGGGTACCTGAGTACGCCGTTCTCATAATGATAGTCGGAGTCCAGTAACGGAAGCGGTCAGATGCACAGTATATATTATGGTACACAAATGTACACGCAAGACACAGGTGCACATACCCGTCCTTCTTCTTCTGGACCCACAGGAACGACAACCGTTATGACCAAAGAAGGACTCAAACAAATGGTACAGTATCACGGTGAGAAGGTTACAAGGAGTCAGTACTATCTCGCACTCCCTTTTTCGCCTTTTATGGCCTATACCAATGGGGAGATATAGGGAGGGTTTTATTCTACTCTGCCGACAGCAGACGGCTGCCTATTTATACGCAAATCATTTCGAAAAACACACAACAGCTTATAAGTTTACAGTATAATTTCTGTTTATCCAAAGATATATATTATTTACTCCACGTAAAATTGAAAGAGTCAATTTCTTTCCAGCACTGGATTGATATTTTGGGACAGATACCTGCTGCTGAGTTCCATTACTAAACAACTCACTACAAATTGGAATTCCACCCATGTCATCTCGATGGTTTGAAGTTGTCTACTGTGAGGTTTTCTAGGCGTTTCCGGACCAATAAAAACTTACAAGAAATAAGCCTACTCCTTACTCAAAAACCGGCAACACATTTGTGATTCCCCTCGTGTCGTAGTGACCCGTCTGTTACAGATTACGATAGGAATCAACTATGGCGTAATGAAAAGATAAATCATTACAAATTTGTTCCATAAAATATTTTATTTATTTATATTATTACATAAATATTCATTTTTATTAAATACAAAATACAAAAATTCAATTAAAAGCAGGTGCGATGTGTTTGGCGGAATTTATTAAAGAGCGTTAGGTCGTTAGCGCTTGTCGCGTTACACTGAGAACGACTACCGACAAAACAGTTTGAATCTTGAATTTATACAGATAGGGTTGCAAATGTTTTTGAGTATTTCGTTAATAGTGCAACTTTCATGTGTTGCATCGTCACGCCAAAAATCAGGTATACCCTCCGCCTATAGATATTTCACATCAAAAATTCTGAGCCGTTATGGGACACCTGGCAGATGTGAAACATTGCAAACAACACTGTATACACTATAGGTATGCGAGTTCAGTGCGGCATCACGTCGCCATACCAACAATCAGGCAGATGTTTCACATCAAAAAATAATTGTAAAAACAGAAATAGGCGAGTACGTGGAGTGGAGTGTCCATGGGTAGCGTTACTCATGGTGTACGTAACGAGGCACACCTCATTTGGAGGGGTTGGTTCGGCGTCGTGCAGTCGCGACCGGCGAGCCCGCTGTATCGCGGTGCGTCGCCATACCCGCGCCACATCAGGGCTCCGTCGCGGCTGTCCTGTACTGCGTGGAGCCCGGGACGGCGGCCACGGCGTCGCCTCACGCGAACCTTCGCCAACCCACCCTATTATCAATTATCCCTGATTGCATCGAAACTTGTACTTCGACCTTAGAATATTGTGTACCTGCAATATTCAACAAAAGTGTTATAATAAAAGTTGTACTTTATTGATAAGATTTACTATCTGTGTTTACCTATATTTAGCGTTTTACCACATTTAAGCAATATTAATTTAATATTAAATGACTGCTTTATTCTCACGTCTAATACATATTTACCTGTAGGTAACGAAAGTAGAAGAAAATGGACATTAGTATTTTTATTAAATTTCAAAGTCTTATCAAAATAATTTAATTATTTAACTAATAACCTTCGTGAAATGTTACATTTTATTTCCTTTTCAAAAACACGCCGTATTAAAAAAAAAAAAAACAAAAACAAAATTTTCAAAAAGTTTTCGAATCTATACGTCACTTATCTTTCAACGCTACAACAATCTGAACGTTATAAATTGTAAAGAAAGAATATGCCTGTAAATCTACCGAAGATACCACGAAGCGCCTCTCCGGCTGCCAGAGCTGGTGCGGGGGATATTTCTGAAAGAGAACTCTCCAGAGAGAGACATAACTTGCAGACCACGCCACCGCCGTTAGTATACAATGGAATATTTCGAAATATATGTATCTAAAATAGATTAGCCTTGTAAAACACATACTACAAGTACTTACATGAATGACAGACTAAATCATAATTTAAATTTAATTCTTTGCAAAAAGGGACACGCTGTAGGATTGGCTCTAATGTGTAATTTTTGTTGTTTAAAAAAATTTTGTTTGATCTGGATTAATTGTGTGCTTATCTTTTTTGCAGTTGTAAATATCTATCTTTGTGAAATTAAATCATTATTGCTAGCATAATGATAAAAAATACTCTGAAAAGCTCTGATATTCAAGCTAAAATCGTGTCAGTAGCCTTTACATCATAATGATCGTCTTCGCACCCTTATCCCACTTGGTAGATTCGGCACAACATATTATCCTTTTCCACTCTGCCCTGTCAGATGTCATCTCAGTATTCATACCTTTTACACACAATCCACCCATACCTTATTCAGTCTTCCTCTACTTCTTTATCCGTCCACCATCATATTGAAAACTTTCCTAGCTACATGGTTTTCATCTCTCCTCATGTCACGCCCGTTCCGTGCTAATCTATTCCACAACAACTTCTCTGACACTGGTGCTATTTTTTAGATTTCCTTAGTCTACCAAATAACAGAAATTGAAATCCTATCTATATTATAAAACAGAAGGTTTATTAGGATGTTAATGTATGTTATCTTCCACGTAAATACTACTCCACAGAATTAAATGGAACTTTACAGTAATATAACTTACTTACACTAGATCGAAAGCGTAGTCAGTACGAAAAAAATGACATATTAAAATAACACAAAGCCTATAATTTATGAAGATATTTTTAAATTGGCAAAAATGCAACAATAAGTGTCAAAAAGAATTGTGCCATCTCAGATTTACTTCGACCTACGCTGAAGCTGAAGTTATACCAATTATATTATAAGTAAAAAATGTGTAAATCATTAAGTTACACGAAGATAGTGTATACCGATGTTGCCGAAATGATCCCTAGCGAGTACCTTTCGAGTCGATCTTGATAAAAAATTGCCTATACAGAACTTATACACAGATTTTGTTTCAGTAGGTAGGTAATTTAAACAGAATGTAATGAATAAATAAGTAAAATTTATTTGATCCACAATAAGTTTAAATAACCCCGTCATCTATTTCTTTTACCGTTTTTAGCGGGAGTTACCTATACCTATGTACACGACAATCCTGCATCACATTCCGGTCTTTCACGAGTCGATCGATCGTACTCTCACAATATTGAGGTGGATGAAAAATAAAAATAAAAAGAAATTCGCGGTTAACAACTAGTTTTATATACTTATAAGCACAGATGATTTTTCATTTCTTCATTTTTGTGGCTGTGAATTGTTTTATTATTAAATCTTTCTTAACTACGTATAATTTTATGACTATAATAAAAGGGCAATTTTCCTGTCCTCTATTGAGTCATAGCGGGTAATCAATTAGTAACATGTGTCGACGCGTAATGTTATATAAAATAAACAATCGTCACGGGAAATACAGATTGCTAGAAGTCTCCGGGTAATTGCGCGAAACAATGATGTATTTATATTGGTCCTAGACCAAAAACTACATTTCCTTAACGAAAACGTCTGGACACTTATTAACCGGAATTTTTGGCGGGATCTTTGAAAGTTATGAAGTGCTGGTTAGTACACAAGTGAAAAGGATGGGGACTAATACCATGAAGCATAGATTCTGACTTGGCACAAAAACTCCGTGGAAAGTTCTAACAAGACGGACACCATTTGAACATTTAAATAATCACAAGAAACTAATAATAAAATTTCCTGCTCGACAATGGAAGTAATAATCGTTTGCCGAAAATAAAATGGATTACTAAAAACTTATTGACTTATTCTGTCGTCTATTAAAAAAGGGAAGCCTCTGTACTTTTTCAAAATTGAGTTTCATATATGTTTGGAATTTGGGAAAAAGTGACATCTAGTTTATATTTTTAACCGACTTCAAAAAAAAGAGGAGGTTCTCAATGTGTCTGTTTTTTTTAATGTTTGTTACCTCATAACTTTGGACTGGGTGAACCGATTTTGATAATTCTTTTTTTATTTGAACCCTGGTGCTTCCCGTGTGGTCCCATTTCAATTTAGTCCAGTTCTGATAGCGGCAACCAGTGCAGAACCGTATAAGTGTTAAATTTGCATTAAGTATGTACACGACAAATAGACGAATAACTCAACATCACGCCAACCGATTTTGATGATTAATTTTTTATTGGAAAGGATGTACTTCAAGGGTAGTTGGTGAGAGTTTGGTTAGGTTCTGACTATGGGATCCGTGACAAAGTAACAACTTTCAAGAAACAAAGCTACTCCTATCTTAAGGGTCGGCAACGCATCTGTGATTTCTCTCGTGTCGCAGGTGTCCATGGGCGGCGGTGATCACTTGCCATCAGGTGACCCGCATGTTTTAGTAAAATATGTATTTATGTACCCTGAAAATTGAAAAATAAAGTAACTCTTCAAAAAAAAGAATGAACCGACTTCAATATTAATAATAATATTAATTAGTGCCTTGTGGGTCTTGATTAATATTGAAGTCGGTTATTTACTTTATGTTTATCTATGGACCCTCTGTTCTGCACTTAATGTATACGCAAATTAGACGTATTTTGCTAAAGGTTACCACAGACTTATCGACTCTTCTCTAGTTTATTTTAGACGCCTCTTCCTTAGGGAGACATTGTTCCTATGATGACTAAAATTGACTATATTTTATCCTGCTAATGATTAGCAAAGACACGGATGCTTAATTGTTTAGAATATACAATATAATTGATTTTACCTATAGACGTCTCCAGCATGCCCATCGGAAAAAGCAGCTGTTCCTGACGCCCGTGAACAAGTTTACAGGAAAATCGTCCGCTCCTAGTCCAAATTTAGCAAGAATTCGCAGCTGCATCGATGAGTTTAAAGGTCGCGGCGCTTCCAGGCCTGTGAAGTCTACTCCGAAAGCACTCTCGATGGAGGATTTGACACCGACGAAGAGAAGCAAACGTGATGGGTGAGAGAAACCGAACAATATAATTTTGTATACATACAGTTTCGAGGAAGAAAAATATCATTAGCATAGCATAGACATTAGCGTGCTATAATCTTGGGTCATTTTATTAAGTTTACGAGAGATTGTATTAAAATGCCAGAACCTATATTTTTTGAAACGATTCTTTAAATTGCCTCATAAAACAGTATGCTAAATTGGTTGACGTCCAAGGGCAGTCTCGGTAAAAAGATTTTTCGACAGCGATTATCACAATGCTGACTGTGTAAAATTTTACTGGAAAATTGGGTAACAGGTATAATTTAAATTGATGTAAAGAATATTCCTGAGTAGAAAAAAAGTACATATATTTTTTGTCATAATATCAAATGTTCTGAAGGACATAACAACAAAAGTGGCTTGGCACGGAACATGGTAACTGAGATTAGGCTCTGAATGCGTCATATAAGTGGAGACTATTCTAGAAATTCAACATAAACCTTATGTTCAGAAGCAGAAATGAGAAGAAGTCGGTGATGGCGAAAGTGCATACTCTTCATGGTATAGCAGAGGAGCAGGCCGCAGCCAAGATAGGAAGATTTATGCTTCTATCGTTGTGGAGAAGGCGCAGAGAAGACGTGCGCTGCCTTCGGAGAACACTAGAAACCCAGGTTCTCAATTATTTACTACTGGCTGTAACCCCGATTCCATCCCCGTAAAACCTAATATAAAAAAACAGTGAGTAATAAGATTATCTGCAAGTATAAGTCCATTTACTTGTTTACTTTTCTTTCGTACGTAGGTCGCGTTGTCATTACAATTATAATAAGTTTTGATAGAGTGAACCGTTTTTTTTTTTTTTCGAAATGAATACGCTGTTGACCCAGCAAGGTCTTAACAGCTACACCGGACTACTGAGGCGAGCGCTTAAGGTACTCAGCCGACTCTAGAGTGAACCGATTTTAATGAAACCGGTCACGAAACAAACAGCCAGATAGACATACAGACATTTAAATGACTGAAAGGTATTTTGTTACTTATTACAAGACACTTGCAACAACTTTTTTCACTAAAATCTAAAGTATAGACACGAGTTAGAAAGTATGTATATGTCAGCCGGTCCGTCAGGAAAAACACCCTATAGACAGTGTGACTATTTTATCCGAGCAGAGTTTCGCCTTACAATAACTTCTGCGTGTAGATCGACGATATACTGCCTTTTTTATGCCGAACTGTGGAAGTCTAAGCAATTATTATTTAATCACATTTCCCCAATATAATTAGTAACACAAAGATGTGATACGTCAATCTACATAATCGTCCTTATTTATGTATATAAATGATGTATCTCTCTAATACGGTGGATCTAATAATGTTCCGGTGGCGTTGTAGTCACGCCTCTCGGGTGCGTTGTAGCGGTCATGGTAGAGCCACGTTGAAGCTATTACTGGTTTTAGCATGAATGGGTCGGCTCGCCCGGGGTAGTACCACCCGACCCACAGAAACACCGAAGTGAATTGAAGTAACAGTGGTTGCATTGTTTCGTTTTGTTCGGTCAGTGAGAGCGCCGGATACCCACATCACCTCTCTCCCTTCCCGCAAACATAGGCTGGCAACTTGCGACTCCTCTGCTGTTACTAGTATCTATGGACGGTGGTGATCACTTAACATCAGGTGATCCACTTGTTCATTTGCCTCCAATGATATAAAAAAAAGATATTGCGTAAATGTTTACTATATTCTGACCGTCTGTCTGTATGTTTGAACACGCATTACTGCTAAGACTTTATGCATTGGTGTCTCAATAATAAGAGGTTATCGGAGATAACAACACAATAAGCTTATAGATGCTGGTTCACAAATACAGCTGTTCAGCCATACTGACAGTTACTTTGCAATAGATTTTCTACCTCAAGGTTATTTAGATTAAATAAGGTCGAACATTAGGAGGTGCTGTCTAAGTAGTGAACACAGAGACGCTACCGTCTATTGCTATAAGTCGTCGACATACCGTCCTTTAAATATCATAGTGAAAACCTTTACCTAGCTGAATTACTATGGGCTTTTCCGAAACCCGATGCACAAATTCGTAACACGAAGTAGTAGCATTTAATGAAGGTGTCAGGGCACTAGTGCCTTGAAAAATTAAATACATAGCAATAAATAAGAAGTAAAAATTGTATTTTCAGGCTTCATATTCGGAACGTTTACGTATACAAGTCTGTGTACTCAAGTCTCTTATGGATTCTGATAACGCCAAAGTACGGCTGGCGATAAAGGAACTGGACCGTTTGAAGCAATTACTACGAGATAAAGACTTGGAGAAAGCTGTTCTGCAGCGGGTACATATATTTAAATCTTAAAACGATTCTTCTATTGTCTTTTGTTATTTCCCTCCTTTGGGTTTCCCTTGGATAATTACATCTCTCAAAAAATATTTAGATAATTACATCTCTCAATATATATTTAGATAATTACATCTCTCAATATATATTTAGGTAATTACATATCTCAATAATTATTTAGATAATTACATCTCTCAATAAATATTTAGATAATTACATCTTTCAATAAATATTTAGATAATTACATCTGTCAATATATATCTAGGTAATTACATATCTCAATAATTATTTAGATAATTACATCTCTCAATAAACATTTAGATAATTACATCTCTCAATATATATTTAGGTAATTATATCTCTCAATAATTATTTAGATAATTACATCACTCAATAGATATTTAGGTAATTACATCACTCAATAATTATTTAGATAATTACATATCTAAATAATTATTTAGATAATTACATCTCTCAATAAATATTTAATTTGTGTTGTAATATTAGAAAAGTGTTAAAAGCTAACAATCTCATATCAGAGGTGGTTGATCAGACATATTGTTATAACATTAGAAATGGGATAGCACAAGGAAAATGGGTCATTCTTTACTTTACTGATAAATATTGAAAAACAAGTATGAACCTCTCAGTATTCATTTGACTTCGATAAGCAACACTACCGGTTGTAGATAAAGAAGAATATTTAGAAGGAATCTGATAATTAGCGACATTTCCTTAACGTCATCACTTTGCTTTTTTTTATTCCAAAAGGCAGCAAACAGGCAGACGGCCCATCTGATGGTAAATGGTTACCGTCGCCTATGGACAATTGCAACACCAAGAGCATCACTGTTGTGTTGCCGACCTTGAAGAGCGCGTTTTAGTCCCTTCTTGAAGAGCCCCATATCATAGCCCGGAGGAAAAACGGTGCTGGGCAATCCATTCCACAACGCTAACTTACGCATAAGGGAGGTCCGAGAAAACTTCACGGTGGTCGCCATCTTGCTAGCTTTTAAGGTGTGCTCGTGAGCAGCCAGCCAGCGGCGGGAGGTACGAGTCTGAAATGGTGAAGAGAGCACCATATTAAAGAGTTCTTCAGAACACACTCCGTTATACATGCGATAGAGCACACATAGACTGCCAATGTCTCTGCGAAGTTCTAAAATTATATTTACCGATATTTAATGTTTAGGAGAAACGAGCTTTAGAAAATGATGTCTGTGCTGCTGAAGATCGAGTTTCTGAAATAAACATTGGTATGTATCACAATAATAATAGTGTTTACCTTTCAAGTAGTAGTAGGTACCTAAAGATTAATTAATTACCAAATTATGTAAGTTTTTAACTCAACAAGACTGTAAATGAGATGAAATTAAGACAAAGTTGGGAATGTGTCCATTTTAATTTTTTTTTTTATCTCGGGAGACATAAAGAGGCAGGTATTTTCTTTTGTGTGTATGAAGTAGCAAACAAGCATGTGGTTTAGTTGATATTTAGCGGTTACGGTAGCTTATGGATATGTACAACCGACCGCGGCTGCAAAAGTTGCTTAGTCTCGAGGCAGTTGTGATCGATTGCTACTCGTGATGCCTGAGCTGAAACGGTTCGTGTGCGAATGCTTGTTGCCAACCGCGAGTACTCTTATTTGACATCAGTAATTAGTGTAGTAAGGTGATACTCACATAGTCATGTATTGGGCAAGTTTTGATGTTCACGTAGCTTATAATATTCATAGAATGGCGCAACGCTCGCAATGAAGTGGATACATTACGTACGGCGTGTGCAGCGCGAGACGTGGCGTTGGCGCAAGAACGAACCGCCATAGCTGATGCTCGTAACCAGCGAGATCAAGCCTTAGCGACTGTTAGTCAATACGTTTAAAAGCAATGCCCTAGATTATTTTCAATTTTAAAATCATCTCACCCATATATCACTGGACCCTTTAATTTGCAACATTTTATCGATAAATACATGAACCCAGTGACGAATCTGTAGTCATGGCCGTCCTAGGCCCCAGGCCATGTAGTAAGTACCAGCCACCCCCTTCTCAGCAACCATCATATTGAGTACATTATGTACTTTTTTGCCAATTTTTTTAAACGATTTTTGTTATACGATGCGGTGCAGTGCGGCACACCATAATGTCCGCGAGCCTTTATAATATTTGCGTACTTTGAGTTATTTCTTGTTGTCATCAGTGAATTTTCTGTCACGATTGGCCGCCTCTAATATCTGGCCGCCCTAGGCCCGGGCCTTCTAGGCCTTAGAGCAAATCCGCCACTGATTTAACCCCTATATGGTAAACTATATAGGTTTAAGCTTCATACACCTGAAATAAGACCTTATGGTGTACAGACTGTAGGCAGCATAACTTTAAAAATTTATTATTTTTACAACATTTGGAAAAGTTGCACAGTAACAAACGATGTAATGTAAAATTATATATTTTTTAAATTAGCTAAACATGATCCGCAATTTTGAGATTTGGGTCTTAAAAAATCAGCTAAAAAAGTAAAAATATAAGGTTATTTGAAAACTTTAATGCTAATTAGAAATAATGAAATGGTTGATTGGAAATTCTTTGTGTAACCTTAAACTTTTTAACTTGTATGTTTATTGTATTTTTGAAATTTAGAAAAACAGTAGGTACTCTATCATGTATAATATCAGCAAGTCCATAACCTATTAGATTCTTAGACATTTTTATTCTAGCTATCTCAAGTAGAAGAGGAACTAGATGAGCATGTGGACATGTTGGCAAATGCAGAGGCAGAAGCAGCAGCGCTGCGAAAAGAAATAGAAGAAAAACAAAGCTATCTGGACGACAGTAATGAACTTCTCAAGATGGAAATAGAGTGAGTTATGTCATAATTAGCTCTATTCTACTGTATAAACCTGTTCACGTTTTAAATATTCTCTAGAAACTTAGAGGAAAAGTTAAACCGCAGCCCAAGAACATGAGCCATTTTTGGCTAATAAGATATGTCGTTAGTTATGGATGTCATACTTTTCTCAAACGATATCGAAATGATTCATTTCTGTCTGTGGCCGTTCAAGTATTATTCATGTATTTGTTTGTTGTGTTCCGAAAGCTACGCTTGAGAGTCAGCTCCCTCAAGGAATAGCGTGTTTGCCATCTTAGGCCACATCGACATTTTACAACAGATGAGATTGTGTTCAAACTCTAAAACTAACAAAATATAAAAAAAAAACATGTAATAGTAATCAAGACATTAGGTCGCACATGGCAGCAAAAATAAGCAAAGACTAGCAAAACTAGCAAAAACCGTTACTCTCATTTAGTGCTTAGTAGGTAAAATGACACTATATTCACGGTTCACATTCACCCTTTTTGTTCTTAAATAAGATGTACCCATAGGTTTCAAAACAACTTCAAATTGTATGCAGTAGGTAATTAGATTAATTTAATAAGAGATATCTTTAGGAGCCGAGAGCGTCTATCCCGTGAATACTCGGATTTGAAAGTACAAATGTCTGTGACTGCTGCCGAGAATGGAACGATGAAAAGATTGATTGAGGAGCTTCGTACGGACCTCGTGAGGCTCGACAAGCAGCTTAGGTTGACGAAGGACCAGCTGGAACTATGGCCCAGACCTCTCACAAGGTTTGTTTATTTAAAGAAATTGTACTAAAGTGAAACTTCTTTTGGAACGGTGTGAATTGGATTTTATGAAATGAAAATTTGTGACGAAAAAGAGGTAGCTATAAATGTCTATATAAGTTTTAGGCTGTCTGAGAATGAGATAGCATATTTTTAATATACTCGAAATACATACAAAGAGAGAGAGATAGAGGGAAAGGAACGTTGAAATATAATGCACATTATTTTCCGTTGGATTATAGTGACTATCGCGCACTTTAATAAAAATTATTTTGCTCTGTTCATGATTCTTTTGTTCTTGTTAATGCATATTAAAATATTTTAAAACCTTTATCAAGAGTATTTATTGCGACAACAAGATATAGGTAATTGAGTGCACCGGGTGACTATTACTGTACAATCTCTCATCGGATCGGCGAAGAGTCCATTGTTCTCTTTGAAAAGAAGTAGATTTGTATTTGGGTAAATTACGTCGAATATGCTCTTAGGTGCTTGAGTTAAAATATAAAGTACCTAATTTCCTTTATTTTAGGTTATATAGGTATATCAGTGACTACAACAAGCTTTATTTCAATTACGTTAGTACCAAACGGAATGCGGTGCGGTCTATTTTGCTTATGTTTGATAAAAGGTCTGAAAGTCGGTAGTTTTTAATTACTTTCGTACTTTGTTTAAATCTTTATTATGCCAATGCTTAAGTAAGCTTAGTCTCTCTTATGGTTGGGTTAACGCCTTACTTACTTTTACTAAAAATGGGCAGTGGAGAGGGTTAACAAGGTTAATAAAAAAATGTTTGTCACAAATAAACTAAGTTAAGCTATAATGTTGATGAGAATGATGACCATCGTCTCATTGTCCCAGAATGCTCGGGCTGGCGAGGTCCTGGTTACGGTACCCCATCTCGATGCCGGAAGCAATACTCTGGAGCCTATTACCGGCCAGGCATGGATGCTGAACGGAACTCTACAACATCCAAACTATATGCTATTTGACTTTTATTTTGTTACATCCGAATATTTATTTTAGTACATCTGAATATGCTAATAGTCGACGTGAACAGGGTAGAGTTAAGTACTTTAGTTTCATAGATACTAGATAAAAACATAGGTTATCGTAATATAATTATAATATAGAATTTTCGGCTTTAGATTATATTTTACTACAACAGGTGAATGATTTCAAATAGAAATTAAGAACGAAAGCTTTAGTAATTAAAGAATATGTCGTTGAAATGAAAGAGGTAAGTTTTGGTAAGTAGCTTTTACTTGATATTTCGTAGGTCAACCTTATTTAGTGAATATTTGTAAGTTTTTATATGTATTGTAAGCTATTTCATAAGATGTTTATGTTTTAATTACATTGTTTTTAAAATTAATGCTTCGTTTTATTTCATTTCATTTTTGGTGCCGCTGATATGTTCATTATCTGATCATTGCTTTAGATTTTTAACTATAATAAGAATCGAATTTATTTTAACAATTTATTGTTGTACTTTATGTAACAAATCTTGGACTACAGTTAAAATCCTTCGAACTCAGTAGTATACTATGTTAATTTGATTGCAAAACATATTTTAAGATTTAGCATAGTCATTATATCCATGATTGCTGTGCTACAATCTAACCTACAAGTTTAAATAAAACAAATTCAAATTTTTTTTTTTATAAATATAAAAAAAATATAAATAGAAAAAAAAATATTTTTAATAAATTAAATTGGTCCCATCTAAGAAATTTCTATAACAGACAGTCCTACAGTTTTCTATCAACAAACTAATTAAAAGCGCCATCTGTTAGAAACTAATGAAAATTAGTATTAATAACAATTATCAACATTGACAATAATTTCATTTGTAATTAAATGAGGCCATTAATCAAAACAGAAGTTATCCATCTCTGAAGTTGGACCAAGTTATACATAAGTAGTCTCTGCCCGCGACTTCGTTCGCGTGGACATAGTTAATTTGGGCTAATTAATATGCAGCGAAAGCTCTCAAGAGGAAAAACACCCCAATTTTTAAACATTCTTCATTGTTGCTCCGCTCCTATTTGTCTTAGCGTGATGGCATATAGCCTATAACCATCCTCGATAAATGGGCTTTATAACAATGAAAGAATTATTCAAATCAGACCAGTAGTTCCTGAGATTACCCCCTACAACGTCACAAACTTTACCTCTTTATAATATTAATAGTATAGATGAAGAAGATCGTCGTTTCATGTACATTAGTAATTTCGGAGTTCATCATGATACTAGATTTTAATATATTTATATATGTTTAATAACTTTATTTAATAACATAATTTTTATAACATCGTAGTAAAAAGGTAATTAATTTGAATTCAAAATACGCAATGATATAATTAATAAACAGGCAAAATTTATTGGAATCATTTATTTTCAGTCTTAAAATTCTAATTAACAATTCCACTATAAGTTATTTTATTAGAATTTATTAGAATAAAACAACGGGGTTTTTATATCTGAATTAGACAGAATTATAATACACAAATAATGCTTATATGAAATTAAAAGTATTAAAACAACAAAAGAGCACCAGTAATCAATTAAAGTACTTTCTATAATTTATGACACCTAAGTAAGTAAGTAAGTGAATGTAATACTTAAGTTCATATATGAGATTACGGTTTTATTATGAATATGAATACATATATTGACACAAAGATACCCATTATTCATATGGATTTTAAAAACCAACAGTGGTATTTTTTTAATTTAGGGATAAGAAAGTAAAAACAACTGTCCACTATATACAGTAAGGACAAGCTTATTTGAATTATTATTGTATAATTACGGACCATCCATAAATGATGTCACGATAATTGAGTTGTTACATTTGAAAATGAGCTAAATTGACTTTTTATCGTTTGAAGTGCTAGAATAAGTTATGTGTGCATGTACCCTTAGAGCACGACGCTTATGTATGAACATTCATTAAACTGCTTCCTTATAGTACGGTCGTTTATTATTTAATTCACACCAAACCCCAACATTTTATGGCGACCCTGCCAAAAGGTCTGCCAAGGGGTCGTGCACTACATACAAAAATGTCAGGGACTGTATAAAAAAATCTTAAAAAATATTTTTTTTAGGACTTCAACTTTTTATACATGGAAAACGAAATTCAAATTTTACAGTCCATTAAAATTTTTTATCTTCATATTTTACATGTATAAAATTTGAAGATCTTTAAAATAATGTAAATATTAGAAACAGTTAAAATTGGAACTAGCTCATATTGAATGTAACAATTTAATTTTTGTAATGCTTTTTCGTCTTTATCTCAGATAGTCATTTTTATACAGACCCACGGTGTGAGGTCAGATATTTGCAATTTTAAATATGGAATTTATTGAAATGATACCTTAAAACCTTTTCATACTTAAAATCATTTTTCATATAATAAAAAAAATCTTATCATTTTAGGTGTTCGTTATAGTTTACGAGTTTACGACTTTAGATCAAAACGTAATAAACTATAGACGTCTTCTCAATGACACTTTTTAATACTCCCTTCCCTTAATGCGTTACGTTATTTATGGATGACCCGTAATTAGTCACCTACAAGAAAAATACTGCGGAGATAAAACTGTTGATATAATTTAATAGTTTTTAAATGTGTTTATGTAATATAATTCTAAAGTGAAATAATATATTTTTTTCTTTAATATCCTCAGGTGTAATGTAGTAGTTATATGTATAAAATAAAGTTCAAGAGCTTGTTTTTATTTTAAAACACATTATTTCTAGAACTAAAAGTCAGAACATTTCTTTATACATTTTAAATTAAAGCTGTATTGCAGTATTATATGTATATATAGTGGTTGTATTGTAGGCTATCTAATATCATGCTAAGACTCTCAAAAATGAAACAATTCCATACACTTGTAGTTCGGGAATTACAATATACGAATATATTCGTACAAACTTGTATGTTGTTAAATATAAATAAATATACTGACATACAATATAACCTAATAGGTATAGTTCAAAGGAACTTTCCAGAATAATTTGGATACCTTTTTAACAATTTAGAAACACAGTATCTAATGTATTTCATACAATAAATATTTATGCCATATAGTACAAGTTGTAATTACTCTATGACTAGCTTATTAAAATGTCTGAAATATAATCTAAAGTGATCTCAACCATTGCAAAATAAAATAGTCAAATTGCTATTCAATACAATAAATATACAAGTTTAGTGTACTTTGTAATAGTAAATATTATACAGACATGTATAGATACGATTTGTTGGAGCGACTAGAATAGTGGTAACGCGTCAAGTAACAGGGTAAATGCTCCTAATATTGACACCACCGTTACGTTTAATTCAAACGATACGATTTAGCCAAAATTTTAAATATGTGTTGCTTACGATATACTTTACAGAAATATATAAAATCATGATTAATATAAAAAAAACATAACATTAAAATTAAATTACATAAGGACATAATTACATTCGTAAAAATTAACCAGTTTTTATAAACAAAAAAATTATTTTATCCAATTTTTATGTCTATTACGTATGACTATTTTGTTATGTCGCTTGAAATAAATTAAATTTATAGGAATCCTTAGTAATTTTAAAAATGAGAAGTTCGCGAATTTTTGCAATATATTGAGTATTTGTCATTTTTGCTCGTATTATTATTAATGTTAAATTCTTTGGCAATTTTGGCTATGTTCTTTTTCGAACTGACGGATTTTTACAGCTTCATACAGGATTCATTTGGTTCAATGTTTAGCGTGTTCGAAACATCGCGAGTGAGCAGTGCTTTCATTGTTGCGTGTCGTTCAGTCAGTGAGAGCACGGGATACCCACATAAATCCCCCTCTGCTCACCAAACACAGGGTGATCGCTTAAAATCAGGTGACCCACATGTATGATATAAAAAAATATATCGGCAAACACCTAGACATGTATTTGGGCAGCTGCAATTGAGAGCCAGGGGGCCTAGCCAAGTTGCTTATCTACAATCACTAACGCAAATAGAAAACGGAAAAATGTATGGAGATGACATAATCTGAGCGCTATATCATGTGATAAAATCACGTGATACGCAAATTGTCTAGGCCCCAGTCCCTCTCCAGGTCTGACGTGTTTACCTTCTTATATAAAGTTGGTGTTTAACATCATGTGGGACTGTATTCACATGCTAAAACCTATATGGTATTAAAAATGTGTAATTACAGTTCCCGCAACATTAAAACATGACTTAATCTTGCTTCTCACCGCTATTTACTTACAAATATAAACAAGAAATGGTGTCAATCAAAGGAGCATTTACCTTACTACGTTAAGAATATTTACAAGGACACATTTGTATACATTTACGAGTGCTTGCTATGCGGCTACTTGACGCTATACATGAAATTTATAGTACCGGCCTCATTACAATCAAGTGATTCACAATTTTAATTAATATTAATAAAATATCACCTACTTATACGAGAGTATAATTATTACAGATTATTTTTTATTATTACACGATTACATTCATTTTGCTAGTCATTATTAAACTAACAATAAATATTTAAATTAACATATATACAAATTATCTCTAACACATACATACATAGATAAAATCGGATTTGGAAATTATACCGTTAAGTAATATTTATAAATGGGGTTTATCCCACTATAGGTCCGTATTAGTTTTAAACTATTTTTGTCTACTTCAAAAGCTACAAGAATATTATTAAATTAGATAATTGTAAATATATATTCTATTTGGTGAATATAGACTATATAGGGTAACTTGTATTATAACCGTACACTGTACAAGTTTTTTAATTACTTCAGAGTAGCGATCATCACCATTTTTGCTAAAATATAATATAATTTAACGATTCATTTCGATTAGTGATCATTACCGTTTTTGCAAAAATATAATACAATGTTAAAGTTTCACTCCGATTACCGATCATTTTTAATTTTGCTAAAATATAATACAATTTAAGAATTACTTCCTTACTAGCTTTGCGATAAGTGATCATCACCATTTTTGCTCAAATAATCTACAGTTTAAAGATTATTTCCGTTTAGTGATCATCACCACATGTGCTAATTACCAACACGTCATAAACTTTATGGGATGAAAGGAATCAAATGAAATCAACTCTTAATTATTTTATTTCGTCCGTTTTAAAATAATTTCAAGTTTACGACGAAGATGAACATTATTGTAAATACGATACGTTCATTTTTTTTTTTTTAATAATTTCGCTTTTAGATTAACTATTAACAAAGTGATTGTTACACGTAATGTTATTCACGTTATTGTCACACGTTAACTATAAGAAGACGGAGTTACGGCAGGATTCTACAACTTAATAATATGTTTTGAAACATACAGATGACTAGACGTATATATATATGCATCCAATAGTAACTATCAAATGAAATTATCGACAATTTATACACAACTACACACTATTATCGAATATGCATTTGATGATAAATTTATAACAAGATAATCGAGTACGACATATTTTATTCAGATTAATATTTATTTTACGATATAGCGTAATAACTCTACTTTTGACTATAAGTGCTTCGATTTACCGATAGTAAGAAATTAAATTAAAACTTCTATTTAATTTAGTAGAGCCCCGCTGAAGCTATTTTTGGTTTCAGCATGAATGGGTCGGCTCCTCCGGGGTAGTACCACCCCTCTCACAGATAATCGACGTGAAATAACAGTGCTTGCATTGTTGTGTTTCGTTCGGTCAGTGAGAGAGCCGGAGGCCCACGTCCCTTCCTCTATCCTGCTTTCCCTTTCCTTCCCCTCCCCATTCTCCCATATACAGGCTGGCAACGTATTTGCGACGTCCCTGATGTCGCTAGTGTCTATGGACGGTGGTGATCACTTAACATCACGTGACCCACCAGTTCGTTTGCCTCCTTTGATATTATAAAAAAAAAAAAAAAAACTGAAATTTAAATTTGTGTAAACACCGATAATTAAGAGAGGCCATTGGAACAGGTATATTGATATATTCGAAAATACTTTTAATAATTTGATTCCAGGATTATATGAAAAACGTTTGCGGATAGATTAAAATATGTATAGACATCATACATATTTTGCATCGATGGCTGAATAGTGTTAAATGAGCGCAATGTTATTTATTACATCTTAGTAAAAAAAAAAAAAACGATGCATCAATACGTTTTGCTAAGTTACTTTTATCGATAGATCTATACTATCGAATATTATTGTTATTTTTACTAAATAAAATAAAACATTTTTGGTATATTATGTTTGGTTTAAACAACGTCATTTGATAGTAAATTTTAAAGGATAAAACCTTTACATATGAATATAGTCAGTCCCAAGGGATAGTTAAACTTAAAATAGGCAATATGTGATTTTTCTCTGGATAGTTTTTTTCGTCAATTCGCTATTAACATCCTCATGGAGGTAGTGGTGTATCGAATGAGATGACTTATATCATACCGAAGCCCTCGCCGCCCTCGTTGATGGCCCACAGCAAGGCGTGCACGAGCTGCTCGTAGGAGTCGTAGTCGGGGAGACAGAGTTGGTTGAAGCAGGTGTGCGCCGTCGGCAGCGCCCCGAACGTGGGCGCCGGCGTTATCTGGAAACGCGGGTTCAGCTCCTGGAACCCGTCGGGCGGCAGCTGCGAGCAACCCGTCGCGAACTGCAGCAGCCGAGCGCGCTCCTCCGGCGTGAACGACGCCAGCGCCGCCCAGAACCACGAGATCAACCGCTCCCACTCCCGTCCCGCCCCCGCCACCACGCAGTGCGCGCGCCAGTCCCCCACGCACGCCGCGCCCGCGCCCGTGCCGCACGC
>JACEII010000066.1:934870-945217 GCA_014332785.1 Antheraea mylitta | reverse complement strand
CCCCCCACACACATACACATTGCTACTCTATACACAAGGACCTGTCACCATGCGCGAACACTCAAGCACACACGGACACATACGCACGTACACGCACGCACGCACTCGCGCACCCATTCAGACAGACGTGGGGAAGGGCGCGCACACACGCGCGCACACACACACGCGCACACACACACACACACACACACACACACACACACACAATACTATTACTATTCTATGTAAATTTTATAAAAAAAAACTATAATAGTATAGGAATAGTGTTTCTCAAATAACTATAAAACGGTTCGGTGCGACTCTCTAGCGTATGACTCCGCCAGAATAATTTACTTATCTTAACAAAACTATTTCATAGGAAGGAGCGCGGGCGAGCACCGCTCCCCTTTCACTTCACCAGCGTCTCTCTGATACCTACATTTGTGTTCCATGCATCTACTTAAGAGCAGAAAAAAGTTTGACGCAGACCATACTTGGTGGCACGCCATATTACACGGAAAAATACTAGCCACAAACTTTTATATCTCATATAATAGGTCTTTACCTATGAAACTGCCGTTCTACAGTACTGGCCATTTCAAATCAAAATAACTTTTGTTTGGCTAAGAATTCTAATTTCAAAGTTATTTTATTTTAAAAACATGGAATTCCTTTTCCAAAAGTAGTCATTTGTTTATTGATTAGTGTTACATTTTCATCACATTTCAATCTTTTTTGTCATCATGGATACGTTAAAAATTCGAGTAATTATGAAATATGAGTACCGTCGTGACAGCAACGCGGGACAAGCGGCACGCAACATCAACGACGTTTACGGACTAACACTACAAACCAACGCACCACATGTTATTGGTTTGCTCGCTTCCGTTTTGAGAATTTCGACCTGAAAAATGAACCTCGCGGAATCCGAAGACTTTAGTCGACAATGACGAATTAAAGGCGATTGTGGAAGCTGATGATACACAATCTACGGCTGCATTAGCAGCAGCTTTCGACTTTAGCGTCAAAACAATATTGATCTATTTGCGTCAAATTGGCAAGGTAAAAAACCTTGACAAATGGGTGTACCACGAACTCAATGATCGCCAGCGCGAAGTACGCGTCGAGACGTGCCTTGCACTGCTCAACAGACATACAAATGAAGGAATTTTGAACCGCATTGTTGCCTGCGATGAAAAATGGATTCTGTTTGATGACCGGAAGCGCTCAGCAAGTTGGTTGGATCCTGGTTCAGCACCTAAACAATGCCCTAAACGAAAATTTACCCCTAGTAAAGTGATGGTCACTGTTTGGTGGTCTAGCGCCGGTATGATTCATCACAGCTTCTTACCAAACGGGGTGAGCAATACTGCAGATGTGTACTGTGAAGAACTGAACACAATGATGGAGAAGCTGGCACATCTCCAACCAGCATTGGTCAATCGCTCGTCTCTGCTGCTCCAGCACGACAACGCGCGACCTCATACTGCACAGCAGACGGTCTCCAAGTTGCAAGAACTGGGGTTAGAAGTTCTCCGTCATCCGCCCTACTCACCAGACCTTGCGCCTACAGACTACTATTTTTTCCAGAATTTGGATAACTCCTTGGCGGGAAAAAAATTTAATACCCGAGAGGCAGTACAAAATGCCTTTGAAGAATTTGTTGCCTCCCGTCCAGTTGATTTCTTTAAGGAGGGCATCAATAAACTGCCACTGCGTTAGCAAAGATACATTGATGGTATAGGTGATTACTTCGAGTAATACAAATAAAAAATACATAAAAATAATTTGTTTAAATTTTTTCATACAAAACGGCAATTTCATATGCAAAGACCTAATATTTACCTAACATTATATTCTAATTTACTAACTCTATTCTGATTGAAGGCACTCTATAAACAGTAAGTGCTACGTCACCACATAGGAACAAGCAAATCAAAGTATTTATTTTAAACATTATCGCTGTTATTAGACAAAAATTAAATACGTACCGAATACTTGATTTAAAGAGGTTACGTTTTAAATGCACCGCGGTCGCTGAATGTTCGCCGTCTTGCTCTTTTGTCTCGCTTTGTTTAGGTTCGATTAGCTTTGCGAAAAAAGGATAACGCGAACTTGCCTCGGGCGAGGGCGGTGCATTTAGTACGAAACCTTTTTAAAGCATGTATTTAATACATATTTAACTTAATTATACGGTACCTATTTAAAATTGTCAACTCTTGTTATCTTTGCCTTTGAATGTTATATGTAAGTACAAAATAATGTAAGTAAATAAAGAGAAAAATTGATATATTCTTTAATAACTTGTAAATAAACTTTTCTTCAATTTGTACACCTCGTATTTAATACATGTCGCTTAAGCTTAATAATACTAACGCTGTTGTGAAAGCAGTATATGAGTTTTTGACAAGTACCGGTGATTAAGAATGATAGTGTAAAATTTGGATTTGTGTGAATAAAGAAATTGATAGTTAAACAATTCACTTTAAAAGTCGTTTCTTTGATTACAGGTAAAATATTAAATTTAAGTCAAATTGTAATATTGCGTATGTACCTAGGTATTAAAATAAAAATTCTTTGATTACAACAACGCAATTAGTAGTTTAATTATAATTCCTCAGACATCTCTAAGAATTGTCTTATATAGAGTTTAACAGGGTTACACCTACCGCTATAGAAATGAAACATTTTAAAAACAAAACAAAAAGAAGAAAATATAAGTCTAATATTAGTCGTAAACAGATTTTATAGTAATTTGACTCTCTCAGAAAATACATTTGAAAGTAAACCCGTCTGAAGAAGTCAAATTTATTTGGTTTCTACACTTCCATAATCGACAAGTTAAAAGGGGAGATTCGTGGATTGTATGATAAGGTACCACGAGGGTAAGCGTAAGGAGATACGCTCAACCGACATTACATACACTACATGACATTTCAAGATGCATCCAAAAATCCTAAAAAGGAGTTTTTGGCGGAATTTTAGGCTGTCATGTAGTACATTTTATATTTTATTCATAATCTTATGTTATTTGACTCTATATTTTGTAAATTTGGTGGTGTTTTGCGTAATATAGTTAATTTATTGTACATAAGTGAAGTGAATAGAAAATAATACCACGAAGCATGAAATTCTGAGGTGCCACAAAAACTCACTGGAAGGTTCTAACAAGGGATCCACCATCTTGTTAGAATATTGATTCACACGATGCTTAATATTGAAATGATCGTAAGACGCTTGTAATATTATTGACTACGTGACAATGGCAGTAATAATCTGACAGATTGATTGCCAAAAAAGTTACGAAAAAACCCTGAAAAATACTCACTTGGCACCAGTAATGTGTCATGTCACTATATTTAGCGCTGTTGTGGTGGAAAATCTTGCCCTAATTTCATACACAAATTATAATTACATGATTCGACTTCGATATTATAGATATTCTTATATTTTGACCACTTATTAGTATGTTCGGTGAAGCAGCCGTATAATAACAAGAGTACGGTCACTACGTTCATGTCCAACGGCGAATTTACAGTTACTTTGCGGAGTTACGTTGTTGATGCGTATGTTGGAAAGGCAATTAACCACGAAAGATAGAAATAAGAAATACTGTACCATAAAATAAATACCAACGTTGAAAGTGAACGATTGGTTTCTATAAGTAGATTTAATAGCTGCGCTCTGTATAAGATGTATTTGGGGTCTGCATTTTGTTGATCGATTACGGAGTATGTACATGCTCTACAAAGGAACTTTTTGAATGTAATTGTAATGAATGAGAATGTGCGTGACGTCATCGCATCGGTATTTATTACACAGCCCATCTTTACGTTAATAAGTCATTTTGAGTGGATATCAGTTTTATATGTTTCGAGATAATTGGGTCAAATACTAAGCACCTATTTTTTATTGTTTAAGAACGAGAATCGAGTAATGAGTATCCTGCAAGAATATTGCGAGCGGGCAACCTCTGAGGTAACTAGCTTAGCGTGGGTTAGGTAATTATATTCGCGGTATATACGAGAGGGTGAGGCGAGGGTGAGGCGAGGGCGAGGCGAGGTGAGGTGAGGCGAGGTGAGGTGAGGTGAGGTGAGGCGAGATGAGGCGGGGCGGTTACCTCGAGTTCGTTCTCGTCGAAGATGGCGAGCAGGTTGTGCGGCACGAGGAGCGTGAGTCCGCGCAGGAAGGCGTCCGTCTCGGGGCGGCAGCGCGTCGCGAGCCGCCACTGAGCGAGCGCCTCCAGGTACTGCAGCTTCGTACCGTTGCGCACCTGCACACACACACACGCACACACACACACACACTCCCGCACCGCACTGCTACACACTGCTCGGTACGCGGTACAACCACGCTCCACCTACATACAGCGTCAATGTGTCGCCTCGCCCCCCCGCCCCCCCCCCACTACCGCCCGACACACAGAAACACCGACATCAACTAACACTTCACGTATTGTTGTGTTTAGGTCGATCAGTGACAACACCGGAGACCCACCTACCTTCCCCCGTTCCTCCCAAACACAGGCTGGCCTGGTGTTGCTAATATCTATGGACGGTGGTGATCACTTAACATAAGATGACACGCCTGTTCGTTTAACTCATATTATATATAAATAAAAAAAAACATTCATCACTATCAGCTAATATTATCGTTAATGTCATTATCTAAATCGTTCTATGTAATACTGCTAGTACTCAATACATGGCGGTGTATTAAATTACAAAATGTAAAAACACGATGTCGACATTTTTTTTATTTTAATTACTAACTTCACGACAAATTGGAGAATAAATTATATGTACAAACGCCTCGAACACTCGGTTTGATAATTCGGAGAAGCCGTAAAGATAATTCAAGTAAACGGCATATTACAGCAAACAACAATAATTTACAATTGGAAAAAAAAATCAAAATTTTTAAACAATTAATCCTCTAGAACTCAATTTTTCATAAATCAATTTCGCAAACTACAAAACGAATCAAGTTAAAATTATTATTTTTTTCCTAAAAATGACTACCAAGACCAATAGGAACTATTCCACGCGAACAAAGTCATGGACAGAAGCTAGTTTAAACAGTAATATAATGAGATGAAAAAACAATAGTGACAGATTTTTGGAAACTCCCACAAGAAATGTAAATAAAAATGATAGTAACTCGTATAGTGGAGCCGTTGGGGATGAGGTCGTGGGTTCGGAGAAGGCGTCCGTTCGCGTCGTACACATCCTCCGCGAAGTACAGCTCCAGGTCCGAGGAGTCCAGGTCCGTCTCCAGAACGTACTTGATCTTCGACAGGTACAACTCAGGGTCGTCTTGCTCGAAGTACTGTAAAAAAACACTTTCTTTTTATTTTTAAATTACTAGCTGAACCGTTGCTGTGGCTCAATTAGAAATCCAATATTAAAACGGGGCGCCATCTATGAGATATATATAAGAATCGGTCCTACAGTTTCCTGTCAACAAACTAATTTAAAGCGCCATCTATTCGAGACTGGTGAAACTTATAATTAATAATAACCAACATTGACAATCATTTCATTTGTAATTAAAAAATATTTAGGCATTTAATCGAAACACAAGTTATCTCTCAAGTTGGACCAAATTATAAACAAATGCGAACCTTAACGATGGTCGCTCCAATAGTTTCGGGGTGGACTTAAGGTTGAGATAAGCCTGAGTGTGCTGGTATATATTTCAAATTAAATAAACTCGAGCTATATAATGAAATGGGTGTATGGGGGATGGGGGTAGGGGGGTAGGGGGTTGGGGGGAAGGGGTGGAAGGTACCTTGTAATGGACCCTGAGGCCTATGATCTGCGCGCGGAAGGACCTGGTGAGCCTGGCGCGCACCAGCTGTCGGTAGGTGCCGCCGAGCGCGCTCTCGTACAGACATTTGCCCACGATTTTGCCCGCAAACTCAAAGTATTTCAACTGCAATCAACCAACCCACCATAAAACAAACTCTCATATAAATGTATATCACAAATAATTATACAAGCAATATGATTTCCAAACATTTCTCTTAAAATATATTTTTTTTATTCTTATCAGAATAAAATTGGCGGAGCTGTTAAAACTTTGCTAGGCGAACTTCGTAGTGATTAGAAAAAAAAAAGCTTTCTATTGTTTCTAGGAAGGCCTTTTAATAGGCGTTTCAGTAATCATTATTAAAGCAACAGTTTTCGAAGTTAAACTTCTTTTGTGAGTCTGAATTGGATTTTATGAAACAAAAACATTTAACAAGAAAGAGATAGCTATACATATTGAAGTAATCGCACGACGCTTGTAATATTATTGCCTACACGACTGTGGCAGTAATAATCTGAAATATTGATTTCCAAAAATAAAGTTAAAAAAAATAGAAAATAAAAAGATCAATCGTTAATTTCTTTAATTTCAATGTTCACCGTATCTACGACTTTCCGTGCGAGCCATTATTTGCTTACTTACATGCGCACTTTGCCTTACATGCTTATATTGTGCCATTACACTATTTTTCTTTATACTTAATAGGGATTTAGCATTTGACCACAATCTCATCTGATTAAATAACGACGTGGTCTAAGATGGTAACCGCGTTAAGCCTAAAGGGGGCTCACGACCATGTAGTTCAACTGTTAGAACATACCAACAGGTGCTTGGTGACAGACTTTTAACTTGATTTCGAGAAAAAGTAAAAAAAAAGTATTTTATATGTCGTTATTCGTAAAATATATTTCCATTTTAACAATATGCCATGTAGTTTGATATATTTCATTCCGCCTCCGGCTCGAAGGACCAAAAATATAGAAGTTTATATACATGAGCCGTAAAGTAATACTTCTATTGATACGTTCATCACCTAAGGCAAGGACTGATCTCTGTTTTATTGCAGACTAGCTGACCCGTGCAACTTCGTCTGCACCAAATCGGTTATTATCTGTTTCAATTATATTTTTAAACGCGAAAAACCTTAATAATCCCGATTGCAGCGACATCTACCGTTTTCAAATGGTAATCCGAACTATACAGTGGCTTACTCAAATATATACGCCGTTGGTATATGAAAAAACTTTAAAAATAACCCTAAAACCCGTTCGCAGCATCACCTACCGGGTCCAATGAAAAAAACTAACCTACATATATTGCTGATATATGTCTTCCCAGTATTCACAATAGATGATTTTTGCCGAGTTCAATTACATTAATTGTGATTAACTATAAAAAAACTATTGAATAAACATAAAAACACTCGCACATGTATATAACTTTTAATGCTTCAAAATATTTCAATTTAGCGCCATCTATGGACCTTTTAGCTTTCCTTATCTTGACTGATTAGCTCATTCTTATTATGTAATTAATAATGAAATTCATCTATTATACAATTATTATTTTTTATTAATGTGAAAAAGTAATTAATTAAACATTGTTCATAGTTTAATATGTCTTAGATATTATTTATACAATAATATACATATATAATAAATATAATAAACCCAATTACAGCGACATCTACCGCTTTCAATTGTGAATCCAAACTATCTACGGACTCAAATTTAATACTAAGTTGATTTCTGAGAATTATTGTATATAATAATAAGCCTAAAAGCTATTGCATATTAGGTACAGTTTCTTTTAACAACTTAGACAACGTTTCCTATGTAATTGATATTTTGGCTTAATGTCAAATAGCCGTGGTCCGGTGGTAACGTTCTCTGCATTATACTGAACGATCGACGCGACGGGGCGATGGTTCGAAACGGTTTTTTTTTGTATTTTTTTTAAGTAGCACAGGGTGATGACATATGGCTTAAAATGTTATCTAATCTTACTACTATATATAGCACAAAGAAAAGCTACCAAAATTCATTAAGAATCTCATGAACTTGGAATTTTTAATTTTCGTCCGTTATTCTGGAGAACCCCTTGCGTTTTATGGGACAAAGAGTATCCTGGATGTAGTCTTGTAATATTAATTATCACTGTGTTAAGTTTCGTTAAAATTAGTTCAGTACTTTCAGAGTAATACGGGTTTAGATTTTAAACTTTAATCCTTTATCCTGGAGAACCCTTTGCATTTTATGAGACAAAAAGTATATTTCATTTAATCTCGTAATATTAGCTATCACTATGTGAAGTTTCATCAAGCTTGGTTCAGTACTTTCAGAGTGACGCGTGTTCATAGGTACAGACAGACAAAAATTGTAAATAGATTATTTTTGGCTTCTATATCGATAACATAGTCTACCCTGATTAAAATTTTCAAAAAATATTTATTGTACAGATTTCGACTTGTTACAGTTTTATTATAGTATAGATAGAAGATAGATAAATGATATTAATGTATGGTGATTTTTTTTTTTTGCATGCAATAAGTAATATGGGAAGAAACCTTGAGATGCGGGGGTCTGTCGGGGTTGGGGTGCACGAGGCCGGTGGGGGACTCGTGGAAGGGCACGAACAGACCGAACTTTGCGTCGAACAGCGTACCGCAGAGCAGCGAGAACCACTCGCGCCGCACGCCGCCCCAGTCCACTCCTGCACATCGCATTACTTACCGCTATTACCAACAACTAACTCGATTCTAATTATATAACAAAAATCATTCTTCATATATCCAACTAAATTTGCTTATCCAAACGTTGTCTCATAGAAAAAGGTGTTTATCCCATCCATTTTAGTATTGTAGCGACACAGTATAGCGCGTGTGTTCAGTAAATCATACAAAATATATACCATATAACTAATACTGGAGTTTTTGGCGGGATCTTAGTCTGTCATGTAGTGGATTTTATATTTTATTCATAATTTTGTGTTATAGGACTCTATATTTTGTAAATTTGGTGGAGTTTTACGTAATATTGTTAGTTTATTATGCATAAGTGAAGTGAATGGAAAATAATACCACGGAGCATGAAATTTTGAGATGCCACAAAAACTGCCTGGAAGGTTCTAACAAGGGATCCACCATCTTGTTAGGATATTGACTCACACGACGCTTAATATTGAAGTGATCGCACGAAACTTGTAATATTATTGATTACTCGACTATGGCAGTAATAATCTGAAAGATTGATTGCCAAAAATAAAGTTAAAAAAAAAAAAAAAATTGGTTGCCTGTAAAGTCGGTATACGGGCGAAAGTTTTACGTAATAACGACTTTGAGTGGTAAAATAATTTTCGTATAGTAGTCTCTCTCGCTCTTAGGCGGGCTAACCATGCCCGAGTGGAAGGGACGCGTGCCTCTCACTCGCTCTCATTGTGAGCGCATAACGTGAGCGGAGCGTAACGCAGTTTCTTGAAGTGTCACCCGGCAAACCAATTTATAAGACGTTGTCACGTCAAAATCTAATGTTGTTGTGTCTTTATTGATTCACACCTCCTCAATAAACCAGCAATTAGTAAGCCATTAAAAATGGTAAACTATAATTCACCGCTAGGTGATGCTAAACTGTATTATATCATTTTTCACTTTTATACAATAACTTATCATTTAATGCAAACGTTAGCTAGTTGGCTAGTATGTTAAATAACGTTTAACAATAGCCTCCTTTAAGTTTCCAATTTGAAAAAAATAACTCAATACTGTAGGGGGGGGGTTGTATTGTTGAAACCTTAAATTGTATGTAGGATTAAAAGATTAAAAGTACAATATTAAGAGATACTACTTTTTTTCATAAGCGTTAATGATTTTTCTTCAATCTACAAATAATGGAATGTAAAAGCGTTAAAAGTAATAATAATGCCTATTCTAAAGTACTAATTTCACGTAATAGGGTTTTTTAAATGATAAATAATAACAATTATTTATGTCAAATTGATTTTTTTAAGTTTTTATATAAGAATAGGCCAATAGAACTTAGTGGTTAAAAGCACACACCAACGAAACAAATTTGTTTTTAACGCCATCTATGCGCGTGCATATAGTATTATATTCGGATGTGTCTTAAATGTTTGATAATTTGCATGTTATTGGTAAATTCGTTTTAATCGTTTATTTTGTTAGCATTGACCTAGGACCTAGGATTTTGTTAGCATTAACACTAACCTAGATTAGATGTAAATAGTATTATTTTCTTTATATTTTAGTAACGTATTTATCGTCATTTTGCTTCTTTTCTTAACAAAAGTTATGATTCTTCGTTTGAAATTAAGCACGAATATAAGACCATTACGTAACGTGTCTATGTAAGTAATAAGGGTGATGGGGCTGATGATTGTGGTGGAGGGGGATGAGGTCTGGTGGGGGCTGATGTGTTCGGTAAGGGTGCTGATTTGGTGGAGGGAGGGGCAATGAGAGTTAATGGGGCTGATGTGGTTGGTAAGGCTGATGATTTGGTGGCGCGGAGGTGCGGCGAGAGGTGGTGGGCGCTGATGTGATTG
>JACEII010000066.1:869762-928976 GCA_014332785.1 Antheraea mylitta | reverse complement strand
GTGTGTGTGCGTATGTGTTAATGTGTGGATATGTGAGTGTGTATGTGTGGATGTGCAGATATTTGAATGTGTAGGTATGATTTATGTGGATGTGTGGATACGTGGGACTGACCGGTGAGTACGATGCAGTCGAACTGGCCGTTGTGCAACAGTGCTCCTTCGTAGTAGATGGCGGCGGAGAAGGCGCCAGGCTCCGGGAAGCAGAGCGTCATGGTGACGCGTTGGTTCACCGCGTCGTACTCGAACTGCGCGCTGGACGACAACTCTTCGTCTACCTCGCAACCGAGCCGGTTCACCTGGATTCTGAAACCCTGGACAACGATTAGAAACAACATGTTAGCATTTGATTATATTGCTTGATTGTGGACGAGAGCCTGTTGAGTTGTTTATCCAATAAATACGTTTTTTTGCCATGCTAACTACAATTTATTTCTGGTGATAGGATGTAGTAATAGTGGCGCGCTTACTATGGTAGACGGCTTGACTATTGTCGATGAGTTGTAGATTGGATTGACACTGTGTTTACCTCTGTTACGTAATGCTAAAAGAAAAAAGAGAGCTGTCGATAAAGTGTATTACAACATGCTGTATTCGGTTTACGACTGGCATTATTTCCATTAATACATTAGTTAAAGTATAGGTACAGTAGATGGCGTAAGTAGTAATATTTAGTTGGTAAAATACGGCGTAGTGTACTGACGTCCCTGTGCGGCGGCGGCAGCGGCGCCGGGTTGTCGTAGTGGTCGCGCGGGTGGACGTGCAGCGCGCGCGCCCTACCGGCTGTCCACACGAGCGCGTCGTGCGACCGCGCCACGCGCGTCCGCCGCGCCTCCACGCGCCCCGCCACGAACCACTTGCGGTGCGGACCGCAGCACGCCTCCGCGCCACCTGCCCCCCCAACCCCCACACACCATCTACTTTAACCATTCTTCCATCGTCAACACATCACAATACCCAAAATGTCTATACATCGTGTCGTTACATTTCAAAATAAACTAAATATAATTTTAACCGTTCCTAATACTTCTTTTCAAATTCTTCTAATTTTCTACAAGCAAAATATGAAGATCGTAAAAATAACTAAAAACCATACGAACGACTAACTTTGAACTTCGTTCGGTATATACAAACTGAAATTAAAAAAATATATATATATGAACGATTGAAATTGGATTTACTTCATTATGAAATATAATGACATAATTATAAATTACAGAATTCACACATCTGTTTATATATCTTACAAAATAATATAAATGTAATTATTTCCATATATTATTATGTTTGTATTTAAATAAGTCAAAGAGGTAAGAAAGAAAATCGCAAAGGGAAACATTGCATGAATCACATTAAAGTAAAGTAGTTAATTATTTATCACGTGTGAAATAGCAGTGATTTAAAAATTAAATTTCACTTATATAAGTACTATAAGCTTTTGTACTCGAAAGCTCCGGAGCGGAGCTGTTTAAAATGTTGGTGACCATCATTTGTCACCAATTTAAATGGTTTCACTCTGGGGCCCTCGAATGCACAGGGTGAAAATAGGAATGATCTCTATTTAACCCATTATCACATTCCGTGCTACGTGTACCGCCGGTGGTACACGAATTGATAATTATTGAGAAGGAAGAAACAATTACTTATGTTATTTATGATATTGTAACGCAATATTGTATGAAATACGTGATGTAATCCGATGAAGCTCTGAAGGCAGATAGTGCAGACATTTAGAAGAAAAATGATAATACCATACATCTATTCTTTGTCGAAATATCAAATGGCCTAAAGGCTAAAAAAAGCTTGGCACGGAATGTGTTAATTTGTATCTTGGTCACCAAAATGCATGCGTTATTTCTCACCGATCAGCACTGATATGGTGTAGACTCCTGCAATCCTGACAGTAAACTTCACTCGAGCGGTGTGTGCCTGAGAGGGGTCTCCAGAACCCAACTCTATCACAGCTGTCACCTTATATATAAATAACTCATCGTCATACACACAATATTTCAGTTAACCTCTATCTTTTATTTTATTTTTAGCAACCATTCTTCTAGTAGATTATTACTGCCATTATCGAGTGGGCAATGATACTACAAGTTTCTTGCCATTATTTTATTACTCTAAAAAGATGGTGGCTCTCTTATTAGAAATCTCCAGGGAGTTTTTGTAGCAAGTCAGAATCCATGCTCCGTGGTATTATTTTCCATCCACTTCACTATCGCAAGATAACCAAATTAAAAACACAACAACAACAACAACAAATCAATAGAAATCAGGTGCCGATTTAACGGTAGGACAATTTGTTCTACAGTGAATGTAACATAAATGTTTGAAAGATGAATATTTATTTACTTTAAAAAAATCATTAATTTAGTTTTGGAAGTCCTTTTCGTGTGAGACTAGAAATCCAATTATCCTCCCTTAAATTCAGCTCTGACAGAGATGAGAGTCAAAATAACTTTATTATTTAATTATATATGGTATCAAATCAAATCAAAAATAGTTTATTCAGTTAAGACCTTAACAAGGAACCTTATAAAGGTCAAAAATACCACCGGTTCGGAAAACAACCCGATCATCGAGAAGAACCGGCGACAAACTCGATCGGGGACATCATTTTAACATATATTTAATACACATCATACAATAATTTTTAATGAATACACAGAGAGGAGTCAATTCCAGACATCACCATCGTTCACATATTGATCCACTTGATAATAGCCTTATCTATTCGTAGATATGGACCCATTATCAACATTTGTGCTCTTTAGTTTTAAATTGTATAGTGTTTTCTGCAACGTTTAAGAATGGAGTACTTCTCTTTTATTTTCTTTTACAGCATCTTATTACGAATGATTAGTTATATATGTCAAAACCTCTTTAATTTGGGGGTCCTATATCATAGCCACGGCGTCAGCTACGCCCCAGGTATATATTTAAAGTATAGTACATTCTTTTTTCCCCAACGACCTTTTGTCATCACATATGTTGCGTCTACACTATCGCAGTATGAAAGGGGAATGACAACAGAGAAAAATACAAGTGAATGCACTAACTTTCCTCGTCCCGTGGGAGATGGAGACAGTGAGCTCGTCAGTGTCGCATATCGGATAGGGCTGACCATTCCTCTGATAACAGAGCACCGTAAAGCACATCGTCTCACCGACCGCTTGTGGCTCCTCCCAACCCCATTCGATCTGACAAAGATATTAAAAAAAAAAAACTCAAATAATCCCCATTTCAGATTAAGCAAAATAATATCCTGACGTATTCTCTAACGCAGTGTTCGACAAACTCGCCATACAAAAGAATCAAATATAAACAAAACAAAAATGAAGTTTATTCCGAGAACACTTTTTAAAACTTCAACATCGTTTTACGGAACACATTTTTATGGAAATAATTAGGATTAAAGATACACTTACGAGTTTGCATTTGTTAAAGATCTATTATTTTGCGAGCAACTACTCGTGGTATTTTTACTTTCTGTGTTCTTCTTTTCTGTAAAGCCGTTTCAAAAATCACTTGTATGTCACAAAGCATGTTAATTGGACCACAATCTCATCTGATAATAAACGGCGATGAGGTCTAACATGATTAACGCAATATTATAGTGGACGCTACTTTGCTAGGAATTGACTGACCACCACTGCGTCTAACTACAACCAACAGAAAATCAATTCATCAATAAATATATATTTCGTATATATTAATTATACAAAATATAATTAATGTAAATATAATAACTATTAATAAACTGATTAAAATATGTTGTAGATTGACGTTAATCTCGACAATCGATTACACGAGCGCCCGCTCGTATCGGAAGAGTCAACATCGATCCGATGATGCTCCGTGACGGAGCGAAACACGTATAATCGATTGTCGAGATTACACGTCAATCTACAACATATTTTAATTAGTTTATTAATAATTATTATATTTATATTAATTATATTTTGTATAATCGATATATACGAAATATATATTAATTGATATTCTTTTTGTTGTAGTTAGACGTAGTGATGGTCAATCAATTTCTAGCGGAAGTGCAAAATAGCGTCCACTATAATATGTAATTATGGATTTCCGCAAAGTAATGCCTTCTTCAATCAACTATGATTAACACACTAAACCTAGAGGAGGACTGGTTCTTAAGTACAGCTGCCGGACCACACCAGTATGTATTTGGCGACAAATTTTCATCTTGAGAGTGGTAACTAGCCAGGCGGACTTACAAAAAAGCACTACCACGATGCAATGTAACACTTTTCAAGTGTATGTATTATATGTAACCTTAGATTAATCATATTTTTTTATTTAAATGTTATATTGTAAAGAGCCAAACATGATCTATAAGCAAATGACTACCTACATAGTATATTTAATTGTAATCCGGTGGAAGATATTCTCTATACGACAGTGAAAACCGTATCAAAATCTATTACCTAATTTAGAAGAGCTAAGGACACACACAAACATGAAATAACACTTTAGTATTATATCATTTGTACATATATGTACTAACATAAACCTGTAACATAGTATATGTATATATATATATTAACGACTAACATAATCATTTATGGGTTAGTAAAAGAGAAACCAGCTTTACTAACGTAAATATCGCTACGAGTAGGAGAAATAATACCTTACAGCTGGGCGGGTGCAGGTACTTCCCGGTGACGTACTGCAGCAACGAGTGCTTCGCCTCCGGTGTCAGAGAGGGCTGCGTCATCGCCGCCAGCGTCACCAGCCCGCACACAGAGATCGACACCACCACCATGCCGCCTGACACAACAACCAACCTTGACGTCACACACTCACACCCTACCACTCATCACCCACCAACTACCATACCAGTCGCGAAGAGTCCATATAACCCGATTCCCATCAGATTCCCTTTAAAAATTGCAGGCATTCACGTATTAACGACATCGCGCACGCCGACCGTTGCCGGGGTCGATTCCCGCTGTGTTTGTTTCGCAAATCTAACATGGGAAAATCCATTATGGATACCAACTCTCCTGGAGGAGACGATTAAATCCGACTCTCACGGACTCAAACCCTACGGTGTAAACTCACTGTCGTAATGGGGCGACACGGACTCGTACCAGCTAGTACCATGTCGTCTCAACAGCCAGCTGTGCCATATCCGCACTAAGACAGTCTGGTACATCCCGAATGGCTCCCAAACAGCCGAACCAGTGCAATGGAGAGACAGGCCCTCGACCCTTCTCCCCTCGGTCCGGCTTAATTGCAAGTCTAACCTGACATAACCGAATCGAGACGAAACTATTTACAGATACTCTACATTGAGACAAGTTGATATGAATATTCATCAAATTATTGGTAATTTTATACATTAGCAACTTGACTAATTTTAACTTAAAACTAAACAGTTTGATCTTCGTTAAGTTAGATTAGACCTGCGAAATAAAGACAGCGCGAGCCAGCTGCGGGAGCGGTCGGCGAGCGTGGTGGCTTTAATACGTAGGTACCAAATTACCACATATGTACTTTGTTTGTGACATATGTAGGTCCAAACGTAATGTTCCTGTTAACAAACTGTTGATTAATGTATAGGATGCGATTAGCTGGCAAGGAAACAATATAACAAGGTACATGAACGGAATAACGTGTATTAAAAAGAAAAGACGAAATTACATCTGACACGTAAAAGAGGAAGTTTTGCCAGAGAAAGAAACACAATTTGACGAGATTGCGTTCACATTAAAACAGTTCTAAAAATATTTCATGCCTAAACATTTATCATACCACCAAGATCAAGATAGCAAAATCTATACATCAAGTCTAATTCCAAGACGTCGACGTTATAACGACGGTTTATAAGGTCTCTCATCTCTTTCATTTCCCTAGGAAGCGAACAAAGTCTGTCTCGCTCTACGCGTGACCACTAAGGAGCCGCCAATTTAGTAAAGGTTTTTCGAAGAAGAAATTCGTAGAATCAAAGCAGTGGAAATCAATAACAACTTTGCTTAAATTTAGATCAAGGAATACATATGGTAGTAATCTCATGTCAGTCACTGTGACGAGTTTATCTACGCGTTTTTTATTCTGCCAGTTCATATCAATCCTTTGAATGGCTTATAGGCCAGCTTGACAGTAGTTGCCGATTGATTATATGTTTTTCGGTGGTCATCGTTTCACACAGTGGTTACACTATGCTTACTATAAGTTACAACCAGTGTTAAACAGAATACAATCAGATTAATGATAAAGATTACGATTACACCTCGTAATCTTCAATCATGATTACAGATTAACTTAAGTAATCAAAAAAGTAATCATACAAGGGATATTAATGATTATTAATCTGTAATCATAATCTTGATTACTTTTTTGGTTATTATCAGATGATTAAAGTAGAAATAAGACATAGTTTTATAGTGTAAATCAACTTTATTTGTATTTAACCATTGTCATCAGTTTAAATGTACCCCAATTATTAAAGATTAATCATCACAATCAATGAATTTTACACTTTTTTTTCTATAGGAGTCAAACAAACAGCAAGGGTCTTCTGAGGTTCAGTTATGACCGCCGACCATAGACACTAACAACACCAGGGGAATCACGCTGACAGCCTGTGTTTGGAGGAGGGGAGGAGGAGGAGGGGAGGGGAGGAGGTGTGCTTCCTGAGCTCTCAATGACCGAACGAAACGCAACAATGCAAGCACTGTTACTTCGTGTCAGTTTTCTGTTTTCAGCTATGTTTGAATTTATTCATAAGCGCATACGCTTGCGGTACGGTACGGTTTGCGGTATAAACTACTACTAAAATATTGAATACAAACAATCATACAATCTTGATTACTGATTCCTTTAATGACGATTAATGATTACACAATAATCATGATTAGATGTAATCTTAGTAGTTTTTGACTTTATCGTGAACAGACAGACGCATCGCGTAAACATTGCTTAAAAGAATATTTGAAACATCTAGGTTCTTAATTCTTACCCCATGTCCAAGCGTCCTGATGTTTGCTGCTTTTCACAACAGCGCTCCATAGATCTTCCTTCAAAGACTGCAGCGCTTCCTTGCCGGTGGGCAGACTCTGTCTCGCGAGTAACCAAGCGTCAAATACCTTCAGCTCCAGGACGTGTCGGACTGTACTGTCCTCGAGCCAGTAGACGTCCTCCAGTGACGCCACATCAAGGCTGAGGAGCCTGAAAATGTAATCCTATTGTTGAGGACAAATAAATCTCACATTTCAATTAACTTTAATGATTTTAACTACACATTTCTTATAATAATTTATCTGTTATTATTATTACAATATGTACATAATTATACTTATACAAAATATAAAAAAAATGTATAATTATTCAAATATACGTTTAAATGGGACCGTAACTGAGCGGCAAACCATGTACAACAAGTATGAAAAATATGTAAGAATCAGAGCGAAACATATATTAAATTCCGAAAATAATATTTTGATATTGTTTTGTATTAACGTCTTGACTGTACTATGCGCAAGACCAAACTTAAAGCTATATTCAGAGCGGCCTTAAACGGTGACTCGGACTATAATTAAATTAAGCGTTTTATCAGTGAAAGCATTTTTAGAATCAAATCAGTAGCTTTAAAAATACTTTTACGTTTTCATTTGTAACTTTTATTACATACAAGCATTGCCATAAAAGATAGCATATGTAAATATTTGAATACGGAGAATATTTACAGCCGGTTTACTTATTAAAGCCGGTTTTCCAATGCGAGCCTAACGGACTCATTAAGGACTATTCATCGCGCAAGAGTAAATTACACACTTGTGTTTCCAAAAACAAATAGTCGAGCGGAAAGGACTGAGCGAGACGTAAGAGTAAAAACTGATAGATTAAATGCGGAAATGCAAACACCAATATGATTTATATATATAAGGGGCAAACGACCAGGCGGCTCACCTGATGTCGAGTGATCACCGCCGTCCATAGACACCAGCAACACCAGAGGAGTTGCAAGTGCGTTGCCAGCCTGTGTTTAGAGGGATAGAGGAATAGTGGGAAGGGAGAGAAAAGGGAAGTGGAAGGGAGAAGAGAAGAATAGAGAGGTGGGAATCCGGTACTGACCAAACGAAACGCAATAATGCAACCACTGTTACTTCACGTCGGTTTTCTGTGAGAGAGTACACGGACGTACGAGCCGACCCATTCATGCTGAAACCAGTTATAGCTTCAACGTGGCTCTATCACCTACAAATGAATATAGATATATCTTGGAACACAGCCGAGCACTATACATATAACGCAGTAAATGGGAAGATGACCGAATGACATATAGGTCATTATTCGAAACCTAATTGGATTCGATTACAGAGTAAGCTATAAATAAGTATTATTGGAGTGTATAGTAATATTATTGGATTATTCTATTAATTAATTCCATCATTTACTTTATGAAGTTGCGTTTATAAATACACCTTCAATAGAAACGAACGCCTCAGTTCTAGGCAGCGGCGGAGTCATTACCATGTCATTAAGTGTGCAGTGCTTTCACAGAAAAAGAGGTCTAAAAATGATTAAAAATAATTAAAACAAATCTGATATGTCAAGCTCTCGGCAACTAGTTTGAAACGGACTCGTCCGCATATTCGTTTGTACATTCCCCATTCAATGTTCTTTCCCGAATATGCTGCCTTAACCAAATTCTTTTTTTTCGTGTTTAATATGCAAAAATTAAGTACATTTCTTTCTGTATACATAATCACGATCTTCACTTAATTCCGTGTCACTCGACACATCGCGAATTCTTAAGAAAACACGACCGCAAACAAACAGTTTAAAACACCGACTGATCTCGTTCTCTGTGGAAATTGACTATTCGTTTTTGCATTTGCGCTCATTTCTCTCACTTTCATTATCCTTTTTCAATAAAAATCAATAGACAAAACTATTTGTTGGTGAAAATGCAAACCGATTTCATATAAACGGAGTTCGTCCCGCCTAATCATTTCCCGCTCAAAACCGCCTTAACTAACGAGTGTGTAGTAGTAGAGGACAAAATTAGTTATTTTTAGGAAACTCGAATTTTACACCATTCCTGTACCTCTATGACGGAGAAATTTTAAATTAAAAACCATCGTTACGCGATGTTCTATGGCGGTCACCCATGCAAGTATCGACCGCGTCCGACGTAACTTAACTTCGGTGATCGGACGAGAACCGATGTTTTCAACACTCTACCCGACACAGTGTTTACCCTCACCACTTTTTATTATACAAAAAGTTGCGGAACAGTATTTCAAAGCTCTCCCATAACAATTTCCATTTCAAAAAGGCTTAGCATAGTTTTATTAAAATTTTACGCAATACAAAATAGGGTAATTATTGAAAGGGCTTCTTATATACAAGTGATAACAGGTACACAAGTCTTTAAGTATAGTAAAGTGAATGTTATATTTTTTTATATTTTACTTTATGAAACTTTTTTTTTTACAACGTAATGATGTCATCAGTCATATCAAGAAGAACCAGTAAGGTTTTTTTGTGTTTACCTTACACGAGTATTCTTTACAATCACACATTATAATTTCTCATCTATTCCAGATGTCACTATCAGTTACAAAATCTTATTACTCAGTTATTTGATAACATACTTAAAACGCTTAATTATAGAACTTGCACTATTATCTAACACATATTCTATTCGTTGAAGAAGTCGTGGTGGTCTAGTGGTTTGACTGGTGGATATCATTCCGATGTCCGCAGGTTCGAACCCCGGAGTGTACAAACGAATTTTTCGGAATTCGCGTACATGTACAAATTGAAATTGTTAACACTATCTGCTGACGGTGAAGGAAAACATCGTGTGGAAACCCGAACCTGAGAAATGTTCCTGTATGTGGGAAAACATAGCTGTGGAGTTTCAAATCGTAAGTACGTCGTGGGCTGACGTGGTGATTATGCCCATACGTTCCTTCGAGAAGAGACCTATGGACCACAGTGGATCCTTTGCAAGCTGATGATGATGATATTTAATTTGTCTAAGTCCAAAATGTGACATGACTATTCTATAATTATTTTTAGTATTGGAAGCTGTGCAGTTCGCGTAATTGTTTAAACTCGAACATTTTATTCACCTGAACGAATTAGCGAGGTAGAACGAGAAACATTTATTAAGAAGTTGTAGGTTAGTACATCTCGTTGTTGACCTAGTTGTGAACAATATACGGGACACCTGTAGGTAGCTATTGACCGGCATTCCCCCCTCCCCTCACGACCTTCTGCTAAATCAGCACCACTATGTATGCAGATATGCGAAACTGCAGTATTATTAAATTTTTTCTTTACTATTTGTATTGGGTATTCGAAAGTTCGTACTTAGTGTTCTTGGCGTAAATGAGATCTGTTACTTGCAACGTTTTTTTTTATCATTACAGATTAACTGACCCGCCCCCGCGTTGCTTTGATTCAGTTATGACATGTTGAATTAAAAATCATAAAGTATTTGGTATTATGGAGTAATGAGTCTGCCTAAAAACTTAATGCAGAAAAAGGGAAAGAAGTAACGTACATTAGGGAGGTAGATTAACAGAACACATGCACCACAAAATAAGCTGAAGTTGAAAAAGAAATTCAAAATTAAAACTTGCCACCATCTATGACACATTCATAACCGTCGGTCCTATAGTCTTCTGTCATCAAACTAATTTAACACCTGTATTAGTGAAAAACCATAAAGATTTAAGCGCCATACAAACGAAAATAGACCTTATGATGCAAAGGTTAGCAAACAGTTTGGCAGTATAAGGTTTAAAAAAATACTGGATTTATTACAAGATTTGAATAATTATAAATGATGTAATGTATAATTCCAATTATTATGCAAAATGTATTATTACATTATTATTTAATTTTTAAGAACTATTTTTTGTACTAAACCAAGAAATGTCCAACTTAGCTATTGTATTTATACTTTTAGGTTAGAAAAAATATTTTACATTAAATACTGAACTAAATATACATTAAACTACTACAATATGAATATATCAAATTAAATATTGAATAATTTAGACAAATGAATATGATAACAATAATTTTCAGCCAATTAACTTTACTATTATTCTTTCTCCTTATTTCATATAAAACTTATTTCAAGAAAATATACAATATTTTATCGATCATAAGAAAAAAAAAACGAAATATATTTTAAATTAGATATAATTTTTATGAAAATAATATCAAATACATGATAATATAAAAACCATATATAATCTGAATATAATTAAATATATTATTGTGACCATAGATTTATAGACTCATATGGTACATGTACTAAATGTCTTTGCCGATGGCGGGAAATTTAAAAATTTTTAAAAAAGTGCGCTGGGACCAATCTGTCCCAAAGCTAGTCTCCAGGTTAAACCACCATCCGTTCGAAACTGATGTAACTTAAATTAATAACAATAATCAACATTGAGAATTGGCGTGTGGGAAAACGAAGAACTGTGAATTTCACAGGGTTTGAAATCGTCGTGGGCTAGCGTAGTGATTATGTCCATACCTTCCTTCGGGAAGAGGTCAATGGTTGATGATGACGATAATGTCATCAAATGTATAGGTGTTTTCTGACAGCCGCATTTGAGTACCAATTTCCTTGCAAGTATAGCGTGTTTACCTTCTTATAGCTCATTGTCATTCATTACCAGGTAAGATTGTTGTCAAACAATAAAACCTTTAGAGTGTGAAATAGAGATGATCGATATTCCATCGACACATCGATGTTTTGTTTTCGATACCATCGACGTTATGAATATATTCTTTAGGGACATCTAACGTTGCATGTGCTAGCTAGGTACTAGATAATTTCAAATTTGTAAGTCGTGCGAATAGTTATTCCTTTGGATGAAAAATCCGCCTTCAATACCGAGCCCACAATTATTAGATAACCTTCGTACGTCGGCGTATGAATAATAAAAATAATGTATTCTCTGCCATACATCGTTGGCCCTTTTAGTTATGAATATTAAATTAAAAAAACTCAATTACTTGCCGTGCTTTGAACCGTTACCTTGGGATGCATTTTTTTTTCGCTCGCAGTTATTGTAATACGCAAAGGAATTAATTTTAAACAGCCTTGTATCTAAAACACTTTCATGAACATCTTTATTCACATATGTATAAACATATGTGAATAAATGTAGATGTATTATAATACAATACATTTAAGTTTATATTTATGCGTATATTCAGATCATAATACATTATATTATCAGAATAGGTAAACGGGTAGATTATTGTTATATACAAAGAAACTCCATAAATCACTGACTAATTGTGACACTGATTTTATTCAAAACTAGCTGTACCTGCAGCTCCACACGCGTTTTTTTCGGTTGTATTAAAGAATTATAAAAAATTGTGAGACTATGTACAATTATAGAAATGCTCTTTAAAAACAATTGTTAGTACGAAACGCACGCCGCCTACAGTAATATGTAATGTGTGCATTAGATATATAAATACTAACAGTGTGCCAAATGTGATTTGTCATTAGCAGCATATTTGGAACCTTACCCCACCGTATAACTAACTCAGTTCTCGCTTACACTGTATAAAGAACAAATGAAACAATTACTTAAAGTATTATTATAAAGATTTACATTTCTACATTACACTTAATATACATTTCTATTGTAGTTGAGATTTTGTGACTTTAAAAAAATAAACGGTCTGTTTCGCAAGAAATTGTATTATGGAACTCTTTACGTAATACGTTTATGGTCTAAGATCTTATTAGGAAGACCTCGTCTATCTTCAAAGTTACTAATAATTACAATGACGAATTTTGATCAATAAGTTGATAATTATGTCTATAATTAAAAATATAGAACGAGTTGGAATCTTACTAAATTTCATACAGACAAAGTCGCGAGTAACAGCTAGTCTAAAATAGAATAACCTCAATTACTTTTTATAAGATTCGCTGTCTACCATTGAAAGTCCCGTGAAAGTTGATCTAACCGTTTTGGAGATAGTAGGTACTGCGGGCAAAGCCACGGCTAGCAGCTAGTATTAACTAAAATTGCTTAAATTACTTTTTGTAAGGTCAGCTATCTGCCAATAAAAATTTCGTGAAGGTCGGTTCGGCCGTTTTGGAAATAGTGCTACAGGCGAAGCCACGGTTAACAGCTAGTATAAACTAAAATTAGTTGATTTAATTTTTATAAGGTTCGCTGTCTACCAGTGAAAGTCCCGTGAAAGGCAATGTAACCGGTTTGGAGAAAGTACGGTGGGCGAAGCCTCTGTTAACAACTAGTATAAATTAAAATTGCTTGAATTACTTTTTATAAGGTTCAGCTATCTGCCAATGAAAGTATATTGAAGATCGGTCTAACCGTTTTAGAGATAGTACTGCGGACGAAGCCACAGTTAACAGCTAGTCTGAATTAATTTTAATTAATAGATAATTAGTAACATAATAAGTAATTTAGTGTATTTACACTAAATTACTTATTATGATATCTGCTATCTTTTGGTGGAAATTCTGTCAAAATCGATCCATCCGTTTTGGAGATTGCATTGCAGAGAACGCCGCGGTTAACACTTAATCTAATTTAGAGTAGCCTAAGTCACCCGCTGTAATTTGAGCTAGCTGCTAGTGAAATTCCCGTCAAAATCGGTACAGTCGTTTCGGAGATTACCCGAAACAAACAGACAGACAGACCGACAACAATTTTTTAAATTGCATTTATGTTATCAGAAGCGTGTATACTTTCATACCCAATCAGTTATTTTTTTATTTTGATGTTACATACAGACACTTCGTTTTTATTTTATGTATAGATTAGACAATATTCATTTCTCCACTATAATGAAGAACTAGATGGGGTAGTGACTGTTAGTAAATAAATTGGTGGCTTTGTATCACATTCTTTTATGCTGAGGAATGCATCTAGGGTTGTTTAATCTAAAACTTGAAACTTATCTTCCTCAAGAATGAAATAGGAGTTTTTGGCGGGATTTTGGTCTGTCATGTAGTGGATTTTATATTTCATTTATAAAATTAATATATTTTGACTCTATATTTTGTAAATTTGGTGGTGTTTTACGTAATATAGTTAGTTTATTGTGCACAAGTGAAGTGAATGGAAATTAATACCATGGAGCATGAAATTCTGAGATGTCACAAAAACTCCCTGGAAGGTTCTAGCAAGGGATCCACCATCTTGTTATAATATTGATTTACACGACGCTTAGTATTGAAATGAACGTACGACGCTTGTAATATTATTGACTACGTGACAAAGGCAGTAATAATCTGAAAGATTAATTGCCAAAAATAAAGTAAAAAAAGAATGAAATGTTATAATATTTTATGATTAAAATATATAATTCCTTCTGAGAGCTTCCGGTGCGTGTTAACGTTAGACCAAAAAAAATATTCCACGCGGAAGAAGTCGCAGACAGAAGCTAATCTATACTAATATTATAAAGAGTTAGTTTGTGACGTTGTGATGTTGTGACGTTGTAGGGGGTAATCTAAAGAACTACTGGTCCGATTTGAATAATTCTTTCAGTGTCAGCTCATTCACGAAGAATGGTTATAGGCTATATATCATCACGCTAAGACCAATAAGAGCGGAGCACAGATGAACAATGTTCCAAAATCGGGATGTTTTTTCTTTTTGAGAACTGCTGCGTGTTAGTGTATCTATGCCACGCGAACGAAGCACGAAGCACGAAGCGGGCAGAGGCTAGTAAACTAATAAAGCTACTTGCAATCACTATTTTAATAAAGTTGGATAAAAAAAAATTGTGTAATAAGGATAATAACTTATTCATTTGTTTATTTCTCTAATGTGGTGACTTAATATTCTACTTATTCACTGTTGTAAATACGTAGAAACGAATTTTAAAATGGTTCTTTCACTTCACTCCACTTAAAACGACAGGTTCGGACTTGTTTAGCAGATGAACGAGTAAGCAGTGATGCATGATGGTAGGCGCTAGTCCCCGAAAAAAATTCAACAAAAGAGATCGTTTAAATGATTTGCTAATCTACTCGACTAATTTTTTGTTGTTTAAACACGTTCGGTGTTACTACAAAAAAGTGAGATACGCACTTAATACTTGCTTTAAAAAGGTTCCGTTCTAAATGTACCGCGCTCGCCCGATGCAAGTTCGCGTTATCCTTTTTTCATAAATCTTACCTAACCTAACCAAAGCGAGACAAAAGAGCAAAATGGCGAACATTCAGCGAGCGCGGTACATTTAGAACGGAACCTTTTTAAAAGAAAGGTTTAATACTTTCATTTTTTGTAATAACACCGGTTAAGTTACTAAATTCTTGGTACTCAACTAAATTACTAGTCTAGTGTGAACAAGGCTTTATCGTGTAGAAACGAAACCGTTCGGGGCCTTGAAACGGAATGTCCCGGATATATAGGGTCGGTTGGCAAACACGGTTACAGCTGTTTATATTATATCTAGGCTCTTGCAAGCATCGATCGATGCACACGACAGTGCGCTTTCAGTTTGAGAAGTCATTTCATAAACAATGAATCCGTCTTTTTATCGTGACCCACTAATATTTAACAATAATCACTATATATTATAAAACCGTCTTCTGCCACACCTGTCTGTCTTTTCGCGATAAACTACTATTTTCATGCCGTTTCAAAACAAGTCATGTTTTTTTTATGCAGTCCAGGCATAGAGGGGGGACGCTAGGCTATCATCGCTTCATAAGGCAAAATGAATGATGAATGGTCTTATAACGCAGAGCAATCACCAGGGCCATTTTGTGGGGGCACGCGAGAGCGCTCCGTGTCCTTAAAGAGAATTACGATAATGTCGAAGAATCGCCATAAAAACTGAAGAAGAATCAAGCTTGATAACCTTAACAAAAATTCTTATTTTTTTTATATGTTAAAATTTTCCAAATAAAATGTAATCTATCTTTCCTGAACAGTTACCATGTCGCACTGTGGTTTGTACGTAGTGCACTAAAAATATAAAATTCGTAATTTTACAAAAATATTAAACACTATTCAATTTCTGTAATGAGAAGTAATGGAAATGTATTTTTTAGATTGGACTCAAAAGTAAATTGAATAAAACTGATTACCATGTATTGGAAGCAAACAAAAACTATTAATATCTCGTGGTTATCGTTCTGAAAATTTTACATTATCTTACCATTATATGCCACAAGTACCCAAAATAACAATGTGTACTAATTTGCAATGTTTTGAGATACAAAACATGCATTTACAAGTGTTAAAACAGGCCTGACAAATAGTGTGGTATAATAAACACGTGTAAATCGATAAGTAAAAGCAATCTAACTAACTTGGAGTAAATGTGTTGCAGTTTGTGCGTGATTAGCCACTGACGTAAGATGAGCCTCTGTTGCAGAATCTGTGCTGCTCTACGAAGTCTCCTCTCCTCTGCAATCGGCATCTCCGGCAATCGATCCAGTTGCTCCGAAACACCACATCCTGACAGCGTCGATATACCTGTCACGACGAAAGACAATACTTTATTGCAATACTAGCGGGCCCCAAGGACGTTTATCTGCCCCAATAATTAAAGAATCATGACAAATTATATACTTAAACCTTCCTCTTCAATCACTTTATGTATCGATGAAAATTGCATGAAAGTCCGTTCAATAGTTTTTGAGGATATCGCGAATTGACAGACAGGCGTGGAAGAGGACTTTTTATAATTTGTAGTGGCGTTAGAGTGTCTGTTATTTACCAAGTTGGCTTTATTGATTTGGGTATCGTTAGTTTATAACCTAGAAACATTTAAGATAAAAAAGATCCTATACTATTTAACCGTACCTAAATGACGACACGTTTCCCATTAATTTAACATGGGATTTTTACTTTTTACAAATTAATTGTTATCTTTACTGTTTTATTGAATAAAATACCAAATATTATCGATAACAATGATTTATAATATTATTATTTAATATTATAAAGCTGAAGAGTTTATTTGATCGAAACGCTCTAATCTCAATCTCGCTAAACTAGTCCGATTTAAAAAAATCTTTTAGCGTTAGCTCATTTATCGACGAAGGCTATATGTATATATCATCACGCTAAGACCAATAGGAGCGTAGCGCCAAGGAAGAATGTTTCAAAATCGGTGTTTTTTTTTTTGTATTTCAGAGCGTTTGCCTAAAGTAATTATTCCGTGTGGATAAAATCGCGAGCAGAAGCTACAATCTTATGTAGCAAGAATCTGGGAAAATTAAGTATATTGTATTTACATGTATTCTTTACTTCTAGTATTAATTTCATTTCAAAAATTGCCAAAAATGTGGAGAACTTAATATTATCAATAAATCGTAATTTATTAAAATTTATACTATTTTTGCTTCCGTCTATTTACAGTTAAAATGGGGTCAAAACATAAAGTTTCATTTCCGCCAAAATTAACGGCATCCATATACAATATTCTGGGAAAACTTTCACTAAATTGTATCAACACTGTATAAATGAAATTCTATAATGGCGCCCAACGCGTTGGGGTTCTTTGAAAACGGCTTTTGTTGTTTGTTTCGCAATTTCGCTTCGAAAATAACACTGTATTATGAACAGTAATTGCAAAATCAACTTTGCACCGTACCGGGAAACCATTAACGAATAATAAATTACATTTTGTTGTCCGTTTGTTGCTAAGAAACGCTTCAACTCTGACCTTTTTGTGTTTGCATAATTTACGACTATAGATAACGTTCTAAGAAGTCCTAGATTCCTTGAAATTTAATTCTTTTTCACAAGCTTTTATATAGCTTGCAATGTTTGTTGATTTGTTTAGGTCACATTTTGCAAGCTGAATTAGAACCAGTTGCTTTAGTCCTACGACATCACAATTTTACGTTTCTTCAATTTAGTCCAAAAATGAAATAAAAATAAAATGACGAATTTCATAACGAAAACATTAAAAATGGAAATATGGAGACAGTCATAGGGACTGCCAACAGAAATAAAAACTTAATACAATAGAATAACAATGGTCTGTTTTGAATTTTTAAATTTAAATAATGTGTAAATTATTTAAATTTCATAATTATTAAATTGAAAGTATTATTATTAGTCTCGTTTTTACATCTATTGGCACTCCGTCTGTCTGACTGTCTGTTTGTATGAACGCGCATCTCTACTAAAGTAGTGGGTCCCCAAAACCACACACAAGAAAATCATAAAGCATATCTTCGAAAACTTAGTCTTTCTTTCATTAAAATCGGTCCACTCTATCAAAAGTTATTGTAATTTTGATGACGACACGGCGTAAGTACGAGAAAGATGTAGATAAGCAATTTAATACATTCAGATGTATTTAATAATCATTGTTTTTTAGATAAAGTTCTATGCCGACGAAGTCGCGGGCACAGCTAGTTATGAATAAAATATAGAATCCACTACACGAGAGGTTCAGACCCCGCCAAAAACTCCGATACTCTATTTATATGTAAATTCTTGTTGCTGTGTCGTTGCTTAGGAATCGATTTCTAGGATATTTGAACACAATAAGAATTTTACACCATACTCTTATTGATTGGAACGAGGTCATACTATTTTTAGTGATCCTTTTTTCGCATTACAAAAGATTTCAGAAAAGATTTCGCGGTATAAGAGGTGTCGAATAACATCATAAGACGAGTTTTTGGCGGGATTTCAGACTGTCGTGTAGTGGATTTTATATTTTATTCATAATCTTGTGTTACTTGACTCTATATTGTATAAAGTTGGTGGTGTTTATGTAATATGGTTAGTTTATTATGCATAAGTGAAGTGAATGAAAAATAATACCACGGAGCATGCAATTCTGAGATGCCACAAAAACTCCATGGAAGGTTCTAACAAGGGAGCCACCATCTTGTTAGAATGTTGATTCACACGACGCTTGATATTGAAATAATCGTACGAAGCTTGTAATATTATTGACTACGTGACAATGGCAGTAATAATCTGAACGGTTGATTGCCAAACATAAAGTTAAAAAAAAAAAAAAAAAACATCATAAGACTTGAGACACCCAAGCCAATCTCACCTGCACGTGGTGCACCCTGCTGAATAACGAACGAGGTAATGGCGCAAGCGGGTTGGTAGGGTTTTACAGCCCGACTGGGTCGCAACCACCATGTATATGGCGAAATAGCCCGTAATAATGATTCGCTTCTACGGGTCGCTTTTCGGGATCAGCATGTGCATATCCAGCTTATTACAGGCCGGCATGATAGTGGCGACCGGCGATGGACAGTATGTCAATCGGTGGTCGCTATTATTTTTGAATTGTACTGTGCTTACCATCAGGCATAGTGCAGTCACTTTGCCGTGCTACAATAAAAAAAAAGAAAGAAAAACAGATTCTTTAGAGTAACGATTGTCATGTAAAACTTTTAAGTATAGAATAAACAGCTAAAGCTATTACCTATTTAAAATAATATTCATATCGAAATTCCAGAATTTCTCGGTAATATAAATCTTTCTCTCTTATGTACTAATTCGTTTATAAAAGACGATAAAAATTCAACCAAATTGCAACCCTCCTGCTTTTGAAGTCAGCTAAAAATACGAAACATTTTCATGATAGCAGTACTAATTTCCATTTAGAAGGATTGCTTTTTACTGCTTTAAATACATTTGTCGAAAACGACACATCAAGTTTTCAATGAAAATAAACGATATCGTTTACATACATTATTTCTAAAATTCATACAACACATCTGGAAATTTCTGTGTTCGTCAAATCACATTTTTTTTTCGAAATGACTACTCTATTGACCCAGCAAGATCTTAACAGCTTCACCGGACTACTAAGGCGAGCGCTTAAGGCACTCAGCCGATTTTATTTTGGCAACCAGCTCAAGGGTGCACGACACAGCTTGGCTTGGCTGTTGCCTGTTGCATGCAAAAACGCGACCTATCTTAGCTAACCTAGCTAACTATTCATATATGTATGAGTTGTTGAAACGTATATGTGTACCAAGCATACACGCCTCAACAACTCCTCCATATATTTATTATCGGATGTCGTCAAATCACACTATTTCAGTATTGTACCATAATTAACACTTCAAATTCAGAAAATATAGGAATAAAAAAGAACAGAATTTATTTTCGCATTTCAAACAGCAGAATAAGATACATTTGAAAACCAATTATAACTAAAATGTTGTAGATACGTCATAAGCGCTTCGACAGCGCCTTATTAAAAACCTGGCTAACTAGCTTATTTTTGACGGGTGCCCCGTTTATCCGCCCGTATCTAAGATACAACTAAATCACCATTACTACCGATATTGAGAATATGTCATTTTTATTTACGTATACGTGCGTTCGTGCTATTTATTTTGTCAAAATATCATGTAAGTAGTTGTGTAATTTGACGAAACATTCATATTTTCTGATGTGCGCTGTTTGAATTTTAAAAATAATGTATGTAAACGATATCGTTTACTTTCATTGAAAATTTGATGTGTCGTTTAATCGTCGTGAAAACCAATAAATGTAGAATCAAGATGAGATAACATTGAGTAATGAAACTTTCAGTATATTTTCAATTTACTCGAGCCGGTTATGAGATTGCGTCAAAAAATGTTGGGACGATTATAAAACTGATGCTAAATAAATGCTCGAGAGAAAATAATAATGTTGTCTACCATTTCTAGTAATATGAGGACAACTTTATATTTCAAATTAATTAGTTACAGGAAAACGTTGCAAAGTGTGAACCGTAATAATGGTATCTTTTACCTCAGTTAAATGAACTTTGCATCTTATGTAAATAATTTAAATTGTATTTCAAATAAATTATTTATATTTCTTTAAAAAATAATATTTATGATATATATATACACAAATATCTTGTAGGACTGTCTGTCTCTGTTACTCTTTACTAAAATTATATTAGTGCGAGAAGCGTGACTAAAATGTCTATACTAATTACTTGTGACAGTTATTATTATTATTTTGGCAACCAATCTTCTAGTACATTATTACTACCATTATCGAGTAGGTAATGACATTACAAATTTCTTGCGATCATTTTAAATGAACTAACAAGAAGATGGCCGTCTTCTCAGAACTTTCAAGGAGTTTATTTGGTAAATCAGAATCCATGCTCCGTGACATTATTTCCCATCCACTTCACTTGTGCTAAATAATCCAACTATATTACGTAAAAAACAGTGCCAATATTAGAAAATATAGGGTCAAATAATACAAGATTATGAATAAAATATAAAATCCTACATGAGTTTTTGGCGGGATTTTAGTCTATCATGTAGTGGATTTTATATTTTATTCATAATCTTGTGTTATTGAACTCTATATTTTGTAAATTTGGTGGAATTTTACGTAATCTAGTTAGTTTATTGTGCATAAGTGAAGTGAATAGAAAATAATACCACGGAGCATGAAATTCTGAGATGCCACAAAAACTCCCTAGCAGGTTCTAACAAGGGATCCACCATCTTGTTAGAATATTGACTCACATGACGCAATATTGAAGTGATTGCACGACGCTTGTAATATTATCGACTACGTGACGATGGCAGCAATAATCTGAAGGATTAATTGCCAAAAATAAAGTAAAAAAAAAAAAAAAAATCCTACATGACGTTCCAAGATCCCATCAAAAACAGCAACCGCAATTTTTTTAGACGTTTACATAGATTAGATAGATGTACACAGACAACAGAAATCTATGTGGTCACTGAACGGAAATATATCATTTCGGTATCGAGAAAGCTAAATAAATCCTCACAAGATTTTAACCTGGAGTGTAAAAGATAGTTTCAAATACCGCTAGCAGGAATAGTCGATTACATTGCATATCTCATCGGACTGACCTTAACATTACTGGTATAAGAATAAAAGGCAACATAAAATTAGGCTTATATTGCAGTGAGACGTTGACAACTATCAACTATAAAGATGTAATACAAATAAGTAGAAAGTAATTACTTGTTTTAGAAATTTGGGAGTCACCATTTATATATTCTTACTAGCGGTCCCTGCGGACGTTGTCCTGCTTTAATAATTAAAAAATCCCTAAAATTCAACCGCAGCGCCACCTACCGGGTCCAAATGTGAATCTAAACCCTTCTCGGATCCACTGTCACACGCACACGAAATTTCTTCAAAATCGGTCCAGCCGTTTAGGAGGAGTTCAGTCACATACACACGCACACAAGAAATATATATATTAAGATAAACATGTTTATATGTAGTGCATTATTCATATCCTTCTTACTTTTTTAATTGTGATTTGGCATTGTAAATAAATTCAATAGCTGCGTTCCAGATAATGAGATGAGTTCCTGACCTGCATCTCATTGATGTAGTACGCAGTATGCAGATGCTTTAAAAAAAACTATATGAATGTCATTGTAACAAATAGAACATTTAAATTTTAACGCAACGAATTGCAATGCGTTAGATTTTCTCCGCATGAAAAAATCGCAATTCATAATCATTAGTTCCGCCCGCTTAAACTGATTTATGCAAATTAAAACGCTAATATATGAAAGTGAGCTTCATATAGTTTCACCAGCATTGGATAATATATCACGACTTTCAAACAACTAAGAATACGAGAGATAATACTTGGGGAACCTTGACACACCGCTGCTCCGTACGAGATGCTGAGTTGCATAGGATTGCATACAATACGTGCATCATTAACAAAACTGGAGTCGAAAATCAAAATTGTAGTCCGATGAAGTTGTTAAGGCTATCCTAGACCAGAAGCATAGTTAGTTCGAGAAAGAAAATCAAAGTTAAAATGTGGTATCATCTATGAGATAACTGTAACAAACGGGCCTTTTTTTAATAGATAACAGCCGGACCTACCGTTTTCTGTCAACAGGCTTACTTAAAGCGCCATCTGTTCGAAACTGATGACACTTATAACTAATAGCAATAATCAACAGTGTCACTTTCTAATTAAAAATATTGAGGTCATTAATCGGAATATGAAAATTATTCTGTCTCTGAAGTTGGACTAAATTATACATGAATGCCAACTTTTATGGAGATCAGTTGAGTCGTTTCAGAGTTCATCGTGCTTAAAAATCAGTACCTGGATCACCGAGCCTAGGTCGGTTCTTTAAAAAACATTTTTAAATCAAAATAAACTGTTAGGTTTGCCTCACAAAATGAGCACCTTTTCACATAAAAATAATATTAAATAAAATGATATCTCTCTTATAATTATAATAATAAAATAATTTACTTAATTAAAATAAATTATTAGGTTTGCCTTACAAAATTGACATGTTTCAAAAAAAAAAAAAAATTATGTACACGCGAATTCGAACTAGGGTTACACGGATGTTCGAAGCAACCAATTTCTACCCGAGCTATTTTTGTTTTGACAGCGGCGGCGAAATTTACCTTCATATTCTAGCTATATTTTTTCATTGCCTGAAAACTCAGTTAAAAAAGTTTTATATGAATAAAATCTAGGTAGAACGATTTATCGTCCCCGAAACTATTTACATACTAAGTATCACGAAAACAGATGATGCCGTTTCCGAGATCCTGAATATATACAAATATAAAAATATAGAAAAATTGCTCGTTTAAAGGTATTAGAAGATAGATGACACTACTATTTTCATATATTAGAATCTTCTAATTAAGCTTATCTAAGCAAGGCCACTCTACGCTCCACACTCTCTTTTCTTTTACGGACACGGTCCCATCAGGCTCTTCAAACGGATTTAGCTTAGACTTATAGACTTGTCTGGTTTTGTCTGTCTTACTTAATAGCCCTCGTTTCAAAATATGTACATTATTTTGGTTTTCACTAAAAGCTCCTGAATATTTCTGAAGTTACGTTACAGAATGATGTGAATGTGCTTAACAGTCAGATCATTATATTACTCTGAATTATGAATACTCTGGAATACATATCGTGAATATACGGCTGACTGATGTCCTTCACTGTGATAGACGAAATGATTGTCGACAAACCTGCAAGAATCAAGTAAAATGTAGCATTTCGTCGAATTTAAATAGGACGCTTTAGCACTTCAATTAGATCTTGACGATTTCCCATGTTTGAAGAGCGTTTGTACGAACATCATACTTCGCATTCAACACCATTTAATATTGTTAAAGTTTGCCACGCATAGGTAAACAACTTTTTAGCGCTTTGCGTGGAGGACGCATCCTCATATCCCATATATACCTCATCAAGTTATCATTTTTTTTTTCTATTAAAAACGTTTATCATTTATGAATAAAATGATAATTTCGGAAATAAATTACATTTTTTTCATCAGTAGACAAGAATTGAGTATTTACATTGGATGAAACTTAATGATACTACTACAAGTACAAATAACTGAACCAACCTGTCAATTGCGACATTCCTGATAACATGGACATTCCTGAATGCCGATTATGGGACGGATGGATCATCCCTATGGTGAATATTTCAGAATCTTCAAACTGCCACATTTTGAGCAATACAATAAGCAGTATCCAAAAAAATTCGACCTCAGAAGAGAAACTCTTTAAAAGCTTTGTGTATCTCTTACATAATTTTATTTCGTTATATCACGACGAATGTATACAATTTTTTAGAGGGATCTCATTAAAATGATAGATTTTTAATACATGTTTATATTGTGACTTAACATAACGAGTATTTTAGAAATGTTACAGGAAATTCGAGAGACGTACGCTTGCCGCGACCGCTGCAGCGCGAATGCCGCTTTCCTTTGTGTTTGTTTGTGGGAGGCGATGTCTACGTCATTGCCGCCCACGAAGCCACCCCGTTTGCGCCCCTGGGAACTCATCCTTTATATATTGATATAATTTTTGTCAGCACGAGTTTTCACACGGCGACACGCTTCATTTGTTAGACTTGATTACCTTTGAGGGTATAATTCAATTTAAAAAAAAACGGCGGCAATATGTGCCTGTGATATAATTTTTATCTCTTAGTTCTATTTTTTTTTTTCATATATATTTATATAATGTATTCTATGAAGACCACTTTTGACCTAGTGGGTAAATCCATATACGTCTAGTTTGCATGCTTACTAATACAATGGCACCTTTGTAACTGCCTTCATGACATTTAAGTATTACAAAATGAATTCCATATATTTATTCCAAAAAAGGCTAAAGTATTATTTGATTACTTTCAGTAGAAAATCAACAAATTGGTCCATTACTGAGATTTTATAAATGTTTATTCAGAGTAGCATTCGCTACAGGAACATTATTTTTGAGAGATTCCTAATAGATACAGAATACTAAAACTTAAGAGTAGGATCATCATTTTATCAATATTGTCAAAATGATTTGGAATTTGTCTGCACTAGACATATTTGAACACTGCATTAAGCAATGTGGGTTTTATGCCTATACCAAGAACCGTCAGTAAAAAAAACAATGTGATGAAACCATACAATGTTGGTAGACCATTCTCCAGTATTCCCCAATCTAACTACCATAATGGACTAGTATCTGTTTGTATTCATTTATAGGTTACCAAATTTATCCATCGTAATTCAACATGGGTTGAAATTTTTGTGAAAAATTAACAATTCATTTAAAATCAAATTATCTTACTGATCGTTCCACTATCTGGACCAATAAGTGTTCTGATTTTTAAATACTATGTAGGTTTTAGAGTTTTGACCACAATCTTATCTGATGTTAAGTGGTCTAAAATGGTAAACATGAAAAAACTAAAGCGGACTGACTCGTAGTACACCTGCTGGAGCACATCAACAGATGTTTGGTGACAAATTAACAACTTGATTGTGGTTACTAGTAAGGCAGACTTTAAAAAGTCATAATACCATGCTACTGTTGTAATACAATGTCTCCTTCACTCATAGATCCAATTTAGATGTTAGAATCTGAACATACATTAATTAACTCTATGTCCAATTACACTATCAACTATCTAAGTCATCATTGCTTCAAAATAGGCGTTTAATTTGTTCTTCTCATCCCTCTTTCATACAAAACCATGTGCCAGTTGCTTTGGAGACTCAAGTATAAGGCAGATTTTTGATGTTGCAAACAAAAAATTCACAAGCTTGCACATTAACCCATGGACTGTCCAAAACCATAACAGTTTAAGCTCCATACAAATACATTGTAGACCTCATGAGGCACAGGTCAACAGACTGTTGGCAGTACAAGCTTAAAATAATCCTGTTTTGTTATAAAACTTTAAAAAATAACAAATTACATATTGTAAGTTATTTTTCCAATTGCATGAGCTTTTTTACTAATCCAAGAAATTTACAATTTACCACACAAGAAACTATAAACATGACCCCTATTATAAAATCTAGGTCTTAAAAGAGGTGTTAAGTATACTGTGAACCTGTGGAGAGCAAGAGCTCATGGCAATATTAACTAGTTGTATATTTTATATAATCAAGAGCTTGCAATTTACTTTCACATCTTACTATGCTTCAATTTTTACTTGCAATATCATAAGTTATTTTTGCTCATATAAAACAGGATAAGCCTACAATTACGGTAAATTTCGCTCCCACACACCAGACTAGGCCCCCCTCGGCAGCGGCTCAAGCCTAGGTCCGTTCCTTTAGCGTGGAGCCCTTGAGTGCGCTGCTCACGCGATACAGTGACACAAAACCTTACATCACTGCTACATCACACACGTCACCTATACACACGTGCACGCCTACACGCTTACACGCGATTTTTATTTTTCAGAGAAATAAACGACAAAGAGTTCTACCCTTATTGAGGCATGCATGCTTGGTATATATGCATGTTTCAATAACTCTAATACGTATATCTAGATAGCTTAGCTTAGGTTAGCTCAGATAGGGTGCGATTTTTGCACAAAACAGGTGACAGCCCAAGCCGGGGTGTACCGTGCACCCTTGAGTTAGTCGCCCAAACATCCCAAATCAGCTTAATACCTTCAGTGCTCGCCTCAATAGATTGGTGAAGCTGTAAAGACCTATCCAGATCAACAGCGTTTTCATTTCAAAAAAAAAACTACAATTATATATAAATGCACTTGTTAAAGGTGAGCCTGGAGTGACTTTACAGTTCAACTACAATTTCTCAAGATGGTAAGTGGCAATGTGACTTAATGGTAACACATAAATACTGGTGTAAATATTAAAAAAGAGAAAGATTTATTATTGTCATCAAATAATTTTATAATGCCAGACTACAGCTTGTGTGCATACTTTCAAAATATACAAGAATTTCCCATATACCGTATGAAAGTTTAAACTCTCACAGTATTCTAGGATATGAAACTTCATGGTCACATTTAACAAATAAAATAATAATATCAAAACAAATACTAATAAACAAGCTAGAAAATCTAAGTTAAAGTTTGTTCTAACACTTTCAAAACTATATACACAATCTAGGTGCAATGACCGATGTCAAAAGCTACAATGGGCGACCCCGAGTTGTTTATGATTATGAGGTTGTGTATAATTTTTGTATTTTTCTAAATAATTAGGTCAAATTTTAAGCAACTTGTTAAAATTGATTTAGAACAATAATCAAGTGCTAAGTATTCCCCATAAATATTGCTACTGTCTAACATTCAGCCTGTATTTTTTATAGTTATTAACTTATTAATCTACTATGGTTACTTCATTCGGTGTTTATAGTTAATTATTTAGTACTTGAATTATGTCTATCCCTTATTGTTATTTATGTTATTAGTGTTTATACAGATTAGAAGATAACTTTCTCTTCATATGTAAATAGATTTATTAATATTCCGTTTCACACAATTTGCAAGAATCATAAAAATATGTTCTCATCGTAAATTGATAGAGCTATACAGATTTCAATTTTAATTTACTGCAAAATTTTAATAAATGAAAATTAAAAAGTACTAATTATACTTCAACTATTATAAAAATGCAAAAAAATACTTTTATTTAAAACAATCTGGTTTCTAAAGCATAGAAAGCCAACCCAACAGTTGCTGTATTTTTTAAAATGGGAACAAAACAGCACGAATTTTTATGTGAACTTTATCAATCGTTTTCTCTGGAACGTTATGTCATCAAAACATCAATAATTCAATACAATAATAATGAAAAAATTTACGAATTTTAAATAGAATATTAAATAAACACTTACCATATTCTCTAAATAGCTTCTTAAAATCCCCAAGATCGTTTTGATCAAGCCATTCGTCGACTTCTGCGCTTTCGTCTACGAATATTTCCGTAAAATCAATCGTAAATGAATATAATAATAAAACTAGAATTAAGGTCGTAGTGAAATATTGAGCTCGTTTATACATGTTTGCGTCACACGGTCATAATGAGAGAATGGTAATAATAGGCGGCTGTACTAAAATTATTCAAAACAAATAATAAACGACGGGCTTGCAGGCATCGTTTGTTTTGACAATTTTGATAGTAGTAATAATATTCGTCAAAAGACAGGCGAAGGAATTAATCTATACTGCCAATTCTGAAGTTGTCAATATATGTGGTTATTATGACTGCGTTCCGGTAGTAGCTCACAACGCTCACGCTCACGACCGCGAGTTTTCCCGTTCCACTAGCTCGCGAGCGTTGCGATCGTAAGAGCTAGTGGAACGCATTTGTGGGCGTTTTGAGCGTTCAGATAAATAATAAAAATGGCGATCAAGAAAAAATAAAACAAAAACTTTGAGAGGTTAAGTTACACTTTGTAAGTCTTAACAGTAAGTTCATATAATTATGAAATTCATTTAAGTATATTAAAGAAACAATGTATAATTCAATTTTTTTATTTTAATTATCATAAAAACATACAAAATGACCTTATTGGTTAAATGAAAAATATTAAATTAGCATGAAATAATTATAAATTAATTTTTAAATTGAATTTTAGAATTCACAACATTTTTCAAAAGAAGTAAAATTATCAAAACTTTATTAACGTATTTCATTTCATATTTCATTTACGTATTTCAATACAATATGTTATTTAATATAAATATCCTATACCGTATCAAGTAATGACATTTTCACGGTAGGCATCTTTATTGAGAATCCCGCCAATTTTGACAACGCTCACGTCGACCCACGTCCAGACATGGGGCGTCGTGAGCTTCGCGTGAGCGTATGTTATGACGTCATCAATGACGTTTTCGTCACGACCGCAACGCTCGCGGTTGTCTAGTGGAACGGCAAAAAGGGCGTTGTGAGTGTTGTGAGCGTCTCCCGGAACGCGCCCTATATATTCTGTAGTGAGTTTTGTTCTATGTTCAAGTTAATATAAAGGCATACGCGCCAAATCTTTTATATAATATTTCGTAAATTTTTAACCATCTATTTTATTGGAACGAAGTTCCTTACGGCAGGCTTAGAGGAGATAAGATATTTTTTTTGTTGCGCGACCGAACTGAAAAAAATGAATTGTAAAACCGTAACGAAAAGTGCGTGGAATAAATACGTGCGCAGGCGTGACAGTCGTATACACAAGCGAGTAGTGTATAATACCTTTTTCTTTCTCCATTTTTGTAATCATTTCTATTTCTATGTAATTTTATGTTGTCAAACAAAAATAAAGAGACATATTTTGTTATTTTAATTGATAATTTGAATTACGATTACATAAATTGAGCACGATTTTTTTTTTTTTTTGCAAATTGTGTCGATTCTACATTAGCCGAAGGAACTTCGTTCCTACCTGGTGTCCCACGACACCACATTCTTTTCTTAATTTTCAAGTCGTTTCTTTTTCCAATTCTGAAGTTGTCAATACGAATAGTTCTTATGTAGACTTTAGTCTATTTTCTTCTATGTCCAACTTAATGTAAAGGCATAAGCGCTAAATCTTCTATGTAATATTTCATACATTTTTTATCTTCTCTATCTTCGAATAATCTTTAAAAAAATGTTGTGATATCTCCAACTAATGAGTTGATAAAGTCAAAGTTAAGTTTAAAATTATCAAGATAAGTTAGAAGATTGATATTCCAGTAAAGTGTCTTGCGGTTATTTCAACGTTATAACAAGATGGTGATTCTCTTGTTAGTACAACTTTCCTGAGAATTTTTGTGGCATCCCAGAATTCATGATCCGTGTTATTATTTTTAATTCACTTCAATTATACACAATATTACATAAAACACACCAACTTTACACAATATAGAGTCAAGTAACACAAGATCATGAATAAAATATAAAATTCACTACATAACAGACTGAAATCCCGCCAAAAAAACTCGACAATTTTGATATTAGCCAATTTTTGTTTTTTTTTTTTACCAAATGTAATTTACACATCTGCCAGCGTCTACTCTTTCTAAATAGATTATAATTATACAACAGTTCAAAATCGTTTATAATTTTTACTTCTTATTAATTACACAAGCCAATATTAGGGCACACAAATGAACATAAATTATTAGTTACGTTCCTGGAAAGTTGTAAGTACCTAAAAACCATATTTAGGTTTAACTATATTTCAGAGGACACTTAGGTATCCAGTGTTAGAAAATTATAATACATTTTAAATGAGCACACTAAAAGAATTATGTAACATTAAGCTACCAACGTTATACCAATTATGTAGTAATTAAAGTATTTTAGAAAGAAGGTATACATACAAAAGTAGACATTATTATTCATTTAATTTACACAAAAATTTTGACATTCGTACGACTTATATAAATGTTATACAGTTGCATTCAAAAACATTCACTTAAATAAACTCTCTTATTAAATAATTCAGAGACCGATTCAATTAACTTTATAATAAGTTACAACTGGTTGCCAAATTACAAACGTTTATAAATCTGTTATAAAGTACTGTCCTCGTTCTCTAGATATCAAAGATTTTTGGCGTTTTGTAGCCTCGAGGGTTCGTATTAATTGTTGTTACCGGTGGAGTTAAATAAAATGCTGAAGGCTGATATGGACTGCTCTTTTAATGCAGATGTACTATAAGTGATAATATACGCTGAGACACAATATTGGTTGCATAAAAACAGCGTCTTATACCAGCTAGGGTTGATCGATATTCATCGATGTTGAAGAAAAATCAATGTTATGAAAAAAAAATGAAATGTCAATAAATTCTTTAGGATCATCTAATATTGCATGTACCAGGGAAGTAAGGACTAGATAACTATCAAATTTAAATATTTTACACTAAATGATACTAATCAACGTTATCGAATTAAACCTTCCGAATAGTTATTTCTTTGCATTTCCTAAGGGAATAAGGAAAAGGGGATAGCTTCAGAAATACTTTTTTCAAAACAGGCCAACTTCTGTACCAGCAACGAAACAGACAATAGGAAAAACATTCGATAAAGTTAGTTTTTTTACACACATAAACAAAAACATCGATGTTTTGCTATCGATGTTTATCGTACATCGATACTTTTAAACTGATGTTAACATCGATGTTTTGCTAATATCGATCACCCCTAATACTAGCGTCCCCACGCGTCCCGGGTTAATGACAAAGTGACAGTTGTCTGGGTGAAATGTAAACCACATTTTTATTAGGCCCTCGGTTACAGGTCTTTTCAGCAATATTTCCGGTAATATGCTAAGAATCATTAACTAATTATATTACAATTACGAATTAACTAACGATATTACAATTAAGCATTAACTATGATATTAAGAAAGGGCGGAACGCCACAAATTCTTGAACTGTGATAAGGACATCCTCGAGATTCGCTGCAATTTACTATAATAAAAATCAGCCTAGCTAATTACAATTCTATTCCATTAAAAAGCCTACCTCCAAACTTTTAGCTTGACTTTCAGAAGCTATAGTGCGCTGCCTATGCAAATAAATTTTAAATTGTATATACGTCGTCGATAGATTTCCAATTTAGCATATCCAATTTACCTATAGTACAATATTTACGAAGTACAGCCTTGTAGACGTCGCCCAAAACATCGGTTCCTCGACAACTGTTAAATGAATTGAAATCTTAACATGTCTATTTATGGCGTTGCTTGATGATCGAAAGGAAGTGTATTCTATTTTTAGTCGATATCGATATTACTAGTAAACTATTAACGAGCTCTAATACAATAACGAGTAAATTATTGCTTGAATAGCGAGATAATTAAAATATACTGTTTCACTATTAGTTTAAAATGTTTTATTACAATTAAAAATCATACTTTATCTTAAATTCAGGTTTTAAAATATGATTTATGCTATATAAATTTATCGATAATACTCCCCGATGTTATATAATGTAGATGCTATTTAGAATATTCTTCTACCTTCATCTAACATTCCATAACTGAACAATAAGACATAACACACATTTTATTTGAATCAAGTAAAATTAGTACATGTAACCCATCTATTTGATGTCAAAACACGATTATAGTATAAATTGAGTGCGAATTTGGGGAACAATACAAGGTTATGGGTGATGCACCGCACCAACTTAGCGCCCATTTTTCTCTATTTTCTGTGATTAAATATTTACAAATGAAACACTATAGAAAGGTACCTGCATAACTTTCCTGTGTTTAAATTGTTTACTAAGTACAAGTAATTCGAAATCATATAAAAATATCAGCAATATATATAAATATTAAGTTTAGTTACTAAATAAGCTGCATACTGTTTACAAAATCTATAATTAGTGGTCATGACTATGATATTGAGCATTGCACGTTTCACTTAGATCGAAGAAACGATCAATACAGAAATAGAATTTTTTTCTAGAGCTTAAGCAATTTCATAAAGTAGTTTCAGTTTCAACTATTAACGTTAAATTTGCGTAATGTAAAAGAATAACTTTTGCCGTGGTACCACTGCACTTAACTAATTTTAAACATAGTATTACGGTTCCAAACAAAACGCATGTAATTCGGTAAACTACATAATGTATAAATCTATATTAAAAGTGTAGAACCGTCATATTTGTACATTCTTAACAAAATTATAAATTCGAATGTGAGTTTGTTTATTACACTTTGACACCCCTAACTACTCTTCCGCTCATGAAATTTTGTATACTAGTTTTTAGGGGTACAAGAAAGGATTCTTTTTCTCCATCTGAAAAAGAACATAAGATACCAAACATGCAGAATAACAGTGCTTCTCTCGGAAATGGGTCAATTGTATCTTGACGCGAGCAAAAACATAAGCCAAATACTGATGTAGGGTGATGAAATAGGGAGTTTGATAAAATTTAATGTCTATTTTTGATAACTTTGTCCTTATATGCTAGATTGTTAGACCATTCGATTTTTTCCCTCATAGTAACTTGTCAAAAACGCGTGCTAATGTCGTAATTAGTTCACAAGTTCTTATCGGGAGTTTATGGCGGGATCTTAGTCTGTCATATAATGGATTTTATATTTTATTGATAATCTTGTGACATTTGACTATAAATTTTGTAATATTAGTGATGATTTACGCAATATAGTTCTGTTATTCTGTACAAGTATTAGTGGGAAATTACGGAGCATGAAGTCTGAGATGCTACAAAGACTCCCTGGAAAGTTTTAATAAGAATGCCACCATCTTGTTAGAATATTGAAATGGCATACCCGATTAGGCCTCCCACGGCAGCGGCTCAAGCCTAGGTTCGATCCCTCGGTAGGGAGCCCTTGAGTGCATTGCTTGCGCGATACGGTGACACACAAATATACATCACCGCTACAACACCACACGATCACCCCCACACACGTGCACGCTACACGCTTACACATGAAAGTGGAAGGGTTTACTTTTTTTCCCTTATCGAACTGAAAAACTCTCAATTTTCCGATAATAAATATATGGGGGAGTTGTTGAGGCGTGTATGCTTGATACACATATAAGTTTCAACAACTCATACATATATGAATAATTAGCTAGGTTAGCTAAGACAGGTCGCGATTTAGCATGTAACAGGCAACAGCCAAGCCGAGGTGTGCCGTGCACCCTTGAGCTCGTTGTCAAAATAAAATCGGCAGAGTGCCTTAAGCGCTCGCCTTAGTGGTTCGGTGAAGCTGTTAAAACCTTGCTGGGTCAATAGCGTAGTCATTTCGAAAAAAAAAAACTTACTTGATAATGAAAGTTCTAAACTAGAAGACTGGTTCCCAAAAATAAAATTTAAAATTTTCTGTTAGTTATGTATTTATATGAAAAAATAGGGTTTTGAATCAAATGATACAAGGATTATTGAAATAAACAGTCATAGCATGAAGTAATAAAATTTAATTGATAAATCGATTTTTTTTTCTATCACAAGAAGTGCTCTACAATCTATTTATAAGCTAGGTGATAGGATCACAATATACCACAGTGGGACCTTAAACCTAAGGGTTTTTGAGAATTCTTAATAAGTAAAAAAGTCGTTCAAGTACATTGCAAAATTGTTCCTCCTTTAATGTAGTTGTAATTAATAAATGCAATAACTCATGCTGTTCCAAAAAAATCTAAATCAGTTTTCCTTTTTATTAAAGCATAGACAATGTTCCGCATTGATGTTTCCATAGACAACTACATAATCTTTACTTAAAGTAATCAATATACTTCCATAGTGAATTTTAAATATGATATTCTAAATTTCAGCCTTGTATTATTTTGTAAGCCAAAGATGATGTAAATTCAACTTATGAATTTATAAACATGAGCTTTTGTTTTAAATGTTCCAAAGCATTTTAAATGCAAATACGTACACTAATAAGGTTTCTTAGAATAGCCCCCTCTAAAATAATAAAATAGTTGATCCTATGCCTAAAAAAATAAGTGAAGTCATTAGGAGTTCCAAACAGGTAGTAATCAAAATTACTTCTTAATCTTCAGTTTGTCAGCAAGCGAGCATGATAATCCAGTACCATCGGGTTCTACATTTAGCTCCTCTACTTTGCTGTCATTGATAACCATTGAGAAACGTTTGGAACGAAATCCACCCAACGGTGGCAAGTTGGTCCCGAGGTCAAGAGACTTGATGAAGGTACCATTGGGATCAGCGAGCATTCGGACCTGAAAATATTTATAATTATACATATACTATAAAACTCAACAAATTTATTTAAGTTATATATATCATTGCATATCTTCTTAATTAAATTAATAGGTCTTTACCTATGAAATTGCCGTTCTGCAGTATTGGCCATTTCAAATCAAAATATTTTTGGTTTGACTATAAGAATTCTAATTTCAAATTAATTTTATTTTAAAAACACGGAATTCTTTTTTCAAAAGTAGTTATTTGTTTATTGATTAGTGTCACCTGTTATTGGTTTGCTCGCTTTCGTTCTGGGAATTTCGACCTGAAAAATGAATCTCGCGGTCGTCCGAAGACTTTGGTCGACAATGACGAATTAAAGGCGATTGTGGAAGCTGATGATACACAATCTACGCTTGACAAATCACAGCTTGACAAATGGGTGTCCCACGAACTCAATGATCGCCAGCGCGAAGTACGCGTCGAGACGCATCTTGCACTGCTCAACAGACACACACATTAAGGAATTTTGAACCGCATTGTTATCTGCGATGAAAAATGGATTCTGTTTGATAACCGCAAGCGCTCAGCAAGTTGGTTGGATCCAGGTTCAGCACCTAAACAATGCCCTAAACGAAAACTTACCCCTAGAAAAGTGATGGTCACTGTTTGGTGGTCTAGCACCAGTGTGATTCATCACAGCTTCTTACCAAACGGAGTGAGCATTACTGCAGATGTGTACTGTGAAGAACTGAACACAATGATGGAGAAGCTGGCACATCTCCAACCAGCATTGGTCAATCGCTCGTCTCCGCTGCTCCTGCACGATAACGCGCGACCTCTTACTGCACAGCAAACGGTCTCCAAGTTGCAAGAACTGGGGTTGGAAGTTCTCCGTCATCCGCCCTACACGCCAGACCTTGCGCCTACAGACTACTACTTTTTCCAGAATTTGGATAACTCCTTGGCGGGAAAAAATTCAATACCCGAGAAGCAGTACAAAATGCCTTTGAAGAATATGTTGCCTCCCGTCCAGCTGATTTCTTTAAAAAGGGCATCAATAAACTGCCACTGCGTTGACAAAGATGCATTGATTATATGGGTGATTACTTTGATTAATACAAATAAAAAATACATTAAAAAATTCGTTTCAATTTTTTCATACAAAACGGCAATTTCATAGGTAAAGACCTAATATATAATAGATATGAAAACTATATTAATAATTTTAATATAAAAATTCAGAAATCTAAATATAGTCATTCAAATTATAATTAATATGAAAATTGAAAAGAGAACATATTTATTTCATTATTCTGAGTCTTCACTTCTGTCGGCAGTCCTTATGACTGTCTCGACTTTTATTTCTTTCTATTGTAGTCCGGTGAAGCTGTAAAGACCTTGCTAGGTCAATAGCGTAGTCAGTTCGAGAAAAAAAAATTCTCTCTATTCTCTGAATTCAATCAGTTAATCATATGGTTAAATCGAGTATCCATCTTTTATTATCATCGATTGACTGATTACTCTATTTGTCGCTGTGAGGTACAATTTATTTGGAACAGTGCAGTGACTATAAATTTGGTACTCTTTAGCATCACTAATCCAACTTTATCCGACACAGTGTTTACTCCCACTATTTTTCGTCACACAAATAGTTGCAGATCAGAATTTTAAAGCTCTCCCATAACAACTTTCATGTTAGAAAGCTTTTTGTTTCTTATTATGTTTGTATTATGAATGGCTATATTAAGGATTATCTAACATCACGCTATGCAACTTAAGTGCAGAGTAAATAACATACAAATAGTAAGTCAGAAACTACGATAACGAATTACATGTATTGACGTATGGCAGACCGCGGTGTATGTAGCTAGAGCATGTAGGAAACAGCTAGCGTTTTTAGGAAAATTAAATAGCTAACAAAACTAACTCATATGTATAATGATTAACTTAATTTAAAGAAAGAACGAAAAATATTATATATTGAATTGAGTCACTGTATTTTGATAGCAGGATATAGTCATGCATAATAAACAAGAGCATTGAGTACACGGGCATTAGACTCACATGAAGGTTAAAGTAATATACATACAATAGTAATGTATGATCACTAAATATTATAAAACAGTCTTCTGTCATGTAGGTCTGTTGGCGATAAACTCAATAATTTGTCAACGAATTTTCATGCGGTCTTCACTAATAGATAAAATGATTTGTGAGGATTTTAATAAGAATTTAAGAATGTTTTTAATCTTTTTATCTGTGTGGTTGTGCACGCTAATCGCATAAAACGCTTCACCGATTTGAATGCTGTTGTTGTATTGTGGTAAACTTCCCGTACTATTTACTATTCGTTTTATTCCAACCGGTTCATCAATAACCTAATGATTGACTGAGACAATACGAAAAATTCTAGAAACACACTTCGATCGATTTAACCGAAACTTTTGTTAAATGTAGTTTGTAAAACCATGATTAGAAGTTTATGTGAACACAATGAACAGAAATTTAAGAAACCAATCTGAATTAAGTTTAATTTAAGTTGAACTCTTATCAGTATGGTCTGAGCGTCAGTCTGGCGATGATGGCCTGTATAAAGCACATATAACATTGGATGATTTTTAAATATTATATCATATATTAAAATGATAGACGTCTGTGGTTGTGTGCGTATCGCCTAAAAACTACTACATGGTTACAATTTTTTTTTATAGTTTCATTTCTTAGATACTTGTTTCTTATCTAAAAACAAATATGTGTGTAGTAATGTAAAACTTAGTATTTTGATTAATTTAGAAGATAATGAGATGAACAGGTTGTAAACATTCGTTTTCGTTCGTTTAATATTTTAATATGCATTAACAACGTTAATAATACACAGCACAGAATGATTTTTAAAGAGCGCAATAGTCTCTACAATCCAACAGAAAATAATGTGCGATATATTTCAACGTCTCTCCCTCTCCTTGTATATACTTCAAGGTACATTATCTCATTCAATCACCACCTAAAACCTATATATTAATGATATTATAACTATATATACCTTTATAGCTATCTCTTTTTCGTTGCACATTTTCGTTTCATAAAATCCAGTCCACACAGAAAAAAATCCGAACAGAGTCTCACCTCAAAATATAACCACGATATCTTCATTTAATATGCAATAAAATGTACATGATACATAACAAATCAAAGTATAGGTACAGCAAAGCTTACTGATAATAATTTGAATTGAAGTCTATCTCACCATTGCATAGTTATTTTGTTTGTCAAGTTGACGCTCAAACTTTGCACTTACATTTTGGTCTCGTCGATGTATATTTACTATTATACTTCATATATGGATAAAATTAAGATTTTTTTCCAGTACTATCTATTATTTACCACCAGAGTAGATTGTAATAAAGCTAGCATCATAAAGTTTGACTCGCAACATTCTAAAGGTTGCCCGTACTTGGTTTATGTAATATGTACTTAAAATCTATATTAATTAGTTGAAAGTTAATAGAGCACTAGCTATTCCCTCGGCTTCGTTTGCGTTAATATAATTATGATCTATCCCTTGGGACCAGGAGTTGTTTGGTATGAAACGAACCCTATACTCTTTTCTGTGTCCTTGACAACTCGTATGCAACATTACAAAATGATCACTTGAATAGTTAAGGCGTAAATGCTTTACGAACAAATTGACATTCGTATCTTAATTCAATTGTGAACATTAAAATCAATAACAGATCAAAGGTTTCCTTGGAAAGTAAAGTAACTCGGCATGTTATTGTCGGCGTAGAATACGTTTTACACTCAATTCAACACTGTGTAATGCTTTACAACTATCAAAATAGGTCGAAGGTCACACGACAAAGTGTATCGATTTCATAATAAACCCGCAGACGGCATTGCTGTATTTATTGAATAATTAAATAACCTCGCTTATTGATTTTGTATTTTTTACAGTCGATTGTTTGAACGGGGTACAATTTATATAATGCTTGCATATGATAATATGAATTGTAGTAATGTGGCGTAGATAAATGTCGAAATTACGAAAGTCTCACCATTGTTTGAAGTAAAAAGTTCCTTAGTGGCGTTGACCGAATTTTGGTAAGAAAAACATTATGAATTCGCGTCACCAACGACCTCGACATGCGCGTAACGTATTGCGCTTGCGCCAGACTAACAACACGTAGTATAGCGGCCTGTGTACATTTGATATTGAAATTTTGTATTGAGCTTGTGATTTCAATTTACAAATTATGAAATTTAAATAATTCAGACTATAATTTATCTAAAAATTAAAAAGAGAAAAAATCTCTTTTGCTTACTCGGATTCGAACTGGGATTAGACGGATTTTCGAAGCAGCCGATTTCCAACTGAGCTATTTTTGTTTTGACAGCGGTGGCGCTTTATATTCTAGCTACATTTTTTATTGCCTGAAAACTCAGTTAAAGAAATTTTCTATGAATGAAATCTAGCTAGATCAATTTATCGTCTCCGAAACCACCTACATACTAAGTTTCACGGAAATCGCTGACACCGTTTATGAGATCCTGAATATATGACAATATAAAAGTATACAAGAATTGCTTGTTTAAAAGAGAGATTAGTAAAAATATTAACTTTTTATACAAGGTATTATTTTATTGTTGAAGATAACAAGAAATAATAGTGTAGGTTACTTTATGACAATAACGATTTTATAAATATACCATGATAGACTTTTCTGTAGATCTATTTAAGACATACAACTTCTCGATTTATATTTTTGTATGTATGCTAGGGTACATTCACTCTTAGCTATAAGCTCCTGAAAACATTTAGGAATCTATTACAATATTTTGCGTTATACAACGTCACAAACTCACAAACTTTACCTCTTCATAATATTAGTATAAGTATAGAGTACATTCTATCTTATGACATTCATCAATAGGTTCATATTTGTCAATGATGTATGTGCGACACTTGTCCACTGACATGTCCACTTCTCTGTTGTTATTCTATAGTAGATCTTATGGATTTTTAGGTTTCCATCGTTGTTGGTTACATTAGATACTTTACACATATATTAGGGTGTATGATGTTTGTGTTTTATGCATTTATTTTGTCCTTGATTCCTTGTTTAACCAATTTAAGGTCATAGTGCAGTCTGTTTTTTTTTTTTTTTTTTTTTTTCGAAATGTCTACGCTATTGACCCAGCAAGGTCTTAACAGCTTCACCGGACTACTAAGGCGAGCGCTTAATGCACTCAGCCGATTCCATTATGGCAACCAGCTCAAGGATGCACGGCACACCTCGGTTTGGTTGTTGCCTGTTGCATGCAAAATCGCGACCTATCTTAGCTAACCTAGCTAACTATTCATATGTGTATGAGTTGTTGAAACGTACATGTATACCAAGTATACACGCCTCAACAACTCCTCCATATATTGATTATCGGAAAATTGAGTTTTTCAGTTCGATAAGGGAAAAATTAAACCCTTCCACTTTCATGTGTAAGCGTGTAGCGTGCACGTGTGTGGAGGTGATCGTGTAGTGTTGTAGCAGTCCCCAATCAATATTATTACGAATATAATGAGGTGGTCGTAAATCACCTCTATCCGTAATATTTGTATAATGTACCAATTAATATTATGTTCTTTATCCGGCTTGCGCAGGACCAATAAATGTTACTAATATAATATATTGGTGCAGCCACTCAAACAAGTTTTCGGTCTTATTAGACTCTGTCGTGTCAATATTCCCAATAAACTCTATCGTTCAGAGTCTACTCGGTGACCGTTCCGATCAGAGTCTATGATGTTACTGTTTTTGAACAAGTTCATGTTCCTTATTTAAAGGTCTCGCAGCTGTAATGGGCCGATACACGCGCTCTATGCATGTGGCTCGCTTAAAGTCGAAATTAGCTCGACCGAGACCCTCTAGGATGCGCACGTTTGGGAAGTAACGCACATGGATTCGTTCTTTTGTCATTATTTCCCTAGACCGTGGCATTGACACAGATTTATTGCATCTTGCACAATTTAAAACAATACTTATCCCTAATAAATTATAAGACTATTCGTTCCTTATTGTCCATATAACTTATTGCTAACACTGTTTCTACAAACTAACACAATACGTACGCCAAACTAAAGGGTAATAAATCTATGCACTTTCACATCCTATTTCTATTCACTATTTAAAACTATTCAATGTCACTGAGTGTCTTGCACATGCTCGCTGTCCGTAACAAATATAATGAATTAAGTTATGAATATTTACATTACAAACCGAGTTAAATCCAATTTTGATTGTTTATACACAGAGAACAAAGTACAAACCTTGCTGTTCATAAGATAGTTCCATCAAAACTTTCACACAAATTGACTTATTGAATAACTTTCTCTTCATATCTATTTTAACTTATCAAAAAATGAAAATGACAAATGTATGATTGAAAACTACAAATAAATATGTTGTAAAATAGCTCAACTATACATTATATCAAGTAGTAAATTAGATGGAAATAAATTTATCAAATAAAACACATAATTGCATAGTGAAGTAGATGACTTGCATTGTTGGAAATTAAATTTTAAAATATTCTTAAAAGTAAGCAACCCAATTATATGAATTTAAAGATATGTGTATGCAATTATGAATCTTATACGAATGGAATAGAGTTGAAAGTATATTTAATAAAATGTAAGATATATTTAAGGTAATATAAAAACTTTTAAGTTTACTCCAATAAAAGTAATTAAATAAATACCTTTTCTCAAACAGACTACACTATTAACCTAGCAAAGTCGTAACAGCTTCATCAGACTATGAACTAAATAAATAGGTACTATTTTTAAAATTGTCAGAAGGAAAATGTTTTCCAATATACAATTAATACTTTAACAATATATATATATATATATATATATATATATATTATCATATATACAAAACATTTTATTATGCTTTTGTGATTTGTATTGGTAATTATACTTTACTAGCAGGCTTGGTGAACGTTATATTGCATTGATAATAATAAAAAAAACCTTGACAAATGTATACCTAAACTTTCCTCATTAATCACATTACCTAGTGGTATAACCACATGAAGATCCATTCCTTAGTAGTTTACATGTTAAACACCATAGAAGAAATTTGAAAATTTACATAAAATTGTTCTTTATGTAATGGATGAATTAGGTAATGATATGGCCTGAAATTATTTTTAATAAAATTCTGACAGTTTTCCATACTTATAACAAAAAAACTATTAGAGATCACCGGTGCTCCTCGTGGCAAAATAAAAGAAGTCGAATGACGCACCGGTGCCTCACATAGAGTTTAACATGTTAAATTTTTCATGAACTGACAGACAGAAATGCTAAAGGACCTTGTTTTATAATATATATTGATGCTGTAGAACTGCCTCCTTTGAATTTTCAACTGTATACAAAACATAAACTTTTTTAGGTTTATCACAATTTTTCAGAAATAACATCTTATTTTGTATAGTTAGATGATATCATTTGAATACTAAAATATATCCTTTTTCATTTACAATTAAAATGACGTAGGTGTTGTCATAATAACTGCAAAATTATAATAAAAAAATTACCTTCCCCTTGGTGTTGTGCTGGTTGCCCCAGGCAGCCATAACATACGGATCGTTCACAGAAACGCACACAATTTCAGAAACGCCTTCAGATTTCATCTTGTCAGCATTCTGCACGTACCCCGGCAAATGCGTCTTGGAACATCCCGGAGTAAACGCTCCGGGTACAGCAAACAGAACAACCTTCTTTCCAGCAGTCAATTCGCATGTATTTACTTTATTTGCCGGCGAATCTTCGAACAAATCCATCGAAGGCAACATATCTCCAACCTGGAGATATTAGCAATCATGTTTTAACAATAGACATGAATTAATTAATCGCAAATTTGCCGGTTATTATGTAATTATCTTGTTTTTACCTTGATAGGGGCCATGGCTATTCTTGAAGTGTGCAGCGCTCTCGCGTACGTTCCGTTGGTGAATGCAGAAATACCGCGAACAATCGAAGGGCAAGTGGGAAACATTTGTATAGGTACCTACAAACGTATTTTTTATTTTATATAAAGATTATATCATCGATCTGTCAATTGTAAGATACCAGAAGGACAAAATTTTAATTAAGAATGTTGCTATTATTTCGATATAGTAGACTATCGATATTACCACTTTTACTACTTCTGTTTCGAAATGATTATACGCTTTTGGCCAAATAGACTTAATAGTTTCACCAAATTTTAATTTATTATTACAATTATTATGATTATTATATCGATAATTTATTATTGAAATATACATATGGGCAGTCGCTATTTATTTCACATAATTTTTTATTTTTACTTTTATTTCGAAAATTATAAGAACCATCAAATCATCGTAAACTTTCACTTTTATCTATTCTACTCTATTTACAGTTTAATGTGTTTTTACTCTTTCCATCGTTTACTTATTTATTTACGTATTATCTTAAAACGCAAAATATTTTTATAGGTATATCTCTGAGTTATTAAATGACTATAGTCTTTGATACCTAGTACATATTTTACTTATTGTTGTAAGTAACGAATTGCTTCTACAATCATCTAGTACCGAATAATAGTAACAGTCAAAGAGCTGAACATGCAAAACAACGATTATTATTTTAAGATTCCTGTAAAAACATACTGATGGATATAATTGTTTGATTTTAGTTAAATGATAATTATTAAGATCGACTTACACCAATGTTCTTACATGATTAATAAGATAATGCTTAAACCTCATTCTATCTGTCTCTGTAAACTTTAAACATCTGACATAGATACAGTGGTGTTAAATTGCATGTAGCTAAAATATCATTTTTGAACACTGATGCAAATGAACCCTAAACCTTGATTTAACATTTTAATTCACTTATAATATTACGTATTATTTTAATGCGAAAAATATAAGTAAATAAACTGCGCTTACTGGGTACGAACTTTTCAGAAACATTATTTTCAATTATATTTTGAGACATAAATATTACTATTTTTTGTTTTTTAATAAATATTTTCATTATATTCATCTGTATAATTTCTAAAACAGTTATAACATGAAGCATCGCTCATAAATATCAAAGATATCAACACCCATGCTTTTTATGAACGATATTGTATACCTATATAATATGAACGTTGGCTGGTAAAAACCATAGTCAAGAACCAAAATCATATTTCATAACTGGCAAGTATTGTGTTTGTGTATACATCAGGCAATGTTACTATTTATGGTTCAGTTTAGGGCTATCGATATTTCTTAATGTATATATTAATTTTGACATATCGATAAAAATATCAATATCAGCATTTGATAAACGGAACAAAAATATCGCTATAAATATCGGCTTTATTAAAATGGTTGCAATTCAGCTTAACAATGGTTTACAGTTTTTATCCAGTATATTTGTTAAACAATTTATACCATAAATAGTTTATAAATGTTACATTAAAGATCTAAGGGCTACTTGCGCTAATGTTATTGAATCATATTGCTCTTAATTATCATCATTCTTGTTTTACTAAAATAAGATAATTATGTGTACCAAGTTTTTTAAGTAGTGCTGGTCTAGTGGTTTGACCGGTGGAATATCATTTCGATGTCCGCAGGTTTGAAGCCTTGCATGTACCAAAGATTTTTTTTGTTAATTAACGCACATTTATTAATTTAAATTAGTAACACTATCGGATGACGCTGAGGGAAAACATCATAAAGAAACCGGGACCCGAGAAATGTTCTTGTAGTAGTACTATATGTGGGAAAATATAGAACTATGGATTTCTCAGAGTTCGAAATCCCCAATACGTCGTAGGCTGACGTGGTAATCATGCCTATATCTTCCTTCGGAAAAAGATTTATGGCTATGCAATGGGTGTCTTGCAGGCTAATGATGATGATGAAGTTTTTAAAAATACTCGTTACATTGGTTGTTCAGCTGCTTCACTACTAAGATTACTATTACCAGACTTCTACAAATTCCAGTACCTTGGTTCATTGACCCAAAACGACAGCAGCTTAGACAATGGCGTGAGGAATAGGATGAATGCAGGAAATGGCGAAAAATATTTGGGGTCTCTTGCGATCCACCAATGCCTTTGAAAGTCAAAGAGAAGGTGCATAAAACTATTATAAGACCAATCATACTGCATACATCTGAGTGCTGGGTTACGAAAGAAACGAATGAGAGAAAACTGTACGCGGCAGATATGCGATTGTTAAGAAGTGTGGTATTACTATAATTAAAAGGATAAAAATGAATATATCAGTTGAAGTTTGAAAATATCACCAGTGGCAGAGAAGTTAGTAGAAATAATTCAGCATGATACGGGAAAGTCATAAAGTATGAAGGTGGACAAATATAAGAGTAAAGAAAACCGAAACTGGTATGAGTAAAATCTGTGCAAAATGATATGTGTATAAAAGGTATGAATTCTGAGATCGCATATGACAGAGCAGAGTAGAAAATAAAAATGTGTTGTATAAATGCTACCTAGGTGGGATAATTTAAGATGATTATGTATTTAATGATTAATATCACCCACCGATATACAAATTTAAATATTGAATTAACGATATTTCAACAATTAAATATTAGTAATAATATCGATATAAAAAAATAAAAATATCGATATTTTATTAACAGTCCTAATTGATACGTTTTCGTAAAAGTGATCATAAATCTAATAAAGTTCAATAAAATAAAATTGTGGGTCAACCAATATTTAAAGTTTAGACAGTATTCTATATATTTTAGATATGAAAAATAACGATACCAACAACTATCGGTAGTCTGGAGTTGTAAATATACTGTAAGTTCAACACAAAAAAATGGAATGCCCACCGATGGAAACGGTTTACCAAGCTATCAGTGCTTTATATGATAATCCGGATGCTAGTGAAAAGGAAAAGGCTTCATTATGGCTGGGAGACGTACAGAAATCGGTAAATATAGCTTATTCACGGTAGTAATTTTGAATAAAAATAACCACACATAACCTATCAAATTTATTATTGTGTTTTAGATACATTCTTGGAAGATAGCCGACGAGTTGTTACAGCAGAAGAAAGATATACATTCATGCTATTTCGCCGCTCAAACGATGAGATCGAAAGTACAACATAACTTATCTGAATTGCCACAAGAAGCTCATAATTCATTACGAGATTCTTTAGTTTCACATCTGGAACAAACTTCACCTGAGAGCAGTTCAGCAATATTAACCCAGCTATCTCTAGCGTTAGCGGATCTAGCCTTGCAGATGTCATCCTGGCAGAATTGCATCAATGACTTAATAAAATCATTTTCAAATAAAAATGATTATGCTCTGTTAGAGATATTGACTGTATTACCTCAAGAGATTGACTCGACGAGCTTGAAATTGGGTGAGAATAGAAGGGAGGATATAAAAAATGAGTTGCATTCGAATGCTCAAATTGTGACATTGTTTCTGAAAGAAAGTTTATCATGTTCCGAAAATGTGAATGTTCTGAATCGTGTTGTCAAATGTATGACATCATGGTTACAAGTAAGAGTTATCAATATACAGGAAATACCACAGAATGCAGTCATATGCTTCTGTTTACAGATCCTCAGGGATCATAACTCTGCAAACATGTTACATGACTCTGCATGTGATTGCATATGTGCCCTTTTACACTGTTTAGAAGAAAATAATAATAATGATAATATTGAAAGATTGTTATTTGATAGTATATCATCATTGGAAGAGAGCTATCATATGGCAGTCGCTCACGAGCAAGAAGACAAAGCAGCCAATTATGCAAGAGTTTTTACAGAATTGGCAGAGACATTTTTAGAGAAAATAATATCTTGTACAGCGAGTGGAAATACACACTTCGCAATGAGATCATTAGAATTAGCTTTAATGTGCATTGGGCACTATGATTATGAGGTAACAACTTTTTTTTTAATTTGTCATTGTTTTTTCTATTATAAAAACTTTGTGAAACCTATCAAGCAAGGTTTAATCTCGCTTTCTAATCTCAGTGAAAGCTACATATAATTTACTCATTAATAATTCATTTTGTTTTGTCAAATGGTAAGAAACTAGTTGATTATTTATTGTATAATAATATACAGTCATTTATTTAGTAGCAATTTAAGGTTATATTACTTCCCTGTTCTTGTCAATGTTCTTTGTCTCGGTCTGTCATCTTGTTTTCTACATGGGGAAATCTAAGACAGACATGCATCTCAGTCAGTGGAGATGGGTTATGTCCAATTTAAACAGCCTAAAATATTATAGTCATTCTAACACCTTTTAGACAGGGTAGTAGGGACTGCCTTACTGGCACTACATCTGCTCTCCGGATAGGTGGTAGCCCTTCCTATAGGCCCTGACTGCAGCTTATGGGACAAGATGGTAGAACTCTCAATAAGAGATGAGTGTTAGAATCCCCCTGATGAAATGTGAGAATTGCATCAGCACTGTGCCTTTTGGGCCATTTGGTCCTGTGCAGTTTAAGTGCAGTCTGTCTGTGATCTAGATTTTCTGGATGTAGTATGTCGAAGAACAGTGGGATGCCAAAAAAAATTAAATATACATAATATATTTAAATAATAAACATTTCTTCATTATTCTTTATAAAATTATCTTTAAAATGTATAAATTAAGTGTGCATTGAACACCCAATCCAATGTAAAATATATAGTTATTGCTTATGTTCTAACATTCCTAAAGCTTGACTTAATCTGATTTATCACATCACATTATCATGCTATATCACATGTGATTTTAATCGAATTTTTGACTATATTTTAAAATTATATTACTTTAACTATCTGTTTTTTTTTCAGGTAGCCGAGATAACTTTCAATCTTTGGTACAGATTATCAGAAGAGGTGTATCAGAGGGATTACCAACCCCTGACAGATACTTTCAAACCTCATATAGAGAGGTTGTTGGAGGCACTAGTGAGACAATGCCAGTTTGAACCAGATGTTACGAATCTCCCTGAAGAGGGAGATGAATTCTATGTAAGATTTTTTTACTATTCCATTAATTTGAAATGATGCCACTCTCTGTGCATCCACTGAAAATAAATGTAACAATGTATATTTGGAGAAGTATGTTATGTTATTTATTAAAAAAAGATATACTAGATTGAATTTCTTGTCATTTCTTCCTGATAATTGGGTTATTGTAATCTAATAAGTGTGTAATTAAGACCTAAATAGAAAAAAAGTGTTTTTGATTTGATTTAAGTTCCACCATTGACCATATACTTGACAGTAGTGCATCTCCTATGGATAATTAAGTTCACTGAGGCTTTTTCTCTTTTTTTTAAAGAATATCACTAATTTTAAATAAATGTACTCATTCAAAAATGATATCATAAGAACCTACAGAAAACATTACTGTTCTCATTACTTGATTTGGAGGTAGCATAGAGAAATAATTAATTAGCTAATAAGACTTGAACAATTTGGGATATATTGGGTATTCAAAGTTTAGTTTTTAATAAGCAAGGTTTCTCAATCTGTTTGTGAATTTAGTATTTCTATTGACAATGTATATTCGTGTATATATATGCCTAATAATTTATTTGCTTGTTTAATATAAAATGTATTAATAGATTGTAACTTTTAATTTCTAGGAGTTCAGATCAAAAGTAATGGTGCTTATCAAGGATGTGGTGTTCATAGTTGGTTCCAGCTCAGTCTTCCGTCAGATGTTTGTAGCGTTACATGCGGATATATCCTGGGAACAAACAGAAGCAGCTCTTTTTATAATGAGAGCTGTAGCTAAGAATATATTACCGTAAGTACTAATGTCCAACAGATAGATTTGTATTCACATAATTGCGTTCTTTACCTTGTGAATTATAAAAACTATGTTTAAAAATTATATATATATTTATGTTAGCGTTAAAATACCATAAGATAAATATTTTTTCTACAAACTTTTTTTGCTAAGATATTTATTATATACTAGCTATGTCTCCATCCACATTAAGCCTAATTAAAAAAAAAACTGACTAATAAAATCTTCTGAATGTATTAAGTCCATTTACTTATCTACTTGTCTCTTGTACATAAGTCACATCATCATGAAAATTACAATAACTTTTGATAGAGTGAACCAATTTTAATGAAACAAAGACTAACTTATTCTCTAAAATGAGCTTTATGATTGTCTTCCTGAGGTTTTTTTCGTGAACCAAGTACTTTAGCAGTGATGCGTGTTCATATAAACAGATAGACAGATATTTCTAAAAATGATTGATATGTACTTTATTACCTATTCCTATACACATGCAACTTTTTTTTCATGAATATCCAAAAAGTACAGACACATTAGATTTACATTTTTATTATATGTATAGACTAGCCTCTGCCCGCGACTTCGTTCGCGTGGACATAGTTAATTTGGGCTGAATATGTAGCGGAAGGTTTCAAGAGGAAAAACACCCCGATTTTTAAATATTCTTCATTGTTGCTCCACCCCTATTGGTCTTAGCGTGATGATATATAGCCTATGACCATCCTCGATAAATGAGCTATATAACAATGAAATAAATAATTAACCTTGTTAACATCACAAACTCACAAATTTTACCTCTTTATAATATTAGTATAGATTATTCAAACAGAAAAGTCCGAAGAGCAGTTTATTAAGATAGGACTGAACTGGTAACTAATGGAACCAATGTTTGGAGACACAGTGTCGATCGAATGCCGGGAAGCACAGTGATGCAGGTATAGGATTCTAGTAGAACTTTTTCTAACTCTTGCCCGACTAGCTACCACTCTCGGAGATGAAACTCTGTCCCCAAGTGTGTGTAGACGTGTTAGAGGCAATTGAAATGCCAATCACCTAAGTTTAACATTTTCACTTAAGTCATGTTCCAATAAGAGAGATAAGAAACCCAAGATGAAAATACCCGATAATATGAAATATTATTTTTTAAAATTTATAGTGATGAATATGAATATGTGCCAAAAGTGGTTGAGGCAATATTATCAATGCCAGCTACCACTCACCCCGGAGTGAGGAAAACTTGCATCCGGCTGCTGGGAGAGCTGTGCGAGTGGATCGATAGACATCATGAGTGTCTCGAGCCGTGTCTGCAGTTCCTCATCAGTGCACTCAGAGAACCCTATATCTCTCACGTGGCTGCTGTGGCTCTTCAGGTAAATCATTAAGATTGGTTATTAATGAACTGAGTGTATTAGGTTCTTAATATAATGAAGGTTTTAAACTTTGTGACAATGAGCTTAAGCAAATTGAATGCCATTTGTGTTAAAAGTAAATAAGGTTTACTTAACTATGAAAATTAAACAAATTCGATTCACTTTTTTTATCATTTAGGAGGCAAATGAACATAACATGCGGTTCACCTGCTGTTAAGCGATCACCGCCGTCCATGGACACTAGCAACCCCAGAGGAATCACAAGTGCGTTGCCAGCCTGTGTTTGGGGGAATGGAGATAAAGGGAAAGGTGTTATAGGAGAGGGGAGGGGAGATGGGTCTCCGGCGCTCTCACTGACCGAACGAAAAGAATCAATGCAAGCACTCTTACTTCAATTTAGTTTTCTGTGAGAGGGTGGTGCTATCCTGGAGGAGCCGACCCATTCATGCTGAACCCAATAATAGCTTCAGTGTGGCTCTACCACGTACATACACTATGATTTTACTTGCACCATGATATGATGTGGTTGTAGTGTATCTGTAGGTTTCTTCCCTTTACTTATTTTCATATCTATTTTCATGCCCAAAAAACATTTTTATGGCGCTTATTTATTACTACACTAGATGGCCCGGCGAAATTCGTTCCGTTTAACAGTCAATGAACTCGAAACTCGATACCAATAGTCAGTAATAGTCTAAGAAATATTCAGCAGATATACCGTTCAGTAATATGCAAACCGCTTGTTTGTTGTCAGCTGAAGTTCCTACACATAGCATAGCATAGCATTTGATGATTTGAGGCAGGCGTTTATTTCATCTACTTATTTATTGATCTTGAAAATACTGTCAGTGTTTGTCGGAAATAGCCAGACAGTAGAATCATTTCCCCTCCAAAACATTCGCAGCATTGTTCATTCGTCCCGGATGATTATTTTCGATGCTACTAAACTTTGGTCATTGCGGAGTGTCTTACAATATGCCATATTAGTTTTTCAATAGTCTGAAGATTTAATATCAAATTTAATGCCGAATGAGCCATACGACATCCTTCTAAGGATGTAGCTGTTATTCTAGAAGAAGCAACTGCAACCACAATGATGGATCTCGCACGAACAGTGGTCAAATTTACTGCCGCCAGGAGCATCCAGGAAAAATAAGCCATCATTTTCATCATCATTTGCCTTCTCTAATGTATAATAGACTTCCTTCTATTGGGTATTCAACAGGGGTATATTCCTTTGTAATACTAATTAATGTTGATGATTTTCACTTTCCGTTCCGATAATGCATAAATAAATGCGTAATTCACTTCGAGATTTGGCGCTGGCTTTCCTAAATCAATAATTTATCACCACATATTTTCCATCAAGAGCATGATTATTAATGATAATATCAGCTCAAAAGGTTTATTATAACCATGATAATACTCTTAGAAATACGTGGCATTCTCATAAAACAAACACATCGACCGGTCAACTTGAATATCACACCGGTGCTCCGTGGTACATTCGGAGAGTCGATCTCCGTAGAGACCTAGAGATCCCTTCTATCTGGGCGTACGTAAAATCACTTACGATTAGTTATTTTGAAAAAGCTGCAAATCATCCCAATCCGTTAGTGGTATCCGCCGCAAACTATGAACCCGAACCTAACGCTGCGCGTTATAAAAGGCGTCCGCGATGCATCTTTACCGACCCTCCTGATTTAATCACGTCAGCGAACGATCAGTACCAGCCTGTCCCTCGAAACAGAGCGTGTTCACGCCCACGCCCGCGTAACCACAGATCACCCCGCCGTGGTCTGGGCGTTAATTTCGCTCCCGCACACCCGATTAGGCCTCCCACGGCAGCGGCTCAAGCCTAGGTTCGACCCCTCGGTACGGAGCCCTTGAGTGCGTTGCTTGCGCGATACGGTGACACACAAATATACATCACTGCTACAACACTACACGATCACCCCCCACACACGTGCACGCTACACGCTTACACATGTAGGTGGAAGGGTTTACTTTTTTTCCCTTATCGAACTGAAAAACTTTCAATTTTCCGATAATAAATATATGGAGGAGTTGTTGAGGCGTGTATGCTTGGTACACATATACGTTTCAACAACTCATACATATATGAATAGTTAGCTAGGTTAGCTAAGATAGGTCGCGATTTTGCATGCAACAGGCAACAGCCAAGCCGAGGTGTGCCGTGCACCCTTGAGCTGGTTGCCAAAATAAAATCGGCTGAGTGCCTTAAGTGCTCGCCTTAGTAGTCCGGTGAAGCTGTTAAGACCTTGCTGGGTCAATAGCGTAGACATTTCGAAAAAAAAACTTGAATATCACCCTTTTATGGTATTTTCAAAACAAACCATAGACAACATTCTGTGAGCTATCAGTTGCGTTTTGTTATACCATTTATAACAAATGAAAAGGAGGCAGTCACCATTGTCAAAATCGGACGGGATAGCTGAATATCTGTTTTTTTTTTACACTGGGTCTGAATTACACTTTCGAATATTATTACTGTGTGTATAGAATAACGTTCGTCGGTCAATTAAATGATATATATATGTATATATATATATATATTTTGTCTACATTGAGCGCCTTAAGCAATTATAAAAGCAAAATCCAGTTCATAAGGTTTGCACATGAAAGTATAATAATGTGTTTTAACTATATTTTCTTATCGCTAAATATCATATTTTAATACTTATTATCTTATTCCGCGCAAAGACGATTCCAAAAACACAAAAATCATAAAAATTGATCCAGCCGTTCTTGAGTTATAAGTGGTGTAACTAACGCTATTCGCTCATAGATGGTGTTAGTGAGCGTTGTTTTTTTTCTCGAACTGACTACGCTATTGACCTAGCAAGGTCTTAACAGCTTCACCGAACTACTAAGGCGAGCGCTTAAGGCACTCAGCCGATTTTATTTGGGCAACTAGCTCAAGGGTGCACGGCACACCTCGGCTTGGCTGTTGCCTGTTACATGCAAACTCGCGACCTATCTTAGCCAACCCAGCCAACCATTCATGTATGTTTGAGTTGTTGAGACGCATATGTGTACTAAGCACACACGCCCCAACAGACCCCTCCATATATTTATATCGGAAAATTAGAGTTTTTTCAGTTCGATAAGAGAAAATACAATAAAACCTTTCCACCTCCATGCGCAAGCGTGCAGACGTGCACGTGTGTGGGGGTGATCGTGTAATGTTGCAGCAGTGATGTAAATTTTTGTGTCACTGTATCGCGCAAGCAACGCACTCAAGGGCTCCCTGCCGAGGGATCGAACCTAGACTTGAGCCGCTACCGACGGAGGCCTAATCTGGTGTGCGGAAGCGAAATCTACCCCCAGACCACGGCGGCGTGATCTGTGGTTACGCGGGCGTGGGCGTGAACACACTCTGTTTGAAGAGACAGACTGGTACTGATCGTTCACTGCCGTTATCTCATCAGGAGGGTCGATAAAAATATGTCGCGGGCGTCTTCTATGACGCGCAGTGTTTGGTGTTAGTGAGCGTATTAGGCTAATATAGTTACGTAATAATTCTTTTTAACAAGTTCCCCATCTATTAACACTTTTCAGTTCATATAGTCAGTAATTCAAAAATAGTAACGCTAATTTTTCAATCGTTAATTATGACCAGTTTTTTGCCAAAAAAAGAGCATATGCGGGAAGCTCTGCTTTTCTGCTTCAGTTCAAAGAAATCTGCTGCCGAAGCGCACCGAATGCTTTTAGAAGCCTATGGTAATAGTGCTTTATCGGAAACTACGTGTAGAGATTGGTTTCGGAAGTTTAAGAAAAACAATTTTAGCCTGAGCGATAAAAAACGAGAGAATCGGCCCAGGAAGGTTGAGGACGATGAGCTGCAGGCTCTTTTGGACGAAGACGATACACAATCGCAAAAAGTGCTTGCCAGGCGATTGGGTGTTACTCAACCAGCCATTTCTATGCGGCTACAAGCCATGGGAAAGATTCAAAAAATTGGAAAATGGGTGCCGCATGATTTGAGCGATAGGCAGATGGAGCGACGCCAAAACACATGTGAAATCTTGCTCACCAGACATCGATGGAGGTCGTTTTTGCATCATATTATGACTGGCGATGAAAAATTTATATATTTTGAAAATGCTAAACGTAACAGATCATGAGTCGATCCCGGACAATCATCAACATCTTCCACAAGACCAAATCGTTTCGGACGGAAGACGATGTTGCATGTTTGGTGGGTTCAGCCGGGTATGATCTATTACGAATTATTAAAACCTAGTGAAACAGTTAATGCCCATCGCTACCATCAACAACTGATAAAATTGCATCGTGCTCTGCGAGAAAAACGGCCTGATTATCAACAAAGACACGACAAGACGATTTTCCTTCACGGCAATGCACCATCGCACACGTCAGAACTGGTCTGGAATTACTTAAATTCACTTAAATGGGAGGAGCTACCCCATCCCGCTTACTGACCAGACCTGGCCCTTTCCGACTACCACCTTTTTTCATCGATGGGCCACGCGTTCGCTAAGTAGCACTTTAATTCTTTCGAAGACGTCCGAAAATGGATAGATGATTTTTTTCCTCGAAAGAGATGGACATTTTTTGGCGTGGTATCCATAAATTGCCCGAAAGATGGGAAAAATGTATAAATAGTGTGGGAAATTATTTTGAATAAATTATATTTTTCCTTTGTATAAAAAAAATGTGCTTTTCTTAGTATAAAAACAGCGGATTTAAACTTATACACCTAGTATAAAACAAAGACCTCTCACACATTTGTCTGTCTGCTCGTGATAATCTCAAAAACTACTGAACGGATTTTCATGCAGTTTTAACTAGTAGGTAAAGTGATTCCTGAGGAAGTATTATATACAAATGTGAAGGTTTTTTTTATTATCAGGACGGAACAACGTCCGCCGTCTCGCTAGTATCTTATAAAATGGGAAGCTAAAATCTCTGAAAGGTTGGATAGCTGACATTCGAGACATTGGACAAGATTCGCGAAACTCTATTTTTAAAACTTTACTGTACTTTTATAATTAGGATGTGTGTTCCTGATTCTCACGTTTTGATGACTCCTCTGTTTATATGTACACCATGTAACCTTACAATTTATCCATTGTTTGTTAGTTCAATTATAATAGGTATGTGAACAAACTTGGAAATTACATAAATACATTGTTTTCTTTAAAATACTATTGATTGGAATCAATCTATGAAGTGTGCATATTATTTGTACAGGTTGAAAATTGAATCGTCAATATCTAATAGTATTCAAAACTGATGAACACATATAATGAACACAAAAGTATAAGTGTATTAAAAAGTTAATATATGTAAAAATATAGTCAAATATATAGATATAAAAAAGGAATACAGGGCGAACCCTGTAAACGAAACAGCAGAAACACTATCAGTTGTACTTTTTCATGCTATGTTCTGGACTGAAGGGTAGGTAATAAATGTTCTAAGTCAGTTTTCAGAAGTATAAATATTTTAGTTGCTGTCCTTAATTTGGACTTTGTTTTAATTTTTAGTTTGGTTAAAATGGATATTGGCTATAGTTACTATATAATAGCCTGCAAGCCTGAAGTAAGTGTACTTTTGAAATAAGACACAGATTGTGATAAAGTGAAAGAGTTGTGGTTTATTTCTGCAGACTTGTGGCCTGCCCTTTTTTCCTTTCGTTTAATTTATTAATCACTAACTGCCGCGATGGACGTTGCCCCATTTTGGTAATGAAAAAAATTATATAATTAAACTTTCCTCATGAATCACTTTATGTACTGGTAAAAACTGCAAAAATTCGTTCCGAAGTTTTTAATTTTTTTTTAGTGAATAGTCAGACGTGACAGAGGACTTTGTTTTATAATATGTAGTGATGTTAAAAATCGTATTAAACTTGAGCAACTACTGTTATTATTTTACACTTAAGTATTGAAATATTTGATGGTTAAGAGGATATGCAGTTAGTGTAGTGATATGTGTGTGTGTCTTAGGATATTTGCCGCGCGTGCCGTAAGCACGCGTCCGAGCACGTGTCGGCGCTGGCGGCGGCCGCGCGCGACTCGCACTCGCTGCCCGCGCACACCGCCGCCATGCTCGTGCGCGCGCTCGCCGCCGCGCTCGGCAGGCTGCCCCCCGACCAGGTAACAACGATCCCCCCCCCCCCCTAGCCCCCCCCTCCCCCCCCCCCCCCCCACCAAACACGCACTATTGTGCAGGTGCAACTTCAGATTGGTCCTAAACACCCTCAAACCTCCATCTCTTTTCCATTTTCTTAGGCCCTTTCTTGCATTTTCACCTCACACCCCTCCCTTCTTATTGAGACCTCATCTCCCATCTCCTCTTACTCTCGTACTTAAGACTCACCCCCACCCCACCCCTATACTCATCCCTACCTGCACCTACTCTCGCACCTCATTCTGACTTCCCTCACTCAACCCCATCTGCCAATTTCCTCCTATTTTCGTACTTCAATCTCACCATTATCATTGAATCATTTTGAATTATGAACACCGCCATATTGGTATTGGCTGCTCTGCCGAGCAATTTTCACTTTACTTTACTTCAAGGATGTAAGGAACAGGATAAATGTAGGATGGATAAAAAGTGAAATGTGTCTGGGGTAGCTTGTGACCCACGAATGCCTTTGAAACTCAAGGGGAAAGTTTATAAAACTATGATAAGAATGTCATGCTGTATGCATCTGAGTGCTGAGCTACGAAAGAAACGGATGAGAGAAAATTACATGTGGCAGAGATGCGAATGTTACGGTGGAGGTGTGGTGTGACTAGAATGGATAAGATTAAGAATGAGTATATCAGAGGAAGTTTAAAAATAGCACCGGTGACAGAGAAATTGAGAAGTGATAGGTTAGCATGGTATGGGGCATGTCATGAGAAGAGATTAAAACCATGTGACTAAAAAAGTGTTGAGTATGATGGTGGATGGATGGATATACGAGTAGAGGAAGACCGAAAAAGGTGTGGATGGATTGTGTGAAAAATGATATGTGCGTAAAAGGTGTGAATACTGAGATGATATTTGATAGGACAGAGTGGAAAAAGAAAACATGTTGTGCCGACACTAATGGGAGGATAATGATGATGATGTACACTCCGCAGTCGTGGGCCGACTATAATGCGATATGCGATACATATATAAAAAAATTTGAGGCGATGAAAAAGAATTTCATTTTAAAAATATACAGTTAAAAAAAGCAGCTGTTGAAAAAAAAATGTCAATCAATTTTTATTCTAATGGTGGTCCCGATTTTATTTGTCTTCAATGTATTTTTTAATAATGACATCACGTAGACACATCCTAGGAGTTCAAGATAGTCATGGGAGGGGTCACTTTATAGGTAGTACATTTTTTTAATTGTGTATATAATTTAGTTCTTCCTGATTAGGCCATTAAAATTAACATTTACATAATAGTGTTAGTTATTGTGTTATGTTAAAGTTTAATTTTGTTAATACGTATAAAATTAGCCAGAGTATTGACAAAAGGGTTAAACTGTTCTACTGCTAGGCATTAATAATACCGTCAGTCATCAAGAGATGGCGCTGTAAAAAAATTAAAGTGTATTGAATCAAGGTGTTGTCAAGATTGATTTGGAAATAATGATTTCTCGATGAATAAATTGTGAATCGGCTGAGTACCTTAAGTGTACCTTAGTAGTCCAGTGGAGCCGTTACTCAGTCCGTCCGATTATGACGTACAGTTATCCGGTCTTTGCACACGCGCATAATCGTATTCATAAATTGCAGGTCCTCCAAAACCGAACCCTACGTAATATCACTTGTGCCCTATGGTACGTTCGGAATAAGGATCTCCACAGGGGCCTGCAGATGCCTTCTGTCTGGGCGTATATAAAATCACAAATACGTAGTTATTTCGAAAAAGCCGCGAATCATCCCAGCCCGTTAGTGGTATCCGCCGCGAACTATGAACCCGTACCCAACGCTGTGCACGCTTACACGCTGTTTTTCTTTTTCAGAGAAATAAACGACAGAGTTCTACCCTTATTTTTTCCTTATCCTATCCTATATAGTTTAGAGGAATTTTTCCGACACAAAATACATATAGGAGTTGTTGAGGCACGCATGCTTGGTACACATACATGTTTCAATAACTCATATACGTATATCTAGATAGCTTAGCTTAGGTTATCTCAGATAGGTCGTGATTTTTGCACAAAACAGGCGACAGCCCAAGCCGGTGTGCCGTGCACACTTGAGTTAGTCGCCCAAACATCCCAAATAGTAAATAGTTAGGTGAAGCTGTGAAGACCATTCCAGATCAACAGCGTTTTGATTTCGAAAAAAAAAAACCGTTACTCAGCAAAGGTGTTTTATTTAATACTGGTGATATGTACTAGTGAGGCAAACACTGTTTAGTTGTTGAGGTTTGAGTATTAGAAACATAGGAAATGACAGAGGTTAATGTGTTGTGGTATGTGGTTGTAGGTGCGCGTGACGATGCGCGAGGCGGTGGGCATGCAGCTGGGGGGCCTGCGCGCGGTTGTGGCGGGCGCGGGGGACGGGCCTCCCGGCCGCAAGGGCTCCCCCGGCGACCCCGTGCCGTGGCTCGACCGCATCGCGGCGCTCTTTCGCGACGTCGAGGTGCCCCCGCCCGACCAGCAGGGGGCGGAGCACCCGTGCCTCCCCGCCTTCGCTGACACCTGGCCCGTGCTCAAAGACGTCATTAACAAGTATGTCGCCAAACCTATTCACCTGTTTATCCTACAGGCCGTGGACACTCCAGCGCGGAGCGTTGTGATTTATAACTTTAAAATTACCATAAAGGATCAAAATGAACTCATCACTATTCTAATAGGTATGTTACACTTATAGTGAGTAGGTACAGCTAGAAAAAAGATGTGACAATAGGGATTTGTGTGTGAACGTATGTGGGTAAAGCTAAGGTTGTGTGAAGTGATATGTATGTGTGTAGATGAAGCGAGGTTGCGTGATGGATGATATATAGTGTGTGTGAATGTGTATAGGTGGTGTGAGGTTGTGTAAGGTAATGATGTATATAGTGTGTATGTGCGTAGGTGGAGCGAGGTCGTGTACAGTGTGTGTGCGTGTCGGTGTGCA
>JACEII010000066.1:838834-851226 GCA_014332785.1 Antheraea mylitta | reverse complement strand
TATATATATCTATATATACAGATATATACCTTCTTTAGGGGGTTTCTGTACCCAGTTGATAAGGGTTTCTATCACCTAATCAATATTGTTATCAAAATTGAGACAAAAAAAATAGCAAATCCAAAAAAGTCATACAATTATTAATGAAAATGCAATGTCGATTGAGAGAAATATTTGTGACATCAACACAATTTTCTAGCAAACCATAATTTATAACTATTACTGTAACTAATTAAGGTCTACGTTACAATGATCATGTGCAAATACATATTGTTAACCATATCTTTCTGAGTAAAATACAGTAGTATAAACGCAGCAACTTTTTTCTATCTTGTAAAACGCATATTCCACAACTCTACATAATATGGACATGCATCGTAATAGCTTACTACTTTCAAATTAGAAATCCATTACTAAGCACCTGGCTAGGGTACATTAATACCATTCCCATTTCAAGGCTTAAAATTGTACTCTTATTTAAGTCTTTAGCCAATTCAGTATTAAAATCAGATAAGGTTGCACTTTAAAAAAAAAAACATTTTTATTCTTTTTACAATTTCAACTATTGTATGTCATACTTTATATTAAAATAATAAGCCTGGAAACACTTGCTTTTATCAATCAAAATATAAAAATAATATTTATATTCCCTCAGGTATTGAAATTGTAATAGGGTAAATCACGCTCAATACAGTTTACTGAGATGTTATTTACAATACATAATTAATCAAATTTCATTATAATCAATATGTTAGTGCCCACATTGTTTCTAAACAGTTTTGAGATTGTATATTTTTAATATATGGTATGACAGACTTAGTAATTGGGTGAAGCGAAAAAGCAGTATAATCTGGTAATTATACTTCATCAGCTACTCTCATGATAGGGTTAGAGAGATTGGGGAACAATGTGGCTGATATGTTCAGTGGAATAAAAGCCCCTATTAACAATGTAAAATAAAAAAAGATAGTAGATATAAAGATAGTATTTCAGTTCCTTCAGGTAATGAAATTCTAAATCATACTCAATACAGATTACTGGGGTATATGAGATGTTATTTACAATCTTTAAATCATCAAATTCCATTGTAATCAGTTAAGTTGGTAGTATGGTTGAGATTACACATTTTGAAAATAAAAACCTTATGTATCACCCATGTTTCTTTATATTGTTCCTCTCCCTGTTCCAAGGCTGGTACTGGTTCTTCAGCTTTCTGTTTCCAAATAAATATAATAGCTTCATCATCACCAGATGCCAAGAACTGTCCATTTGGGGCCCATCGGACAACATTGACTGCTTTTTGGTGTCTCGTGAGATCTGCAGCCACTTCAAGGTTGACAGAACCAGATTCACTTCTTGAGATATACCATATCTGTCAGAAATATTGTAATAAAACAATTACTAGTATTGAATGACTATTAATTGTCATAGTTGTATTGTTTTTATAGCAGAAACTTTATTTTATTTATTCTATGATGTGTAAAACTTTCAAAAGTATTTTCTATAACAGAGCATTGATTACTTGGGTATTAGTCTCAAATTAATCAAGCTTACATGGTATAATGAGCTCAATCAAAATCACTTTGTTCAATGAAGTACCTAAGAAGGCACTTATGAACGTCAAAACTACTACTGGTTCTGTAAACAACACGGTCATCAAGGAGAACGCTCTATATAGCTCTCCGCATAGAAATCACACACAAGTGATTAATATACTTAAATATAATGATGTTTTAATGGCCCTTCATATAGAAATATATTTATAAGAGATTATTGAAATCGTATTTACTCTAATCTCCAATTATACGACACCAATTCTAAAACTAGTATTATTTCATTTGACTAATTATAATTGGAATACCATTAACATACAACTTTCAAAAGTTTGATTGGAATATAATGTAGGTATTCAGATCCAGCCCTTTCAAGAATAATTTCTTACCAGAACGTGAGTATCTGTTCCTCCAGTAGCGAGACGAAGTGGTTCATTTACTTCAGCTTTTGGTTGAAAATCCGCACTTAATACTGGATCTCGGTTATGCCAAGATATTTCAGGTATGGCGAATTTCATTTTTTTAAATATCGGTAATTATATTTTGTTTGGTAGGTATTACGCGTATTGGCGCCAAATTGTTTTGTGACATTGACATTTATGGCAAATTTTTAAAGCACAGACCACAGACAAAAAATTAATTAGTATGTTCATACTACTCGGAAGCAACTAATCGCCTCACTAAATTGGGATTATTCTACCATATATTATCTTATACCTTTAAACGAGCAATTCTTGTATATTTGTATATATTCAGGATCTCGGAAACGGCGTCATCTATTGCCGTGAAACTTAGTATGTAGGTAGTTTCGGGGACGAAAAATTGATCTAGCTAGATTTTATATATTCATAGAAAACTTTTTTTAACTGAGATTTCAGGCAATGAAAAAATATAGCTAGAATATAAAGGTACATTTCGCCACCACTGACAAAACAAAAATAGCTTAGATGGAAATCGGTTGCTTTGAAAATGCGTGTAACCCCATTTCGAATCCGAGTGACAGCAGAAGATATATATATATATATATTTTTTTATTTTTTTTTTGGGAAAAAATGTTAATTTTGTAAGGCAAAACTAACAGTTTATTTTGATTTAAAAATGTTTTTTAAAGAACCGAGCTAGGCTCGGTCGTCCAGTTACTTAAATTATTATTAAAACAAAAAGTAGGTAGACAATTGAAATGAAATAATTTTATATTTGAAATAGTTACAGATATAATTATGTGATGAAATCAAAAATATACTATTAAATTTAGGCCCGAAGAACGCGCTTATGAATTTATATAAGGTACTTTGTGCTTTTGATCGCCAAATTACCACCACCACACATCATACAATTTTATAGTAGCAATACAAAGGTTAGCTGTCATTTAAAAATATTCTTTCTCTTTCTTTTTTGACGTTTGTTATCACCGTGCTGAACAGACGTAAAAATGGTTGGTGTTTTTGTAAATTTTTATCGAAATAAATCGTGTATTATCTTAAACTATAACGTTAAAACAACTTTGATAATAAAGTGGCATGTGTTAGTATAGTTAGTGGTGGGTGTATTTCATCAAAACCCCTTATAAATTCCAGGTGAACGTACCCAAACAGCGTAGGACATACTGCAAAAAATGCAAGTGCCACAAAGTGCACAAAGTGTCTCAGTACAAAAAGTCTAAGGAAAGGCACGCCGCTCAGGGCAGAAGACGTTACGACCGTAAACAGCAGGGTTACGGTGGTCAGTCCAAGCCCATCTTCAAAAAGAAGGTAAGAGTGGATAACCTATACTATCGGCTTGCTATGATCAAGGGGGCATAAATTATTAATCCAAAAATAACATTCATGGGTAAAAACAAGCCAAAACCAGATTTTTGTGCTTTATTTATAAAATTTGGTGAAAAAATATAGGCCTATTGTTAGTCGGTATGTTTGTATTTAGTCCGCTATTTCGTTCTTGTCTTTATTTAGATTTATAGTAATTGTAATACTAATTGAAAAATATTGTTTTTTAAAGATTGTTTATCTAACTGAAAAATACTGCCTAAAGATGTAATTCATTGTATAGTTAATTTTAAATAATCACAACTACTGATACAATACTTTAGCTTAATTAATTTCAATTATTTGAGTAGAACAAGCTCTAACATCCACTGTTTGTTTATTTAGACACAATTATTAAGAATGACCACAGAAATCTTGTACAATTATTACTTAGAACTAGCTGCTCGGCCTGGCTTTGCAAATTTAAGCTAATGAAGATAATAAGACTAGGCCTTACAGTATGATCGCTTCATTCAATAAAATGTCAACTGAATTTAAATGTGAATTCTGACAATAATTTTGGAAATCTACTGTTTTCTGTCCAACTTGGTCATTTTTTTATATGGAGATATGTAAATCAAGTTCCTAACTTTTCTTTGTTTTTTTTTTTCAAGTAATAGCCATTTTCAAGTGATGCACTTACATATATTTGGCAATTTAGATAACAGAAAAATTCTTTTTTTATTTAACATTCTCTATAAGAATAATTATGGATATGTACTATTTCTCTTGAAATATAATACTATGAAAAATTGTAACAAAGGTTGTTATTTTTCTTGTAAGGGTGTAACAGAAACTGGAGATATTTGTCACTTGATATGAATTCCCTTAATCCTTATTATTACATTGATCTGCAAAGTTGATTGTTTGCTTGTTGAGTGAGTACTTGTTTATTGTTTTATAACCAATATTCTTCTGGAATCTTTTTCTTCAAGGAACTTTCAATATCATCAAATAATATATCTTAGCTCATTTTGTAATCTTTATTTTCTGCTAGAATCTAAAATTTGTCAAATCTGCTCACAGTAGTTGCAGTTGTTATCTGTAATAAAAACTTGTGTGTTTTCAATGTGATGCATTAATGTAATTAAACTAGTATTTTGGATACTACAGTGACTGATATGGTTTTGGATCTTAAAACACAACTAAGGTTTTGGTGATGAATACATTAAAAAATCTAATATTTTTTTTTGCTTACTTGACTATGTACTACTCATTCTTGAGATGTAAACGGACTGGAACTTCATGATTATATATAGAGGCTCAACTGAGGAGTCTAATTCTATTATTTTGTGTTATCATCTTAGTATCACCATGAGATTTAAAAGTTTTTATTTTTAATGTGTTTACATAAAAAAAAATTATGCTCAGAAAGTTTTTTTTGTATAAACACCATATATATAAAATCATATGGCGTTTTTACATCACTAGATGTGAAGTAAATAATAATGTATTATTAATATTGTTTTTGTATATATATTAATTGAAGTGATGATGGTTTATTTGATAAGGTGTTGATCAGAGTACAATGAGATCACTGCATGATCGTAGGGTTTTTTAAGTTCACCTGGCTAGCTACCACCTTCAATTTGAAAATCTGGCCCCATGCACGTGTTAGACCAAGTCGCCTTTTAACATCAGATAAGATTATAATCAAGTGCTTGTCTTTAAAGTATAGAATATTCAAAATGATTATTATAATTTCAGGCAAAAACCACAAAGAAAATTGTACTCCGTCTGGAATGTGCCGACTGCAAAGTGAGATCACAGGTAGCGCTGAAGCGTTGCAAGCACTTTGAACTCGGTGGTGACAAGAAGAGGAAGGGACAGATGATTCAGTTCTAAGCTGACTAATAAATAAGATTATCCTTTATATGCTAGTTTTATTTTTTCAGAAAATAGATCTCTTCCTTAATTGTAACAGATTCTCCTAACATCTGTGCAATTTTTCTATTGATATGGTTTTAAGAATCTCATAAATTTTTGAAAATCATTAACTTGTTTAAATTTATTTTAGATATTTTCAATAAGTAATGGATTTTGTTTTAAAATGTATAAACAGCTACATTTTTAAATGACAAGAGATACTCATAAATAAAATCTCAATAACAACATTAAAAAGAGTTTGATATTTGATTGAAGAAGGCATTACCTTGCGGAAATCTATCATTTACTATTATAGTGTATGCTATTTTGTACTTCCGCAGGGAATTGGTTGACCACCACTACATCTAACTACAACAAAAAGAAAATCAAATAATCGATTACACATTAATCGACAATCGATTACACGTATTTTGCTTCGTCACGGTGCGTCATCAGATAGATGTTGACTCTTCCGATGCGCGCCGTGCTCGCTCGCAGAATATATATTTGTTGATTAATTGCTTTTCTTTTTGTTGTAGTTGTTAGACGTAGTGATGGTATATCAATTCCAGGCGGAAGTGCAAAGTAGCATCCACTATAGAGTCAACAAAACCACAGTTCATTGAAATGTTGAATGTAGCTTGGGTGTTTATCACAATAACACAGAATGCCTTACCGCTTCAATTCCTATACCTTCCCCTAAAGTTATGAACATAGGTTCATTGAGATAGTCCAGTGAAGCTGTAAAGACCCTAAATAAGGCCAATAGCTAGTCAGAGAAAAAAAAAAGTTCATTGAGAGGGGTAGAGTGCAAACTCATGTCTCGTTTCCATGCACTGATCTAGGCCAGCCGTTAGGAATTTCTTTTCAGGCTGTCTATGCTATTGGGTTGATAAGTGGGCCTTAACAGCTTCACTAGAATAAAAATGTAAATGGTACATATTTGTAGTGTACAATGCATGAGGATGTGATGGTGGCCATTTGTGGGATAAGTTAGATTTTATCATTACTTATCTTTCCGTTTTTAAAGTAATAAAAGAACAATATTCAAAATTAAATACTTTTTATTCAATCTCAGGGCATTCGCCCTTAATGTCAATACAGATTTTAATCTATAAAATATTTTCTTATGTTACACATGAAAATTTTATAAAAACAAATAATTTAATGTTGATATAATTAAACTGAATCTTATTAATAACTATAATGAAAAAGGTAACTGTATGCAGTAATTTGACTCCACAAATTTTAAAGTAAGCATACTGTATTGATTAAAGGTCTGATATCACAATTTAACCACCCAGACAGACTTAACTAATCATGTTCATGTCTGTCACCTAATAGTCTTAATCTATTATCTCATATTTTATTAATAATGAACCATGCTGTTTGTTTAATTCTCTACTATTTACTCAAAATATTTTCAAACAATTCAGGGTCGAGTCCTTCTAATTTCACTTTTATTTTCACAGCCTGTACAGGAACTCCGACCTGAACCATTTTTATAAATCTATCATACTCTGGTCTCACTTCAGATTTATTACTTTCTTCTACTTTCAAATCTTCACTAACCGGCTTCATTTCTTCCACTGTTGTCTCAATTAATTTATCTTCCTGTAATTTGTCTTTTATCGGCTCCTTATTTGGTGGAATATCTACATCTAGTTCAGGTATTGAAGATAACTGTGGAATAAAAAGAAACTCAAGTTTAGTAAGTCAAATCACAATATGTGACTGTTGTTATGTTTTGTATGTCTCAAGAAAAGGATGAACAAGTATAATAGGGGTCATAATAATAAAATCAGTTTAGACTAAAATCCTATCTTTATGTTATAAATTTGAGTTTGTTTGATTTTAATACTTTCACACTTTAATTACTCAACTAAACATCATGAAATCTATACTAGTTACTAATATTATAACGCTGAAGAGTTTGTTTCGTTAAAAGTGCTAATCTCAGGGACTATTGGTTTGATTTGAAAAATATTTAAGTGTTATATAGATCATTCATCAAGGAATGGATAAGCTATATAGCATCAAAATAAGAGCGGAGCACCAGTAAAGAATGTTTTTAAAACTGCTTTTTTTTTACTTTAGCCCAAAGTATATGTTATCAAAGGTACAAAGCAAAGGTATATTGAACTTTACATTCAAATAAACTACGTTTTGCAAGATCAAAGATAAATAAGTGAAGCCATAGGCAATAGATAGTTGTATTATATAAATATTGCATGTAGAAGTGAGATATAATTATAGTATAAACAATACTTGACATTGTTGAACTCAAATGTACTTGTTAAATTTATTTAGAAATTAGTACTTGGACTACTTTTAATAATTAATCATCATGTGTTTGTTAAATTCAATTGTATTGTACAAATATTTATTATTAGAAGAAGCATGCCTGCATTTATTAATCCTATAGAATTGTTTTTCATAGTACATCAATACAAAAATAATACCTTTGCTTCCAAAAGAACCATAGAAGCATTAACTTTCTTCAGTTTCCTTTCAAACTGCATCAACTTATGTTCACAGTTCCTCATGAAATTATTTAAAAACTGTACATTTGTCAGAACAAAATGATTTACAAAAGCCAAAGTTCTTTTCTGTTGAAGACATTGTATCTAAAATAAAATAAAAAAAAAAAAACAAACATGAAGTAGGTTTTACAAAATGATTACATTCCTGTGTTTACAAGTATACATAGAACATAATGCCATTTGGTATAGGTTTTCCTGAACAATTTGTACTGTTTACTGACATTAATAGATTAATTAGTGAATGCATCGAGATAATAAATACCTTTGATAAATCTACATTAGAAAGATCTTGGTGTACGTTTTCTTCGGAGATTGTCATTTTATTACGTTTTGTTCCTTCAGGCTATATCCATTCCTTATAATACCCCTACTTGTAATCTTTGGAGTTTAGCTATAGAATTATAGAACACAAAGTACTAAATCTCCAAGTTCCTACCTACGGGCAATGTATATATTGAATTATTAGAATTAGAATGTTTCTTGTTATCCTCAAACGATTTATCTATGACAATCACAGAATAATATTACTCCTAGCGGAGATGACAATCTACGACTCTTTAGTTTCAATAATACAAACCACGGAATAAAGAATAGAGCTTTCTTTCGTGAATACAAACAGTATTACTAAATTACAAAATATCTAAATAGGTACTTATTATTAATTGTTAGTACTACTAAGCTGTTACTGGTCTACATTTTATTGTAAATTTGTATTTTTTGTTTTAATTACATTGGGTATTGAATTTAATCAATTAAATTCAGTTCGAATAAGAATTTCCGCATGTTTCTTTTATGAAAGGATTTATTCAGTTTCTTTGAAATAAGTTCCTAGTTGTTACATCTGCAAGCCGAGTTTAATTTTTTGGACCGCAGAAAAGTGGTCATTCATTTAATATAACTACATTCTAGGTAGGTGTTCTTTCAGGCAAAACTAAATCCGTATTAATATTTTTGTTGGTAGTCTGTGATCAGATTCTTATTTTATAAATCTATTGCACCGAAAATACTCATTCTGTGTCACGCAGTGTATAGTACTCCACAGAATAATATTTACTCCTAGCGGAGATAGTACTCTGTGGTGTATAGTCCAGTATTGTTGTTACTTGTTACCACAGCTGTCACTGTCAAATAAGTAAAGTGTAAACATTAAGTAGGGTACCTATCTCACAGAATAATATTACTCCAAGCGGAGACCCATCTACTACTATTTTACAGTATTTTTGAGTGTTTATATATCATAATATATTTGATACACACGTTATTTAAAGCTTTATCTGATAATGGCCGGTGAAGTTATTGTGGATGCTCTGCCGTACATCGATCAAGGTTATGATGATCCAGGAGTAAGAGAGGCGGTAAGTTGTAATAGCCTTAAGATTTGTTACTGAGCTTGTTATTTTTATATCAGTATAATAATTAAAAGCATTTTTACTGGATATAGTTGTTTAATTAAGAGGATTTTTTCTTCCAACTGATGAACGCTATTTATCTTATGGGTCGTCAGCTTCATTGGCCTAAAATTAAAAGAAACAAACAATGATCATATATAATTTAATATAAGTTTTAGGACTTCAGATCAAAGGAAATAATTTAGGAAGCCCATATAATACCTTCCATTGTGTCCATAGATTCTTGCCGATTTTTAAATTAAAAAAACAACAAGTAATTTCATAGGTTTCTTATTAATGAGATATGATATTTTATAAGGCTCTGTCAATGGTCGAAGAAGAATGTAGAAGATACAGACCAACAAAGAATTATTTAGAGAATGCTGGACCAGAACCAAGTACTGCATTTGAAACGCCAGCTCTCCAGCGTGAAATGGAGCGTGTTCAGCAGAGGTTACCTATGGAGCCATTGTCCATGAAAAGGTAACAAAAGCAATATGGAAATAGTAAGGAAATATAGTAAATAGGTTTGGTAGTCTACTTACTGCAGAGTAGTTACTGCCTCTTTAACTTATCAATTGATAAGCTTTTGCATACAGCTTAACTTGATGTTAATATAGATTTGACTATATTGTTGAGGAATAGTTTTCTTTCATGATGAAAGGTTTATGTCCTTTTGTGAATACCTGACAATCTGTAGGCAAAAATTTGTGGTTGGCCTCAGCTGCATTAACATGTCACAAACGAAATCATTTAAACATTTATAATATTAGTTAGCGATTTAAATTCATCACCTGGTTTATGGTTTAATATAATGGTATAATACAAAAAGTTACAGCATGTTGTATATATATTTGTTTTTTTTTTGTAAATCTCATTTGTATACCTAGTGTTTAAGTAGTTCATGAGGTGGATTAATTTCATATTTGACATTTGGCTTTTTAGAATAAGGAGGATTTTCACGGTCGCTGATTCTATAATTATATATTTATACATATACAAGCTTCTGTTTGTGACTTTGTTACTTTGGGCTAATGTTAACACGCAGTGGGAGCTTTCGAAGGGAAAAATTACCCCAATTTTGAAACATCCTTCATTGGTGCGCCATTCCTATTGGTCTTAGTGTTATGATTTCACACCTTTAATAAAGGCATAACTTAAAGTAGTTTTTTGGGTAACCTAAAAAAATAAGAATTGCAAATTACATTATTTTTACAAAATTTGCTCTAATACCCATAGTTACAAAGTCATCATCATGAAAATTTGCACACTTGGACTTTAGTAGTTTACCTGTATTATCACAACTTACATTGTAGAAATGTGAACTGTAAGTTCAAAATAAAAAAACTATCCACAAAACATGTTGCAAGTTAGGCCCTTATTTCACATTTTTTCAGTTTGTCATTATAAACATTATTTGACTTGTGCCTATAAAATATATAGGTAAATCTATAGATTTGAGTGAATTTACTATATGAGGAATGTGAGTCTTAATAGGCACTTAAAATATTAATGCGATAATGCAACATTCACTGTAGAATTTTTTCTAATATACAGGCACAGCTCCAACTTGCAAAACGCGCGCGCAATCCGACTTCGTCAAGTATTGGTACAATATTGATTTAGCCTTTATGTAGGGAAAGGTAGCTGAATGTAAAAATGTAAAAGGGATACACATGTTACTGTCACCTTATTTGTAGTCGTTTTTTTTTGTCTGTGAGATCCACTTGGCGAACTATCTCTAATAAGCCCTTTTATTGCAAAAACTAAAAAACCTGAAATTTTGATGCCCTTGCATTATTAAGAGTGTGATATATTAAATTTCATATATATGAAATACTATATATGAATGTACATAAACTACTTACACTACAATTTCTCATAGTACAAATAACTGTACATTTATCCATGAACATAGAAATACTGACCATATGTATAAAGTGTAATGTAGTGAAAAATCCCTATCGTGACATTGGAAGTTACACTTCAATAAATCTATATTCTTTTGCCAGGTATGAACTTCCACCACCACCTGCGGGTCGGCTGGGTGAACCAACTGCATGGTCAGAATCTGTGGACAATTCCCATGCACAACTGTCTCACCAAGCCATCCGTGTGTTGAACCTTGAATTACAGCTTCAGTATGGATCAGAAGCATGGAGATCCTACTTAAACACACTCCAGGCTTTAGTTACAAGTTCACAGAATATACACAGTCATTTAAGGTAACTGCTTAATCTCCATTACATATTTTAAATAAACAGTGATTGCTTAGTTGATAGTGTATACGGACACTGCATCAATTGATGTAGGTTCGAAACCTTGCAAGTGAGTCGGGCTTTTTGTAGAAGGAAAACATCCTGATGAAATCATAGTATAGTGGTAGAACTTTTTCTAAGTCTGTCTGGTTAGCTATTACCCTCAAGTCTGTACAGATTTTTTTTTTCATATATTCATTAATGCAATATTTCCCTCATAACTACATTTTAGTAGTCTTATAACTAATTTTTTGTAGTATTCCTTTATAAATACCTACTAAGATCGCACACCGTCAATGTGACGGCATAGAAAGGCAGCGATAAAAATAGTAAATTATCCTTATATTATCTTTAGGCGATCTAGATGTATTTATTGCTTTGATTTATGGTCATGGAGCCTATAATATGAGCCACCTACATTTAGATATTTTGTGGTCGCCAGATTTGGGACCACCCGTTTTCAAAAATACTATGAGCAATAAAAAGTTTTTAACAAAAAATTAAACCAGCAAAAAAACTGAAAAGCAAAAAATAATAAACCTTTTACTTTATTAATCTTAATAGCTAAATTCTTAAAGTAATGTAAGTATACCTAAGTGATTTTAAGTCGGCGCCAAACAACCAAATTAATTAACTACGTAAAGCATATATATAATAAGTTAATGTCAACGAGACAAAAACCCGAAATGGCACACATTACCACTGGAGATTTGACATTGCATTTTTAATTTGATTTGGTTATATGTTTGAATTTAAAGTAATTTAGTTCATTGATTATTTGGCGCTGAATCTAAATCATAGGTATACTTACATTACTTTAAGAACTTAGTTATCAAGATTAATAAAGTAAAAGGTTTATTATTTTTTGCTTTTCAGTTTTAAAAATAGATTCAAGGAGATCATGAAATGTTAATGTTTTCATTTGAGAAGCACTGCTCGCTTAGCTAATGACAAATTTGCGATGATTTCGGGTATATGG
>JACEII010000066.1:752483-838824 GCA_014332785.1 Antheraea mylitta | reverse complement strand
GACAGTTGATGAGCAGTTATTCCCATCAAAAACTCCCTGTCCATTTTTACAATATATGGCAAACAAACCTTATTAATTTGTCATAAAGTTTTGGCTGTTTGTGGATTTTGAGAGTAAGTACCTATTTGGAGGATTTCCGTATTTAGGAAAAGATTAGAACCGTTCAAACGATATTTCATTACCCGAATATGTGGTTTTGAAACTGGTACAACCTTATTTTAAAAAGACCGGAAACGTTACCACTGACATCTTATTCTCGTCTCTAAGTTAGACTAAAAAAACTAGTGGTGGAGAACACTAGTATTGTTGGACAATGCGGCTGTTCAAGAACAATTCAACTAGTGAGCGGTCTACGTGCAGAATATGTGAAAAAATCTACTTTCACTGCGACTCAGACAAGAAACTGATTCTGAAACAAGTGAATGATGTCCTACAAACAATAAAAAGCGACAATGTCTAGTCAATCGTAATTGTAAAAAAAAATAAAAGGTGTGAAAACTGCACAATCTGTAAAAAGCTGTTTGTGGAAAAATATATAAAAGATTTTTTAAAAATTGTTACTTGTTACAAATGTTACTTAGTTTTAGTGCTAAAAATGTTATTTTTTTTTTTAATAAATTGGTATGATTTATATTTCATTGTAATGCAATAAACACAATAATTTCATAACTGCGTCTCTATCGTTAAATTGACCGTTGCGGTCTTTGAAGGTATAGTATGAAGCCTGGCCCTTCTAGTGTTAATGAAACTAAAACAGTAACTAAGGAAAGGGCTTACCTAAATTTCTAAACTTCAGTGTTTTAAATACATCCCAGTTGCTTAGAGTTGTGGTATGTTATTTGAACAAATCTTCTACAGGAAGCAGATAGCGGCAGTGAATTGGGAACGCAAACGATCACAAACGGGTAGCGGTGCACGTTTACGTGCGTTACGTAGACGTTGGGCGCAACTCGTCTCCGACAACTATAGAGTGGAGCGAGCCATCATGCAGCTTGAAATACAACTACAGAAGGTGATTGTTTTTTTTTTCTATACATTACTTTTATACTCGAGAGAATCATCATTAAAGGGATTGGAAAAGATGTATGTTCCTTACAATACCGTGGCAACGGCTATATATATTGTATTATCAATGATTACACTGTCAGTAATATTTAAATAAGTGAATGTAATATGGTTTATGTAATCACACGAAAGTTTATTTTTATACATAGGAATAATATTTTGACTTACATCTACATTTTCAAAGTAGTATGACACAGAGTTCCATATTCCATCTTACAAATGCTTTAACTAATTGCAGGGTTTAAAAAAAACAGGTGTTATAATGATGGAATTTTCAGACAACCATCCATATATATATATCCTAGAAACTCGATTGTTTCTAAAATTTGATTTAATAATTAAGGATAAATAATGTTATGAGAAAGAAGCATTATAGATTGTTTGGTGTATGAAAATTTCTTGGCGTCTTAACGTAATCCCATATTTTTTACCCAAAAAGGCAACTATTACACTTACAAGCATGTATATTATATATTGAAACAAACCTAATTGTGGAAATTCGCCAGAACAGGTTTTTAGGAAAAGGAAAAAATATGCTTTATGTGTAATTTAACATATTTTTTATCCCTAGGCTAAGGGTGAAATGCCGACAGAAAGTGATGAAGCTGCCGTTATGGAAGCAGTTAAATTGTTACCAGACAAATTAAACTCCGAAAGCGAGAAAGAAGTTCAGAAAAAGATAGAAGATATGTTCGCTGATTAGTTTTAGTAATTAATTATTAGAAATATATTTAATAAACCTTCAACTTGTCAGTATCTTGAAATATCCAACTCATTTTTAGTTATATAATGTTGTCTGTATCTTTGCTTAAAACTTTATTTTAATTTGTGTTATAATAAATACACATCTAAACTTAAAGTATCGTTTAGTTTATTTAAAAATCAATTTATTCTTGTTTTTTTACAACATACAAAATATTAAAATGTTACAAATGACTGTAGGTACTTCTTTTATTACCTACTTAAAATTTTCACATGGCATCAATTCGCTTCAAAACTAAAATTCATACAATATTGTAGGAGTTTTTGAAGGGTCATTTATCAGATAACGGAAAATTTAAATTTGGTAAAGGTTTAATAAAAAAACACATTTGGAATTGAAAAAAATTGTTTCATTTACAAAAGCATATAACCATTTCAATTAAGACATAAAACCATCTTTGTTAATTTCTTGAATCGACTTGAATAATTACCATTTACATTTATTACATATTTCTAAATATATATATGTACCTAATAACATTTGTTTATATTTTGTAACTAGAAATTAGAATGCAGCTTAATTAAAATTGAACGCTTCACTGTGCTCTTCGATTGTTATTTGTCGTCACCTGTCAAATTATTTCTATTTGAAAATGGCGGATGATGCATCAAGCAGTAGCGGATTCACCGGTAAATTAGTAGATAATTCCATAAATCAAGATGAGTTGATTATGAAACAACAGCGAGAAATAGAAAAAGAGGTCAGTTATTCATATTATCACCTTTTGATATAATAATTGAAACGTTTGAGATAGAATTTTCGTGTCGTATTACGGATGAGTTTATGTTTATTTTTTAAGATTTCAGAAACAATACCGCTAGTCGGTGATCTCGAGGAGCTGGTGTCTTTAGAAAAAGAATATAATGAAGATCCTGTTTACCTGTTAAAAGTGAAAGATTTATCATCGAAGTACAAAAGCATAAGACGAACAAGGCCCGACGGGAATTGCTTTTTCCGTGCGTTTTCTTACGCATATCTAGAGTATCTACTTACTGACAAAGAAGAATATGATAAGTTCTATGAAATAGCAAAGAATTCTAAGGACATTCTCGTCGCTTTAGGTTTTTCACAATTTACTGTTGAAGATTTTTATGAAACTGTAAGTTGATATTGACATAGGTTATCTGTAGAATAGTTTATCTGAATCGAGTAAACGTGAGTGAAAAGGTACTTTACACATAGTCTGTCTTAGATTACACAAAGTAAGAATATTGATATCATTACATTACATCTTCAGTATTTTAAAGTATGTGATTGTGGATATGTATGAGCATTAATTTAAATCCATTCTACAAATCCATATAGTGACTGATGAACTAATAAGAGAGAAACTTATTATTTAGATATTTGTTAGAAATTGTTAAGAGTAAGGCATTCCTCAACTTCTACTAAATATATACCAATATATATAAATTGTAGCCACATTTAGCATTAACATGCGATTCTGTCTACAGTTTTTACATAAATTCTTTCATTTTGTAAGTCCTCATATATATAATTCAATCAAAACAAAAAAAAAATCTCCACATTTCTCATTTATTTAATTAAACAAAAAGCAAAATTATTGACAATTGGTTATTAACACTTTCAAACATTAATACTGAAAATCTATTATGTGTACTGTTATAAGAACATTGTTGATACAAAAATGTTGTGTCGAGCAATTAGTTTAATTTTGTAGAATGAGGGTCCGGGCAACTAGTTTAGGTCACTGTACTCATTTCAGACCTCATACTTCACATTAATTGTTGATTTATCCTTACTAATGTATAAACTTTGTTTTTTGATGTGAAACATCTATAGGTGGAGGATAAACCGGAATGTTGGCTTGGCAAAGCAAAACATGAACTTTGCACTATTAACAAAATACTCAAAAACATTTGCAACCTTATCTGCATAAACAAGATTCAAATTGTATTGTTGGCCACTCTTTCTACTAGTGTAATGGGCCACATGCGGACAACCTAGCACCCTTTTTATAAATGCTACCAAATGCAGCTGTGTCTAGTTGAATTTTGGTATCTTGTATGTAATACAAATGAATATTTATCTAATAAAATAAATAAACAGTTATTATTTTATGGAACAAATTTGTAATGCTTTATCTTTTCATTATGCCACCCCTGATTGTTTTCTGATTGCTGTCATAACCTGTTCTTTCATGCATATAACTTATAGAAAACAATTTCATTGTTTCACCTCTGCCAGGCGTCCCATGATGGCTAAATGTTTTCTTTATTTACATATTATTATTACTATCATATTTATTCAAATAATTAATTGCATTTGTCCTTTTTTACATTGGACAAGGTTTCCATGCCTACTACATGCTTAGTTTTATTGAAATACTTATTAATCAATGTATAATAATTATTTTTAGTTTATGGAAGTAGTCCAGAGAGTTGGCGAGCAAGCAGGAGGCACCCCCGAGATGCTGGAGTCAGTGCGTACGGAACTCCATGACAAGTTCAACAAGCAGGGTTACTCTGACTATATTGTTGTGTATTTACGTCTTATAACTTCTGGCCAGCTTCAGACGGAACAAGAATTCTACCAGAATTTCATTGAAGGCTCCCGGACTGTTACTGAATTCTGTAGACAGGTGAAGTTATAATTCTATATGGAGTATATTCATTTTATTACTAAATATTACATTATAATATCATAGCTAAATGCATTTATTTGCAGAGTTACCAATTTTACTACTTCTGTTTCTTGGACCTAATACTCTATTCTTTTGATCATGGGTTCTTAACATAAATGAATACTCTTTTATATTGATTATCACATTAATCATGTGTCATTGTGTTCGTAGCTTACCTGTTTAAATACGTGTGTCTTTATGTGTGCGCATTCCTTTTTTCGAACATTAAAGAGAATAAACTATAAGTATGATGATTTAAAAAATTGTCTTTTGCAGTTAAATCAAGCAACATCTATTCTAAGCGCTAATTCTACACCTGCAATCTTATACATTTTTCAATTGATGAAGTATAAGAATTGTCAATAAGACTTTTGCAAAAATAAAATATGTTAATTAATTTTAAAGTAACTTCAATTAAAAATAAATGTGAACTATTATTCAATTAATAAACAACTTTCATGGATAAATACGATTCTGTGGTTCTTATCAAAGTATGGTCACGAGCTGTTTTATGTTGATCTTCTTGGATATCTTATTATAATTCAAATGGAAAAAGTTCAGGGCCATGTTGACACTTGGTCAGAAGTAAACAGGTATAACATTGATAAATTTAGAACAGAAAACAGCTGACCTCTTGACTGGCGTATAGCCTGTTGTGTTGCTCTGTGAGACTATTTAAAATCACATTAAAAAAATATGTGGCACATTTGGTAGAACATATAAATGTGAACTTTTATACAACCAATACTAACATAACAATGTATTGATCTAGGCATACTAATGACAAATCAACTTTTTGCCAAAGATATCATTCTTATTGATACATATATCTATTGATTTACAGTAGTACAGGTTTTGTATGTGGTAGAGCCATGCTGCAACTTACTGGCTTCAGCATGAATGGGTCAGCTTGAAGTACTACCACCCTTTCACAGAAAACCGATGTGAAATAACAGTGCTTGCATTGTTGCGTTTTGTTCGGTCAATGAGAGCACCAGAGGCCCACCTCTCCTCTTCCCTTCCTACCCTCGCTCCCCAAAAAGTGGCTGGCAACGTACTTGCGACTCCCCTGGTGTTGCAAGTGTCTATGGACAGTGGTGATCACTTAACATCAGGTGACCCACAAAACATTTTTCTTTCATAACTACCAATTATCTATGGCACACCTCATCTTTAACAGAGACAGTTATGAAATTTGCCGTTATAATTGTGAATACAAGATTGATATGTGCATCAATTGAAGGTTTTTTTTTATACCAGCTATACTCAACCTGCGGCCCGCTGAGTTTTTATAGTTGATCTACTCAGTATTACTTTATTTTCAATTTTATTTAATTTTTTCTCCATCAGAAAAATGATGAGCACACCAAGTAAATTAAATAGATCCCAGATACACCAATCGCAATGCATTCCTTATGCCATAAGGGTTATGACATGCTTATTTTGTTGAACAACCTTTTGTCAGTACATTAAATGTTTGTGAATTTGAGATTACGTTTTTTATTTAATACCTAAATATTTGTAGTTTGCAACTTGCGACACTAAGAAGGAAACGTGTTTGTGGCTCATTTAAAAAAAAGGTTGAGTACAACTGGTGCATACAGTTACATGTGTAAAACTGCCCAAATAAACTTACTTTAATAGACAAACTAAATAAGTTCAATTTGTTTCAGGAGGTGGAACCCATGTATAAGGAGTCTGATCATATTCACATAATAGCACTGAGTAATGCTTTGAAGGTTGGCGTCAGAGTAAAATACATGGATCGCGGTGAAGGAAGTCAGGTAAATAATGTTGTTATACCTCACTATTATTAAAATCTTATTATTTTGCTTGGATACTTTTTTGTTACTTTTATCCGTGTCCTAAATTGATGTTAAACATTAAGGAAAAAATGTTTTCATGAAAAATATTGAACTGTTTGTGATCCAATAAATTGTATTATACTCCTAGAAGTATTTCCTCGGCAATCTTACATTTACTGACTTATAATCTATTTTTTGTTGCTTGTTACAGGTTATAGCCCATGACTTCCCTGAAGGCTTGTCGCCTTTAGTGCACCTTCTTTATAGGCCCGGTCACTACGACATTTTGTACGCGTGATCTTAGTATGCTCTTATTAGCATTAATAATAAACTTATCTTACGTCTATATTTTGTTTTTATTTTTAAAACTTTATTTATGTATAAACAATGCCCCTTGTTTTTCCTGTAGTTTGTTACAAATATGTACTTTTAGGTTTAGTATAAAATTGAACACAACTTGGTTATATAAAAATATTTACTTAGATGATACTAATGTGTATAAGAAATAACATTTAGAGGGGGTTTCACAGTTTTGGATAGTAAGGAAGAGCATTATAAATAAAATAACATCTCAAAAAGAATGTGGATGTCTTTCAACTCATATTCTGGTGAAGCTATAAGATCTTGCTAGGTCAATAGCGTAGGCAGTTCGAGAAAAAAATCTTTGAACTCAACGGTGTTAGTAAACAGGTTACTATTTTCTATCTATACTATAATAAAACTGTAACAAATCTAAATCTGTACATTAAATATTTTTTGAAAATTTTAATCAGGGTAGACTATGTTATCGATATAGAAGCCAAAAATAATCTTTTTACAATTTTTGTCTGTCTGTCTGTCCCTATGAACACACATCACTCTGAAAGTACTAAACCAATGTTGACGAAACATAACACAGTGATAACTGATATTACAAGGCTACATCCAGGATACTTTTTGTCCCATAAAATGCAAGGGGTTCTCCAGGATAACGAAAAACAAAAATTTGTAGTTAACGTAACTAGACTTTTTTGTGACACCTTAGTACAAGAGCCGGCAACGTTGGAAGAACAAGAATTGTAGAATACCTGGGTCTCTAATATATCAATATATATGTTTTTGTATCAAAGGAGGCAAACGAACAGGTGGGTCACGTGATGTTAAGTGACCACCACCGTTTATAGACACTAGCAACACCAGGGGTGTCGCAAGTGCGTTGCCAACCTGTACATGGGGGAGGGGGAGGGTAAAGGAAAGGGGAAGAGAGGTGGGCCTCCGGCGTTCACACTGCCCTAACGAAACACTACAATGCAAGCACTGTTATTTCACGTTGGTTTTCTGAGAGGGTGGCATTAGCCCGAACGAGCCGACCCATTCATGATGATGAAACCAGTAATCGCTTCAGTGTGGCTCTACCACCTACACAAATTATCAATATATCAATAGACAGAATTTAGGACACTTGATAGCCGGTTAACGTTACTATAAACGTATTTTTAATGGGTATTTTGATTTATGAATAAGTATAGGAACATTTTTTTCAGTAACTTTTCAAACGCAATCAAAAACATGAATTTATCACAGTCAGACACATTTTTTTATAAACAATCATATGCCCACTGATATATTGTATAAATAAAAATAATTAATTTTAAATCATTTATTTTTTCCATAGAAAAGTACAAATTTCATCTCATTAAACATTATTGATATTAAGATTTCACCATATAGCTAAATTATTAAAGAACTATATTTTGTATATAACATATTATCTTTATAGCAATAAATCGGTCTAAATATTAAGTAAATAACTGACTTAGTCTGAAAAATGAAATTTGTACTTATTTATAACGAAATATAATAAAATTACTGCTATTCCAACATGGTTTAAGATTACTTTTATTTTCATTTCCAAAAAATAGCATCAGGCACATTATTTTCAATAACAAAATTGTCTTTCAATAATAATTCCATTTTAATAACGTTTCAAAGTTAGTGAAAAAAGAACACCCTAAAATTATTTAAAAAAATCAATATTTTTGTCTGTAAAGGTATGATATGCACAAATAAACGCAACGTTTACCGGCAGCCAGGTAGCCCGCACGTTGGTCGGATGAATATAATATATAAAACTGGCTTGATCGATTCTTTCCGGTATGGCCTCTGTCTATGTAGACAATTTCGCCAATATCAAGTGTGACAATTACACGTTATAAATTTAATGCCAAGTATTCAATGTAACAACGTAGAATAATCTATAATAGAAACGTATCAACATCGATAGATTACTAATAGGTACTATGTTGTGAGTGATACAGATATTATTTATAAAAATATATTTAAAATTCGTTTTCAAAACAGTTTCTAACTCTTAGACAATAGTTACAAGTGACAGTTGACGCTTCGACACGGTGTTCATATATTTTTCTTCAATACAATGGAGTATAAAAAGGTTTTAGTACAAGTCGAAGATAGTTATGATAAATGTTTATTTAGTTTTATGTAGGTTAGTTTTTATCTTAATTGAACCTGGTAGATGATGCTACGTACGGGTTCTAGGCATATTAAAAAAAAAAAAACAAATATAATCTGGGTATATGTTTGAGTGAATCCGTGGACAGTTTGGATTCACAATTGGAAACGGTAGTTGGGGCTGCAATCGGGTATAAGTTTTATTACATTTTTTCGCGTTTAAAAATACAATTGAAACCAGTGATAACCAATTTGGTGCAGTCGAAGTTGCATGGGTTAGCAAGTACTATATATATTTGTATGATATAAAGGACGTCTATCAAAGCTTGTTGCAAGATTTGAAGTTACGTCTAAGTATAGTCAGTCTAATAGAAAGTTGGTTATATAAGTGTGTTGCTTGCCATTGATAATTATTCTGCCGCGCAATTTATAAACGCTTTTTTTTTCGAACTGACTACGCTGTTGACCTAGCAAGGTCTTAACAGCTTCACCGGACTACATTTATAAACGCAGTAAAAACGTTAACGGTTTCGAGAAAAATACGGTCATATTTGAAATTTTATTTGTGGTTACCTGCAATTCGTTACGTAAAAATGAGTAAATATATATATATATGATATATATCTTTACTGCGTTTACAAATTGCTCGGCAGTATCGTAGTAGATAATTTCTTAGGGTCTAGTGATATATTTCATAATCGAAAACTTGTCAGGAAAAAGAAATTAAATTGCCTTAAAAATTGTTATTTTATAAAATAAATAAAACACAAAGTTTAAAGTTGTGGACAAATGAAATGAAATTATCAAAACTTTACAGTTAAAACATTAATCAGGAATGCAGGTATAAGAAATAATAATTGAAAATGAAATAATAAAACATAGTTAAAAATTATCTGCAGAAGTATACGCCGTCCGGTTCCCGGCGTGGCTTCATGCCTGCGAAAAATGCTCTTATATCCTCTTCTTTTACAATCTCTTTTCGTTCCTTAAAGCTTTTCAAGAACTCTAACAGCTTATCCCTCATAATATTGTACTCTGTCAAAGCATTTATTTGTTGAACTCTATCCAAAGACGACAATGCCTGCAATCCTTTTTCATACTGTGTTGTTGGGGTACCTTCAATTTTCTCTTTTCCTAACGTCTCATATGCTGTTACAGTATCTTCAGGATCAAGTAAAAACAGCAACCTTAAATCCTTATACATTGTTAAGCACTCATTACAAGTGCAAAGTTTTTGACGGAAATCTGATGGCCAAAATGTCGCTCCTTTGAAAACCCTTTGTACTCCTTTCGGTCTTATACATTTATTGTCTTCAAACTTTGCTTTCTTAACTTCTACATCTTCATTTTCTTCATATTTTCTTTTGTTTTCATTTTTACTTTGTGCACTATCATGACTAGTTTCTTCAACTTGTGAAATATTGTTTATAGATTCTTCTGTTTCAACATTATGCATATCTATATTTTCTTTATCTTTTTCAGTTGGAATACATGTCTCAGATATTTTTTCACTACCATTTAACTCTTCATTTGTATCTGCGACATTATTACTCTTTAGTAATTCCTCTTCAGATTCTTCCACCATATCAGAAGTTAACTCTAACAACTCTCTAGTAGCTTTCTCCAATGTATCAGATTGGTCCATACCCTCATCAGATATGTTTATATCAGCTTTTTCTGTATCTTCTTTTTCAGTTGGAGTCTCTGTATTATTACCCTCTAAATTATTTTGTGTAGGTTCGATATTACTATCAACACTAATAGGTTGCAATATATCATCATTATCATTTCTTTTATCTAGTAATTCTGTAGACTGGTTTACAATGTTATTTCCCAAATCACTATCTTCAACATTCTTTAGCGTATCATCTATTTTAATGTTAACTTCAGTAGGTTGTGAGGCATCTACCTCGTCATTTACTTCTTTAATTGTTTCTGTAGTTTGAATCTCAGTTTTAGTTTCCAATTCACTGTTTTCTAACATATTCAATGTAGTATCTATCTTAATGACAACTTCAGTAGTTTTGGAAATATCATTGTTAACAATATCCTTATTTGTTGTTTCTGTAAACTGTTCTTCACATTTATTTTCCATCTCACAGTCTTCAACATTATTCAACATGCTATCTAAGTTAGAAGCAGCTTTGGTACAATCTGAAATGTCATCTCTATCAGTTGCTTTGAGTATTTTTTCTATAGATTGTTCTGCACATTTAGGTTCTGTTTCACTGCTTTGTGAATCATTTGAGGTAATGGCTATATCATTGTTAACTGAGGTACATTCTGAAGTATCGATTTCTGTAGTTTCTTTACCTGTTATTTCTGTAGAGTTCTCTTGAGTTTTATCAAGACAGCTACTGTGTTCTATATGCTTTAAATCAGTATTTACTATACTGTTAATTTCAGTAGACTGTAAAGGAATTTCTTTTGTGTCTTCCTCTATATTATCTGTAGGATGGTTTTCAATACCTGTTTTTACTGGATTAGTTTCCAAATCATTTAAAATATTATCTACTTCACTATCAACTTCAGCAGATTGAATAGGATACTCTTTATGAAATGTTTCATCTATTTTTTTAGTACATTGATCTTCAATTTCGGCACTACTTTCATTGCTGTCTAAATCTTTAGGAGCAGTATCTGTTACACTGCAAATATCACTAGATTGTATAGGATCTTTTTGGTTAGTTTTTGGTAGTGATGACAGTTCATTTTCTTCAGTTATGTTGTAGTCTTGATCAGGGCACTCAGAGCTGGAATCTTCCAAATTAAAATGACTTCCTGTCTCATGTTCCATAGTGATATCATCTGCGATTTCTTCATCATTTAAAACAGTTTCATTTTCATTAGTAGATGGTAGTTCCGTACTCTTATTTGTGTCACTGCCTTCTTTGATACTTCTTTCTAAATTTGATTTGTTGGGTTCACTTAGAGAATCATTTTCTATACCTGAATGCTGGTTATGGTAATCTTGTATGTTATCTTTATGCCTTTGTTGAGATTCCTTGCTTTCCTCTTTTTCCATCCACATATTATCTTTGTCTAAAGCATTTATTTTATCATTTGGTGTTACAATTATATTAGTATCTAAACTATTTTCTTGTACTTCATCAATTTTCTCAATCACAGTAGCACTTCCCACATTCATGTCCATTTCTTTAGAGCTAGAGAATATTTCCATTTTTAAGACCTCTTCTTTTACAGTTTCACTATCACATTCTTTTTCTATAATAGTACCATTTATATTCATTCCATTATTAATATCAACTGAATCTTGTTCAATATTATTAGAAACGATAGAGCTACTTGTACATTTCATAACTTCATTGTTACAACTTATTTCCTCTGTTCCATTAGCGTTATCATCTTCACTAGTTACTTGGCTGGTAGAAGATAATTCACATGAACCATTAGGTAATATCTCTCTCTTTTCATTCACAGGTTTTACAGTCTCATTAAGAGTAATTTCCACATCCCCTACATCAACATTAACAGCCCAACAACTATAATCATGTAGAAATTCATTTACTTCCATGCAAGCTTTGCAAATCATCTCTGAATACTGATCATTACTGGGTAATGTTGCTTCTAAATGTGAAGCATGTAACCAGTCCTCACAAATAGTGCATTGAATCATCTCATCCTCAATTACAGCATCAGGATCAGGGTAAGGTCTATGACATGTGCAATATATACCTATAAAATTTTGGTTATATCTATTATCTTCATTAAGATCAGTTTTATTTGTTGTAAATTGACAAGGATGGGAATTAAATTTTGGGTTCCCACAGTCACACCGAAAGTTTCTTCTAGTGTATAGTTCGATAAGCTCGTGGTTCTCGTGACAATTAAGACTACAAGCAAGACAAATTCCAGCTCTTTTACTTGGATCATCTTTTGCATCGAAACAACATGTTAGGCAGGCATAAACAGCCTGACGTTTGATATATCCCTGTAACAAAATAATATATTGTTCATAATATGAAGCATACACTACTGATATCAAAACTTATTTAGAGATAAACATAATTATATTACAATAAATACACATAAAAAAATATTTATTCCACTGCAGTGGTTATTGAAATAAATATAAAACATAAATATCTGTTAATACCATCGATTTTTTCAGCCTATAAAATAATTATAAAACCCTGCTTATTATGTAATTTTATCTCCAACTATGGTAAACACTAAACAACTATATAAGCTAGCTTTTGCTTGCTGCTTCATTGGTGTTTATGTAGGTCTGATCAATACCTTACAAACTGTACAATTTTTATGGATGAACAGTGGTCTATGTCAGTTTCTGTACCCTTGAAACCAAATTTCCTGTTGATTAGTTAAGGTGTGACAGCATGGACAGACAATCACACTCATAATATTAGTTAGGATTAACCTCTATCTAGATTACCAATCTAGACACAATGTCAGCACAGCATATGTCTCTTGTTTTTTTGTACTTATCTATATGTAAAAGAGAATAACAGACTGTCTGACATACCAAAGCATAGCTCATAGGTGAGCATTAAGGAATAGTTTTTGGAAATTAAACTTGTGAGGTGCTAAAAAGTGGTAAGTAAAAAGAAAGTTTATATGAAAATCCATCATTTTTTCATCATCTTTTATTTATATTTATATATAGACATAAAAAAGATTCAAAAATAATTACTGTACAAAAAAGTAAAGTAATATTACATAAAGAGTAAATAACTCTTTAGAAATTTAACTTGTATAGTTTGTAATGTTACTTATACAATTTTTAAGAATATGTTAATAAAGCACAAACATAGCATAATATAACAACAATGTTTCTGAATTGGATGATATTATGTATGAAATTTAGACATACACACTAAAACAGTAAGCCATTCTGTACATACATTTCTGTAGATAAAAATATTTTAAATAAACAAAATCAATCTACGAGAAGTAATATCTTTGCTGCACACGCAAAACGAATGTTTGCTTCATTAACAATTTGAAAAGGACTTTATTAAATATGTTAGTCTCGTGAAGACAAAATCAAGTAATATTTGAGTCGTCATATAGCCAGCCATATTTGGCATCGTGGATCGTTAATCGAGGGCAGGATATAAATTTGTTTACCTTAGAATAAGTGCAGTTTTTATCATCGGACGCACCGAGCACTGCGTTGGCGTCTTCTTCGAATTCCTCTTGTTCTTGTAAAACATCCATCATAGTTACAACTTTTTCTCCCTCGCATTCCGACATTTCAGCGTCTTCTGTTGAATTTATATGGTTGGTCGACATATCTACACGTTATGCTCTAAACAAAAGCTGATATACTGGTTTAGATTGTAATAAAATCGAATTCAAAATCGAAGCCGGTTACATTAGGCGCCAATTTACTTTTTTTCAACGGTTCTATCTTCAATGATTGCAATGATAGGTTTGGCGATAGAGAGCTGAAGTGTTGCCAGTGTCAAATGAATAGTCGACTAAGACTATCTATTTAAACAAGTATCATATTTTCAAAATACATGTGCCATTATATTCATATATGTCACATTTACACTAAAGTCAACTATTAATAAAGAACAATGGTATGTATTACAAAATTAAAACTGGTGCACTGATTAGTTATATCCTGTATGTTATATGCTATATGTATATTATTTGTAACTTAGTAATACTTATACAGTATTAGACACTAACATGTGGTTATTTTGACAAAAAAAAGTTATTCCACAGAAGAGTTTTAATTTTAAAGTTTTGTGCGCCATATTAAAAATATACACAAATTATAGGTTATTTTATGGTGCATTAATTTTAACATTTAGCTTCTTCATGACGCCCGGTTAACTTATAAATTATTTTTAAATTTTCGAGATATATAAAATAATTATGAATATAATACCTATTTATTTATATCTTTCATAATCTAGATTCAACGAAGCCGAATGTAACTAATAATTAATATAATTAGGGTTAAATAAAAAAATCTATTTAAAAAAGTACATTATAAAAGAAAAGGAACATCTAAGCACTTGCGACCATTGCCAACGTAGAGGAATCCAGCATCCTGAGTTCTTACTTTATGAAAATACATCATTCCAGGCCAATAGAGGCTTTTTAGGTAAACCACACTCCCAGACTGCTCTAGCGTCAAGTTCCAACACCCGCTTGGAATGTCTTGATCAATTGAATCTAAAAAATCCATACTATAGTTGTAGTCCTGTCGCGTTAACAAATTTGTATTCCACCGTTGCTGAGGCGGCCTGATATGTAAATAAGACTTTAAATGTTTTGCTTCAGGTGTTGCCAGACCGTAAAAATTAGGATTTATGACGACCATTCCGTCTGGTTGTTTTAATAATTGCCCTCGAGCGCATACCTCGGCTTCATCGCATATATTACTTATCGTTGCTGCCAAACGACTCTCTTCCTTCATAAAGCGACATCTATCGGGATGGTCTTCTTCCAGTTCCTCATCTAGAACTTTGATTTTTAAAGAAGGGTCACCACGAAACGGGAATGTAGTCAGAAGGGAGAGCAATTTGTACTTCTTTTTCGCCTTGGGCAATAAACCCCAGAAATTGAAATCCGTTGTGTAAAAATACTTTCTGTCGGCCAAAGCATCGTTGTTAATACCGACGGCAATATGATAGTCGGAATCGACGGCATAAATTTGCCCCCAATATTGCATATGTGTAAAATGGTTTTCTACTTGGAGCAGGGTTAAAGAATTCTGGAGAAGTGATACCAATTCTTTTGTCAGCATCATTCCGTTGACGTTTACATATTCTCTGTAGTCCCATAGCTTATGCACATTCATCTTTATTGAAATACAACAATGTGTATAAATAAATAAGAAGTCATATATAAAGTCAAATATTTTGACAGCTTAGTTTTTCTTTGTGGCATAATTTGAGCATGGAATTCATAAAAAAAGAGAATTTACGCTTACATATTTTAAAATAGTAATTGGTGTTGTGTACTTTGATATTAAATAGCTGTTACATCAAGTTAATCTACACTATTCCAAATATTAATTGTGTAATTCGTACGGCCAAAATATTAATAGAAATAACTTAATGTAAGCTTCAAAATATCAGCAAATCACGTACGCGCCATAATTTAAATAAAAATATAAAACATTTTTTTATAGAATTACACTTAGAAAATTTTTAGCATAATGTATAACGATACAAAATTGTTGTTGGTTTACAAACGCTTAGTTAAGACCGTAATTTAAACTTGTGATTTTTCGGTCTATACTCAACCATGTATATGATGATTTGCTTTTTCGAAATATTTCATTATAGAGCGGGTTCGATTTCACTGAGAAACGAATAATGATCTTCCACTTCCTTTATTTTTGGTTGCATATAAATAACAAAAATATTTTTTCAATATACATATATTTTTTGTTTAGCTTTTGTAGTAGCAAAGTAGTGGCAGAATGATGTCACTATACCTAGTGTTCAATACAGTGCTATTAAAAACAACGGCGCGCATCTTTAGTTAATCCTGATAGTCCAGGATCCACGGTTCATCTTTGCATTTGATTACTATCAAGCTAATTTTCCGGCAGTAGCTTCATTTTGATGAGACGTCCAACAATTTCTCGTACGAAAACTCGATTGTGGTAGGTAATAGGAGTAGCAGGGATGTTTGTCCGTAATGTAATATTGAAACTGCACTTGTGTAGTGGGATTTATATTGTTTTTCTAATAAATGATAAGTCGTTGAACATAATGTTGTCGTATATATTGTTTAATTTTAAAATAAAAACGATTGCGGTGAAGTATCTTACATAATGTCAAGGACCGTTGGTAGAGTTTCTAATTATACAACCACCACTGCATATGTATAAAAATCTCGTGTCACGGTGTTTGTGGTTGAACTCCTCCAAAATGTCCAGCCATTTTTATGAAATTTTAATGGTATATTTGCTAGATATGGGAATAGGCCATAAAATATATTTATACCTATAGGTGATTAAGACCTATCAGAATTATAATTTTCATTTTTTTTGACAATTTTCCTATTTTTTATTTTTTTATGTGCCATTAATACGCATAACCCAAATATTTTCTTTCCGAACACTACCCTTCCATTTTTTATTCGCGATTTTAGTATGTTTATATGAACAATGATTCAACGGTCGTTCATTAATTTGAAACTAAACGAAATTATTGATGTTGCTAACTTGCTACTGAATGACAAATGGCTGTAGGTCCGCCTCATAGAAATAATTCCACATATGTGGACCCCTGAATTGTTTGGTTTCACATTTGGAAATAGTGGTAGTCGGGTTCTGGGTTTTTTTTTAAGATTTTTTGAGTTTAGAAATATCATTGGAACTGGTAGTTAACCGATTTCACGCAGACAAGATTTCGCGGGTTAGCTATAAATTAAAGTCCGTTGCTTTGTTTGTAAACCTATAGGAACCGATATATTTTGATGTGAAAATTCTTATTAGAGAGCTTTTTGAAATTCGGTTTGATAACCTTTTTGCGTAACGAAATGTGGTGGGAGTAAACACAGTGTCAAGTAGAGTGTTGAAAATACCGGTTCTGTTTCATCACCAAAGTTAAGCAAAGTCGCGCGCGGTCTGTTTTTGGTTGAATGATCGCCTCGGAACACCGCGTCACGTTGGCTTTACGCACGCTTGACTTGGGGAGTAAGCTGGTGAATGCGTCACGAAATCGTTACAAAAACGTGTGATCGGGTATCGCGAACGGAACATTGTGACAGAGATATAAGTTAGTTATGATATAAAGAGAGAGAGAGTTACGTTTTGTATTATCAATGAATAAAACCTTTTTTTATATCATCGGAGGCAAACGATCAGGTGGGTCATCTGATTGTGGGTCGCGGAGTAGTATCCCGGGCAAGCCGACCCACTCATGCTAAAACCAGTTATAGCTTCTGCGTGGCTATACCACATACAACCACCTTGAGTGATTGAAAAAAATAGTAACAAATTTAAATGGTAGGGAATAACTTATGGGTTCGCATCACCGATGACCTCGACATTCTTGTGGTGTATTGTCACAAATTATAGCTATATTGTGACTATAAACAAAAACAAATGATATGTGCTTTAAATTTAAAATTAAGGTATATGAAATGAAATATAATTATCTATTCTCATGGTTAACACTTCTCAAAATTCAATAAGAATACATCTATAACTCTGTAAATAACACTTTAAACGAGTAAGCAGTGAGTTTTTCGCAAAGGGACATCGTAATTTGAGATTGTTCGTCTCATATGACAATTACCTTGGTAGCCGATATCAAATATTTGCTGGCCCTCTGTCGGTCGTAATTCGTAACTGGATCGTTCATGTAACCATCAAACTTGGATACGACTTACGGTAGTTGCTGTGTAGTTTGAGAGGGTCATGATAAATTGGAACCTTGGTTACGACGCGAGAGGCAATTTACGTTATTTTCACAGATTATGGTGGCTCGTGTTGCTTGTTTGCAGACTCATGGGCGACATTTGGCGGAAATACTGTAGCGAAATAAATGTACTCAATAAAAGTTTTTTAATGTTTTATTTATTCTGCCATTTTCTTAAGATTCAAATAATACAATTTCAAACGAATAAATACATCTATGGAGTAACAACGTGTCTCAGTAGTAATAATATTTGTCTAATATGACAGGCGAAGGAATTAATCCATACAGCCAATTCTAAAGTTGTCTATATATGTGGTTCTTGTATATTCTGTAGTGAGTTTTATTCTGTTCCAGTTAATACGAAGGCATACGCCTAAATCTTCTATATAATATTTCGTAAATTTTTAACAATCTTCTTTATCTTAATTTTCAAGTCGTTTCTTTTGCCAATGCTGAAGTTGTCAATACTGATAGTTCTTATGTATTCCATGATATTACAAATATAGGTATGTAATATCATTGTATGTATTCTTTAGTCTGTTTTCTTCTAAGTCCAAGATAATGTAAAGGCTTAAGCGCCAAATCTTCTATATAATATTTCGTAAAATTTGAACAATCTTCTTTATCTTAATTTTCAAGTCGTTTCTTTTGCCAATTCTGAAGTTGTCAATACGAATAGTTCTTATGTATTATTTAGTCTGTTTTCTTCTAAGTCCAAATCAATGTAAAGGCTTAAGCGCCAAATCTTCTATATAATATTTCAGACATTTCATTAAAAAATGTTCTGATATGTCCATGTTTTGTCAGGATATCAGGAAAAGTCAGGAGGTCGATATTGAAGTAAAGTGTCTTGTGGTTATTTCAACGTAATAACAAGATGGTGGTTCTCTTGTTACAACTTTCCTGGGAATTTTTGTGGCAATCCAGAATTCATGGTCCGTGGTATTATGTTTCATTCACTTCACTTATGCACAATAAACTAACAATATTACATAAAACACCACCAACTTTACATAATATAGAGTCAAGTAAAACAAGATTATGAATAAAATATAAAATCCATTAAATGACAGACTGAAATGCCGCCAAAAACTCTCATAACGTGTCTCATTTTACAAATAATTCTTTTCTTTTTAACTTTATTTTTGGCAATCAATCTTTCCGAATATTACTGCAATTGTAACGTTGTCAATAATATTACAAGCGTCGTGTGATCATTTCAATATTAAGCATCGTGTGAATCAACATTCTAAATAGATGGTGGATCCCTTGCTAGAACCTTCCAGGAAGTTTTTGTGGCATCTCAGAATTTCATGGTCCATGGTATTATTTTCCATTCACTTCACTTATGCACAATAAACTAATTATATAACGTAAAACACCGCCAAATTTACACAATATAGAGTCAAATAACACAAGATTATGAATAAGATATAAAATCTACTACACGACAGAATAAAATCCGCTCAAAAACTCTTTACAAATATTTCTTTTTATCTGGTTCTTGTTAATAGTACCGCTACTCAGCAATAGATGGCGTAAGTCGCTACAAAACTTATAAAACTTTCTCGTGAGATTTTTATTCGAAACTAAGCTATCGGTCAGTATTGAGTCTATTTTTGTAATTAATATCTTTGATAACATTTAAGGAATTTAACACTAAGGTGATGAGTATCCGGAATTTAGCTTATGAGCGGATTAATAATAATAACTTTAAAATGTAATTAAATGTGATTAAAATGTAACATTTTCTGTATATTATTGACACAAAGTTGAAATTTCAAACTTCTTAGTGGAATAGAATTCAGTTGATGTCTTTGTATTCGGTAATCGAATTGCAAATGTGTGATTAGTATGTTATTTGTAGCTCTTTTGTAAATGAGGTTTTCTTTTGTGATTCAATAAAATTTTCATTGATGTCAAATCACGTTATTGTTTCTAGCACCATGAATTGATGGTACTTTAATGACTGATCTAAAATCTATCAGTAATCTATACATACTCGTAAAATAAGAAGGTAAATCTAACGCGTCTGTACATTTTTGTAAAACAAATTGTTATAGGTCTGTAGCAGTAATGTCTTTATCATACATTTCAATCATTTTTAGAAATGTCTGTCTGCCTGTTTATAGAAACACGCATCACAGCTAAAGTACTGTGTTCATGATAAAACCTTTTACAGAAAATCATAAAGCATGCCCTCGAGTAACATATATATTTTATCAGGAGTAGAGCCACGCTGAAACTATGACTAGTTTCAGCACGAATGCGTCAGCTCGTCCGCGATAGTACCATCTTCTCACAGAAAACCGACGTGAAGTAGCAGTGCTTGCATTGTTGTGTTACGTTCGGTCAGTGAGAACGCCGGAGGCCCATGTCCCCCGCTCTCCGTTCCTTTTCCCTTCCCCCAAACACAGGCTGGCAACGCACTTGCGATTCTCTTGGTGTTGCGAGTGTCTATCGACGGTGGTGATCACTTAACATCAGGTGACCCACCTGTTTGTTTGCCTCTTATGACATAAAAAAAAACTATTTGTTTCATTAGGTCGGTTCATTGGTTCGGTCTATCAAAAGTTATTGTAATTATAATGACGACGCGACTTAAGTAGGGACACGAAGAGAAAACTAGATAAGTAATTGCACTTAATACGTTCAGATGACTTTGTTAGTCACTGTTTTGTAGATCAGGTTCCACGCGGACGAAGTCGCGGGCACAGCTAGTAGATATATAATAGTAAACAGACTGGTTTTACGTAACATAGTTGAGCTTGGCACTATGATGGGTGTTTAAACTGGCGTTCAGTTGTGAGACAGTCGGGCAGCTACACTAGCACTTTACTACTCGAAAACGATCCAAAACAATTTCCTATGGATTTTGCAGTTCCTCGGCTCGAGGGTATAGGGAAGCGACATGCGTGAGCACATGAATAGCCACGCTGTGAGGATAGACACCGCTTATCGGATACAGAGACGCGCACGTGCTACAATTAACCTCTCTTAGGTCGAAGAGGGCCCTTCTGAGCTGCGATTCGGCACGCGTACTCTCGCGCCAGTGGGCAGGAGGGCCGGAAAGTGCGAGTGATGCGATACACATCCGCAGGTACGTATTTAGAAGCACCAGGGACCCATTTATTTTTTTGGATTTTTGTAAGACTGTTCCACTTTATTTATTTATTGTATTTAATCGTAGGGCTAATAGTATCCATCTTTTATTATCGTCGATTGATTGTTTAGTTTATTTGTCGTGGCAAAGTTCAGCACCCGGGAAGCATGTGCAAGGAAATGAGAGTTAGGTATACCTTATGCGACGCGAGTTATATCAGCCCCCAATTTTCTGCAGTAACTAGGAGTGACTGCGACTTCCTCTGCGTGAAACTTTACGTAAAAATAGTAATTAATAAGGTCATCTGAATGTATTAAGTCCATTTACTTACTTACTTTTCTCTCGTACTTAAGTCGCGTCGTCATTAAAATGACAATAACTTTTGATAGAGTGAACCAATTTTAATGAAACAAAGGCTAAATGTTACTTAAAGATCGGTTTTATGATTTTCTTTGAGAGGTTTTATCATGCACGTATTATTTTGGCAGACATGCGTGTTCATACAAACAGACAGGAAGATAGACATTTATTTACATTTATATTTTTATACAGAATACACAGATACCTACAGAAATACACTTGGAAGATATCTCATGATTCTAAACGAGCTATTCTTGTATACATATAAATTTATCTCGTATTGAAAATGATTAATATGGATCAAATTTTGTATTTAGACAAAGTTTTATTTATTAAGTTTATTTATATAAGTGTATTTCTTAAACAAATATAAATTTCCACAAAATATCACATATTTATAAAACTAATTAATGATCTATATTAATATTACAGAGCTGAAGAGTTTGTTTCTTTGATCGTGCTAAACTCGGGAACTATGGGTCAGATTTAGTTAGGTTATTTAGGTTCAGTGTTAGATAGCTCATTTCTCGAGAAAAGCTATATAGCAAGCTAAGACCAATAGGGACGGAGCACCAATGAAGAGTGTTTCAAAATCGGGTTTTTTTTTATGTTAGCCCGAAGTAATTTTTCCACGCGGACGAAGTTGCAGGCAAAAGCTAGTGTTATATATATAGCGTTATCTCGTATATTTTTTATATTAATTGTATTGTTGCAATTAAATGATAACCTATTAGTACTACATTTTATGAGATAACGTCGTATGCCACTATCCGATAACGAATAACAAAACACAGCTAATGTCAAGCGAAACTCTTGTTTAATGTTCTAATGTTATTCCCAAATGGTGAAATTACTGCGTAGAGAAATTAAAAAAGAAAGTCGAGGCAGTCATAGGGACTGCCGATATAAGTGAAACTTCAAAACAATGGAATTGAAACTGTTTTCTCTTTTGAATTCTTAAATTAATCATAATCATTTATATCATAGTCTTTTAAATGAACTGGGGTAATTGAGAACAGTTAGATAAATAGCACATTTCCCCGTACTACACTGTCGCGAACCTATTCTACGGCTAAATGCAGAGGCATTCATTGCGTATGCGAAAGTGAGATTGAAAGGACGAACTAGTTTTGTCACGGTAAGTCGAACAATTACTTTTGTATTTTTGATATAATTTTTGTCATCAGTTATAACACATGTAAGTATCATATTTTTGAGTTCAAACATATTTATATAGCTATTTATATAGATATAGATTTATATAGATAGATATTTATGTTTTTTATAATATCATACACACAGTATTTGTTTTCAAATGCAACATTTTTTATTGAAGCACGACAAAGTGACTGCGCTATGCCTGATGTTAAGCATAGTACAATCCAGAAACATCGGCAACCTATAGACAGATTATCCATCGCCGGTCGCCGCTGTCATGCCGGCCATAATGACGAAAGTAACCCGGTACTGGATATGCACAGGCTGATCCCGAAACGCGACGCGTAGAAGCGAGTGACTATGATGGGCTTTTTCGCCATATACATGGTGGTTGCGACCCAGTCGGGCTGTAAAACCCTACCACCCCGCTATCGCCATTGACTCGTTCGTTGATCAGCAGGGTGCACCACGTGCAGGTGAGGTTGGCTTGGGTGTCTCAAGTCATAAGATGTTACTCGACACCCCTTACACCCCTTACAACATAGATTGAAGGTAATAAAAAATGCTTTTGAGAGTGACGGCAATTTTTATGTATATTGACTGATTCAGGTAATTGGGAATGGCATTAGGTGTGTAATTTGGAACGTTCCAAATTACCCTTTACCCTCCTAATTACCAATAGTACTGCTGGTTGATTGTGTAAAAATATTTAAACTTTACAAATTATTTCAGATGCCTCGTAATTATTTAAGAAAGGTTGATCAAATGTCTTTCTTACTTACCTCATACCATTTCCATTTCCCCCACGGGATGATCTCAATTACCCCATAGGGTATCGGGTAAACAGGAACGGCAATGTTTTTTGTTTTAGTTTATATTTTTATTAAAACGTAAATTTAATATAACGTTTTATGACTACTGAGTACATAGATAACCAAAGTTCATGTAGCGATATAATTTGATTTAATTTATAACTTTTTTCTATTATTTTTTAGCGTTTGAAGTTAAGTGTTCCCAATTCCTCCACTCTCCCCTACTGTTGACATTTTAAAATTTATAAATTGAAATATCTATTATTAATAGTCTCTTCTTTACATATATTTGCGCTTGAAATAATAATCATATATTTTTAAGAAGTTTTTTTTAATGTCATATAGCAGGCAAACGGATAGGCGGGTCACTTGATGTTAAGTGATCATCGCCATCTGTAGACACTAACAACACCAGAGGAGTTGCAAGTGCGTTGCTAGTCTGTGCTTAGAGGGTTGGGGAAGGGGATAAGGGAAGAGAAGAGGGGAGGGAAGGGGAAAGGCGAGGTGGGCCTCCGGCGCTCTCACTAACTGAACGAAACGCAACGATGCAAGCACTGTTTCTTTATGTCGGTTTTCTGTGGGTCGGGTGGTACGGGGCGAGCCGATCCATTCACGCTGAAACTAGTAATAGCTTCAACGTGGCTCTACCACCTACTAAAAGTTTATTAATTTATCTCACATATGATGAAACTGCACAATCTCAATACAAAATATCAATATTAGATATATACAGGCTCTTATACTACGTGTCGCTAGTCTGACGCAAGTGCAATACGCTCGGTCACGCTTTACTGCATGTCATGACGCGAAATCATAACTTCATCTCGTGCAAAAACTCCGTTCAATACGCCTAAAGGAAATTTCATTTTAAACATTTGGCGACCCCCATTCCTACAATCCCTCTCTGATTAGTATCTCGTAGAATTAAGCATCAAGTGTCATTATCTGCTAGACCCTACGTAAACGTTTTAGTTAGACTGTTACAGCACGTGCTTTGTTGTTGAATTAAAAAGAAATCCTCGATTATTCACGTTCGAACTCGCCTCTATTGATCTAGGAATGATAATTGGGAAGTTTTGAAGAGATTTTGGCTAAAAGGTAGCGTATATATCGCGAATAATAATGTGTGCTGGAATCGGATAATGAATTTGTGCTTTTTGATAAAGGAAAACATCGCGATAAAGCTCAAATATGTTGATATAGCAATTATCTAATATCCGCTTTTGTAGCTATAACTTTTTTGTTTAATATCTCTCACCCAGCCGTTCAGGTATTCTGGCAACTTCATTTAGAGTCAATATTCATCTATACTTGGTATATCAGTGTTTTAAGTCACATCGTGATCTAATTTCAGATAAGCTTATAGTCAAATTCTATATATTTCTAATCGAATAATCTTAAGGAAATCATTCATGAATAGATAAATAGGAACCTGTTAATAGTTACCACCGTTTTATCGCCCCATAAATCGGTCATGCCATTAAATAATGCAGCTAAATGATCACTAAAAACCTAGTCACTGTGACTGGTTCGCGTCAATAGTATGGTGGTAGCGATTTAGTATAATCATATAACCTAGTTTATTGTAAGCAATTAAACGTATTAGGTACGTATTGAGTGTATGGGCATGTTATATGCATTTATATTAACATTTTTAAGTCATTGTTTCATTAGTTCCTTACACCGTGTAAGCGAGCACTGGGGTAATTTTCGTGGTGGGTGAAGTTTCCAAATATGTTGCTAATGGTAAACCTCATTTGACAAACTGTTAGTATATATATATCTAAATATATCTATACTAATATATAAAGCTGAAGAGTTTGTTTGTTTGTTTGTTTGGTTGAACGCTATGATCTCAAGAACTACAGATCCGATTTAAAAGTTTCTTTTAGTGTTAGATAGCTCATCTCTCGAGGACGGCTATAGGCTACATTTTATCACGTTAAAACCAAAAGGAGCTGAGCACTAATGAAGAATGTCTCAAAATCGGGCTACTTTGGAAGCTTTCGCTGCGTGTTAATGTCAGTATTATACGCGTTGCCATGGTAACGCGATAACATTCTATTAAAAATATTTTCATGGTTTATTTTGTATTCCTATTCAAAAAGTTTATTCTACGTTAGTTTTGTTTTCGATTTTTAATTATACGTGTTACGTTTATATCGCAAACATTTCTTAAGTTTATTTTGTGTTGTTATTCAGAAAGTTTAGTAGTAATAATATTCGTCCAATAATACAGTCGAAGGAATTAATCCATACAGCCAATTCTGAAGCTGTCAATATAATTAGTTTTCTTCTATGTCCAAGTTAATGTAAAAGTATAAGCGCCGAATCCTCTACATAATATAACGTAATTTTTTATCTTCTTAATCTTCAAGACCATAGAATTATTGCTTCGTGGGTTTATTTTTCATTCATTTCACTTATGCAAAATAAACGAACGATATTATATAATACGCAACGTTTTTTTTCTTCTTAGAAATGACTACGCTTAACAGCTTCACCGGACTACAAGTACCTAATATTTGAACGGGAATTCTACGGGCAAATAAGTAACTAATTAGCTGTTTTATTTAATATTGTTCGATAATGTGTAGCTTCATATTTTCATTATTTTCTTATATAATGTGAGCACTGAGGGTGACATATAGTTTAAAATTCCAGTTATGTGACTGATCATAATCCCATCCCATTCGATACACTATTAGTATTCACATACATAATGTACACGTTACCTGTTACAGTAGATGATGTGCGTGTGATACAAATATTTTTGAAATAGTATTATTGTAATTTACACTAGATGTGTAATCACAATTTTAAATTTATTTAATATATTAAAAAAAACGCGTGCGAAGCCGCGGGTAACAGCTAGTTGTATATATCGTATAATATATTGTTAAATGTTACTGTAAGTGACGTGCGTGTCGAACTTATAATTGTTTTAGAAGAGTATTTCTATAATTCTCACTATTTTATACTTTTTAATACAATATAAAAAGGCGTGCGGAGCTGCGGTTGTAGCTAGTATATAAATAAAATTGAAGTGTCTAATGTCATTTATTGTTAGAATACAATTTTTAGGCGGTGTCTAGACAACATGCACTATACTTTTTTGCCTTGGCCTAAATTAAATAATAACGTATGGGTAATAAAAATGACTTAAAATCGTCAAAAGCTAAGAGGTAGAAGTAATTTATAAAGTATAAAAGAACGTCTTTGGTATAAAAGTAATAGAATACTCAAAAGTTCGAGAAACTTAACAATAATAGGTACTATTTATTGGCTAAATATGTTTTTTAATCAAGACGCCACTTTTTGGCTGCCAGTCAAATTAACTACATAATTCACATCTATTTCTAGTTTAGACTATGAATATGAAAGTCCTATCTACTATCTAAAGTCGTGGTGGTCGGGTAATTTGATAGACGGAACGCTAATTCGATGTACGCAGTCTGCGTACATTTACCGATTTACACTAGTAACACTATCGACTGATGATGGAGGAAAATATCTTCAGGAAACCTGAATTTGTTAAATGCTATCATAGTACCATCGTATGTGGGAAAAATATAGAACGGTGGATTTGTCGGTGTTTGAAATCGCCAATACGTCTTGGGCTGGCGTGGTGATTATGCCTTTCTTCGGGAAGAGGCTTATGGCACTGCGGAAGGTCTCTTATAAGCTGATTTCTTGTAATAATATCTAATATTTGGTATTAATGATACATTTTTTTTTCATTTTGGTAAGGTCTTCTTAAGGAATTTGCCAGTGTCTTGTTTTACATATGACATTATGTCAGCTAACAAATGTGATTTGTTAAAATGTTTAGAGCTTATAGTTTTGCATAGAGTGTAATTTTTAGAAAAAATCTCTATTATTTTTTTATTTAACATTCAATTTTCTACATTAATAGACACTCGACTGGCAGTGTCGAGTTAGGAATAATATTTCGGTAAGAATTTCTATGTTGTGACAAGGTGGTGGCCCCCTTGTTAAAACTTTCTTAGGAGTGTTTGTGGCATATTATCCACAATAACCAGACTATATTAGGTAAAACGTTACTAATATTACAAACTTAGAGTCACATTAACACAAGATTTTGAATAAAATATAAAAGACAAGACGTGACAGACTGTGATCCCGCCAAAAATCCAATGTTACCTGAATAATAAATTAAACAAACGATGTATATGTGAATGAAACAAAAGCATATTATTGGTTCAATATTTTTTTACGTTTTTCATAGAAATTTTCAAATAAGCACGGTGTTTTGCACCCATATAATTTGTAAAAAAAAACATGAAATAAAAACCGCCATATGCACCCATTGATGAACGTAAATCAACTTTGACTGATTAGTTCTGAAACGCGCACCGTTCGGAAACCGCGAGCGAATGAACAACATCAATAAGCTCTTTGAAAAAACAATAAAGTTGTTCCCTCAGCCGCAGTTAGGGCCGCGCCCCGGGCTCACTCGCCCCTTAATATCACCTTTTGTAGATCTAATTGTTTTATAATAAAGAGAGGCTGGTAGTAATGCCCTCGGGCGGCGCCTTTTTTGTTAAAGTTTGTGAACGTAAACTTCACCGTTTCATTGATTCGCGATGTATTATCTGTTTGTTACCTTTAGGTTATTTTGATAGATTAAAAACGGCAAGAGTTATTTTAATAACATTAATGCCGTGTAGCCGATTTTAATGTAGCAAAAGAATTGTGTTATAGAGTTATTTTTTATGAGAATATATATAAGATATAAAATATTTTTGGATAAATTCTTTCGTAAATCTACACGTTCAATTTAATATTAAATAAAATACATTAACTGAGCTATAGCCTTATAGCTATTAAAACATTGTAAATTATAGTGTTACTTTATAACTATACGAATTTTTGTCGTGACTTAGTTTGTGTGTTTTTCAGTAAGACTCAAGCTAGTTCTATGTCAAATCTAATTGCGATCAATACAGTTAAACAATTGAAGTTAGAAACAGTAAATTTCGATAGTGGCCTCTTTTTGTGGCGTAGAGACACGCTAAAAAGCGTTTTTTTAGTAAAACCCTAAGAAAATAATCAGAAGAAAAGCCTATTTAATTAATTTATATAAGTTAACACAACTGTGTTCTTTAAATGTTGTGCGTTTGTTTTCGAAATGACTACGGTATTGACCCAGCAAGGTCTTAACAGTCTCACCGGACCACTAAGGCGAGTGCTTGTGGCACTCAGCTGATTCTATTTGGGCAACTGACTTAAGGGTTCACGGCACACCTCGACTTGTGTTGTTGCCTGATTCGTGCAATTCGCGATTTATCTGAGCTGACCTAAGCTAACTATTCATACATATATGAGTCGTTGGAGCATATATGTGTACCAAGCATACATACCTCAACAACTCTTATATATATTTCGTATCGGATAATTTTCCAAACTATTTCAGTTCGATAAGGGAAAGAAACAAAACTCTTCCACTTTCATGTGTAAGCATGTATGCGTGCACGTGCGTGGGGGTGATATGTGTACTGTTGTTGTAGTGATGTAAGATTTTGTGTCACTATCGCGCGAGCAGCGCACTCAAGGGCACCATGCCGCGGGAACGGACCTAGGCTTGAGCCGCTGCCGAGGGGGTCTAATCTGGTGTGCGGGAGCAAAATTTACCCCCAGAGATACAATACAGAGTTTCAGTCGCGAGAAAGTGACAGTTACTTTTGCATAATCTTGGGTTACATTATCTATTGGCTAATTAAAAATAATTCATAAATATCTATAGAAAAAATCCGTGTGATTTAGATCAATTAAATACTCGTGTATATTAAATACGATCTTTTCCACGCTTACAATATTAATTACCATTACAAAATAACATACAATTAAATATCGATTTCTTTGGCAATTTGTATTGAATTCAACACAATTGCATTGCGTAAATCTCGTGTTATTTTCCCACAATTAATGTAAAAGGTGAAACTTGTGAGACGCGGCCACGCGGAGTGGCGATTTCCGAACGAGCAGCGACAATGGGCGTCGATCGAGACCGCTTTCGATCATTTCATGTGTTAAATCGCGCCGAGACGTCTCGAAACAGGGAGATTAGTGCTATTTGTGTTAAACACGTACCCATTGTGCGTGCTCGCTCGTACGCTGGCATCCAATAATAATTGTCGACGATTATTGAGCTGTTGAGATTCACCGAACTCTCTATAGTTCTTATTTAACGATCATGAGAAATAATTTTTTGAATTCAATAATTTAGTTTCGATGGGAAAATATTTTGCGATGAATAAATTAGGTCCTGCGAATAATTTTCGAGTGTTGTCGACTAGTATTTATTATTAGGTGATGCCCGTGATTCTGACCTCGTAAAAGTGATTTCGTCGTTTTAGGTACTGCTTAATTAATTCCTATCAACTTTTTACAGATTTTGTCCTACCTTTTTTTAGCTTTTATTAATACTGCCTAGCCTCTATAGAAAAGTGTAATTATATATGACCCAGATTCTGGAAAGCCTTTTATCTGCCGAAAGAAAGTATTATCATTGAGTTTTTTTTTTCGAAATGGAAACGCTGTTGACCTGGAACGGTCTTTACAGCTTCACCGAACTATGAATAATTGAGAGATGATGGGTCATATCTACATCAACTCGAAATAAGCCGCGGGCAAGAGCTCGTAAAAAATACAGTTATTATTTTCTTTAAACACTGCGAAGTACAGAACACTGACCGTCTGACAAATCTTTAAGCAGACGTTTATGTAGTGTTAATTAATCCAATTAATACTATCAACCTGGTACAAAAATAATTTATTGTACTATATTTTTGTGAGCATGTGTACTTAAATATTGTAATTGTATCAGATAGGTTTTTTTTTTCGCGAATTGACTACGCTATTGACCTAGTAAGGCCTTAACAGCGTCACCGGACTACAAATGTATCAAATAGGTAATTTTGGAGCTTCTCTATTATTGAAGTACACGAAACTTTCACAACGAAAATTTTTGAATTCGAGATATATAGCATTATCCCAACATCGCTTTTGAAACTTATCCAATGTTTGGCAAAAAATACAAACTAACAAAACAGGTCGCGTGCCGTTCGTCGATGCGCACGCGACTGTCCAATGATAAACGAGCGCGACTGTGTTGCCAACGCGAATAATTAACGCATGATGGGGTTGCCAGAGAAAATAATTGGCGCCCCGTGGTCCACCACGCGTTAATGTTTTGATAATGACGAGTGCCTTTGTCTGATTCCGTGAAAAAAATATAGTTATGTTTTTAATCCGAGATTAATACATACGCTGCTTGTTTTATAAACATTAATCGGACTCTGAAAAATAAATAAACTATTGTCGAATACGAAAACAATTTGTTTGTTATAAAATTGGGTACCTTGTTCTTCTGAACTGATGTTTTGTATAATATACTTTATGTAAGTTCAAAAAATATAATAATTAATATGGCCATTTTATATAATTCGAGATTCTTTTCACTAAAATATGATTTAATTCTCACTGGTAAATCTGTAATCCTAAATTTACTAATTATTTTTACCATTCTATAATAATATATAGATATATAGTTAATAATAAAAATGATTCTGATCTTAAGATTCTTAGAAAAGCTGAATAAAATAAAAGAAATGTTCTATCTTCTGTTAATATTTGTTTCTTATTTTTGAGTTAGCGACGAAACACAATGGCTCAAATAACTCAAGCTTGTGAATAATATCTAACTACTAAATAACATATTAAGGTCCCACATAAAAAGGCAATCGATTATACTCTGTGCCTACAGACAATATTTTGTAGTCTATTTTCTGTTACTAATAAAAAAATATTTTATGATTAAATAACACTTTATGACGACAAAAGATTTACAACAAACTGACTGACCTACATAAAGAGGTCTAAACAAGTGAAATAAATTTCGTGTTGACAAAAGGGTGCGCCGTCAGCGACATCTGCATGTGACTACGATCAATTATCCGCCATTGTTGCACCTACAATGACTACTTTCTTGTCGTTCGCGCGCCATATTGAAACGTTTTCGTTTATTCCTCACGAATAGGTACACTGTACGTATGCCACATAACACGACAATAAGGTACGTAGTATGAGAAAGTTGGTATGTTGTATTATATGTTTGTAAATAGATGATAATTAGCTGGTATTGATAATCGTTACTAATATTATAAAGTATGTGTGAATATAAGTGAGTTTGTTTGTTTGTCAGTCTTTTCATCTGTCAGGGGCTTAGAAAAGCACAAAGAGTACTTTTGATAGAGAATAAAGTATTGTTCCCAAAGGATAACTCAAGTCTACATTAGTATAGGCACTACCTACTAATTACACAATTCTTATTGTAATACAAGAGTAGCGGGGACTACTAAAATATCTATACAATCTACTGGCAGTCGTCGTTGTCAGGCTGATTAATAAGCCTCTCAGTAACTGAATATATACTGGCTGATCTTGAAATGCTACAAACTACAAGAGAATTACTGTGATAGATTTATACCATGATACCATGTGTATGGTAATTGAGGTTTATTCGGGATCAGAAACTCTACGATCGAAATATTTGTTTTATTATAAATGTTACAGGTCATTTTTTTATACATTATAGATTTTAGCGTTTGGTCGTACAATCTCACCTCATTAAATGACGACGTGATCTAAAATGGTAAACACGCCAAACTGAGAACTTTATACTTGCTATCAAGTACAACATCGAAAGACGCCTACTTGTGCTTGGTGACAGAGAAGTATTCTCAGCTTCGAAATATGATTTTTGTGTCATTGAATGATTATAGTAGGCGGTACGCTCTCTTTGATTAATCCGAATATATTAGTTTAGTTTCTTATCTATTCTATTTAATGTAACTTTTATATAAATTGAAGCTTATGTAACTAAAATAAACTGGTAATATAATTTTTTAAACAGCATAAATAATTTACATAATTATTTATGTTATTTAGCATAGTGTGTGCTCAATGTGTTACAAGCTTTACAGGATAAGTGAATGTTTTTAACTGAACATCTTTATTCAAATTTCAACCGTATCGTATAAAAATAGGATTTAGATTTCGAATGCAGTAAAACGATGACAGGTGCGTTCCCGAAACCAGGGCAAATAATTCCAACCTCCCACCGGTCACGGACAATACTGACGCTCGGTCCCATTGAACCTCACGTGTCGAAAAAGTAAAGACTTAATTAAATCCGATAGATTTGTGAATGTGAGAAGATAATATATTAAGTGATGTCTCTTGAGAACAGTTCGGTTATGTTTGGCGTCTATATACAAGAGAGTTGACAATACACTACAATTATTCCCACGTGAACATCAAATTGCTTGGCCATTTGAACGATATATACTATTATTATTTATTACTAGCTATGCCTGTGACTTCGTTCGCGTAAAACCTTATGTAAAAACACAGCGATTAATACAGTCATCTGCACGTATTAAGTCCATTTACTTATCAACTTTCTCTTGTATTTAACTCGCGTCTTCATAAGTACAATAATTTTTGATAGACCGAACCGCGATTTTAATGAAACAAAAACTAAAGGTTACTCGAAGATATTTTTTCTGATTTTCTTGAAACGGTTTTATTATGAAACCAGACTTTTTTTTACATAATTCAAAAATGTGTAGTCCATTTACATAGATTTACATTATTAATGTATTTATAGATGATGTAGGTTTTAATAATCTATATTTTAATTGAAATAAATCAAATATTTTTGATAGTAAATACATAAATCTTTTATACACACAACATTAAGTCATGCAAAAAAAGTGTTTCAACAGTTTCATCGCCGGCCTATTGTTGGTCATTCCGTTCAACGTAATCCTCTTTCGGCGCTCAAAAGTTCTATCCAACAGCGTTGAAATCGCATTCGAACAATCAAACAGCAAACTTACATTACAAAACTCATGAGCAGTCGTTAGTACCGCACAATCGCGACCCCCCGCCGACAAATCGGATCGACTTGCGAGTCTCGCAAAAGGAGAGGTGCGGAAAAAAACAACAAAAAATAATGGCAGAATGGACACGAGGCAACGACAGATGTGAATTAAAAAAAATATATGTATGTTAGATGCGCTCAGAAATGTCATTATTGAAGGCGGTTTGTGAGGAATGGACAGTTATAGTTTTTCAAATAAATCGTGTAGTGGTGAAAGAGTTGGTCATGTTTTTTTTTGCTAAATAACAAGGTGCTAATAAATATCAACTGGACTTTTTGGCGGGATCTTGGAATGTCATGTAATGGATCTTATACTTATTCATAATTTACTGTTTTCTGACTCATTATTTTTCTAATATTGGTGGTGTTACAAGTAATAGAGTTTGGTAATAACAATAGTGCACGAGTGAAGTAGATGGGGAATAATACCACGGAGTATGTATACTGGATTGCCGTAAAAACCCCGAGAAAGTTCTAACAAGACAACCACCATTTTGTTAGTTCAATGAAATGATCATAAGAAACTTGTCATGTCCATTACCTACTCGATAATGGCAGTTATAGTCTAGTAGAAAATTGGTTGCCAAAAACAAAATAAATAAAAAAATAACTGGTGGGTCACGTGATGTTAAGTGATTACCACCGTCCATAGACACTAGCGGCATCAGGGAAATCGCAAGTGTGTTGCCAGCCTGTATATGGGTGAGGGGGAAGGGGACGGAAAGGATTAGGAGGAAAGAGGTAGGTGGGCCTCCGGTGCTCTCACTGACCGAACGAAACACAACAATGCAAGCACTGTTATTTTACGTCGGTTTTCTGAGAGAGGGGTGGTACTACACCGGATGAGCCAAACCATTCATGCTAAAACCAGTAATAGCTTCAGCGTGGCTCTACTACGAAATGCTTAAAAAATACTTAAATGCTTATTGTTTGCTAGTTTATTAGCAAAGGTCTTTTTAAAGTAGATTACAAATTATTACACTTTTCCAAGGGGATTAACAAGTAATTAATATTAAAAAAAACACCCCATAAATAATTCAGATTAAAATATAATTCCGATAAAACAACTCAATCGTTTCCATAACAAGAAAGTCGCGGACAGCAACAAATTGCGAATAAAGCTACTTTATATATTACAAAATAGATAAGTAGACCGTTTTTGATCAATGTACACTGCAGTCTATAAATTTTGTTATTATATTACTAATCTATAGAATTATCTTGTCGCCAACCGCACCCTTTATTAGACTTTAGTTTCGCTGCAAGTTTTTTTTACGGTAGCACATATAACATACTTGAGCAGTTGAAATTGTACATAAAAGCATTACCTGATTTTTATTATACCTATTTCAAGTGTAAACATGGCAGGACGCCATCGAATCGCTTGCAGAGTAGTAGTCTTTGTATTCAGATAATATTTTGCGTACAGTTTTAAACGCATGCATATACGTTATATTGCACGTAGTCCGGTGAAGCTGTTAAGGCCTTACTAGGCCAATAGCATAATCAGTAAAAAAAATAACATATAATACAATATTTCACAATACATAGATTGCATGTCTTGGTGTATGAGTAACAGAGTTATTAAGTAATATTATTTTTCCACCAAAATGTTTTTGTAATTATCGAATATTTCCTTACAAAATCCGGTTAGGTCAGAATCCTTCGTAACTTTAAAACTATAACTCGTATATTATGGCGTTCGCCGTGAAGGTTGACTTACAGAGGTTCTAATCACTTCTGTATATGTTTCTATATTTAAAATTTACAATATTTAAAGTTACAGTAAATGACCGAGAGTAATTTATTTCGTCCGGCAATAGTTATTGTACGTGCTGGCCGCTTCCAGGTGCGTTTTCGTTGTTTGAACGCTACTTGAATTTCGAACGGGCATACTTTTATTTTTTTAAACAGTTTATGCAAAACTCGCCTCTATTTTTAATTATTTAAGGTTTAAAATAACTTTAGCGTACAAAAAAACCCTCGACAGCTCGTGTTTTTCGAATAATAGAGCGCCTCTCTTAATTAATTGCAGTCGTCGAAGACATTTGTCAAATCATTTTGAACTGTATTTCTTTGTGCGATTCGTTGTTATTCATGATTTTATTTATTACACGGCGAGAACTGAGTGTATTGTTTTAAAAACGTTGCTCAATTGAGCGTGCAGAATGTACCCACTTATTGTATATTCGAAAACAGAATTTGTATTTTTAAAATAAAGAGAATTTTTGAACGACGCGTCGAGTGTGCTCCAGTTTGTCGGTAACAATGCGGCGGAGTGGGGGGACGGTGTGAAGGAGGGGGGGGGGAGTAAAGTGTCTGTTGTAACCGGAATATTATCCGGTAGAGGGCGCTGGGTGGCACCGGCTTCCGGCTCTCGTAGCGCTTCCTCTTTCAAGTGGCAATCCAACATGGCGACAATATTAATCAATATTTCAACAACATTAGCTCGCGGATCGAGTGCTGCGCCTTCTTAAGATGATACAGCTACTTTGCTGAGTCTCCGTTCTTTTGAGACATTTTGTTAGGACTGTTGAAAATTATTTAGCGGCTTAAAATTTCATTCACTGTGGTTTTGGTTAACTCGGTTGAGATTAGTCAAGCGACAGATATTTATTCTATTACGACGGAACGGTTGTCTATGCTAATATCATAAAGTTGAAGAGTTCGTTTGCTGGAAGCACTAATCTCAGGAACTACTGGTCCAATTTCAAAAATTATTTCAGTGTTAGGTAACTTATTTAACGAGGAATATATATACGATCAATGAAGAATATTTCAAAATCGTTTTTTCCTTTTGAGAGCTTCCGCTGCGTGCGAACTGTCACGCGGACAAAGTCGCGGGTAGTTAAAATATAAATCACAATCATAATTAAATGCATTTATACTGGGGACCTTTTACGTATAACGTAAGCACTAAAGGGAACAGATGAGTCTTCAGTTAGTTTATTTTTGATGACATAAGTGACGGGGAGATGTAGATGTGTAGGTTTGATATGTGAGGCGCGCTATCTTATCCACTGGGTTACCATCGCTCAAGTAATAGATAATTGCTTAATAAACTATACATTCTATATTTCTAGACTGCAAGGAAACTAGGACAGATTAAAAACACAAATGTTTATGTAAGCAAGAGGGGATGGGTAAGAGCATTTCTTACTTTTGCTGACCAAGGGGAGGGGCGACCAGAAATTGCAAAAATTCGTAACACTTGAAGGATCCTTATTAATATATCATTATTTTTATAATAGAATCCGCAATTATAGACACGATGCACTCCTTGCCGAACAGTAAATGCGTTTGTTGACGGCTAGAGTCGAGTATACATAATTCAGTGCATAACCGACCTTAACGCGCTTAATATCGAGCGGAGTCGAGTAAACCCCTTTTTTTCACGATGAATCCTCTTGGAGTTCTGCACCTAGCCGGACAGCCTAGGTGAGAATGCCAGATTTCTACTGACTAAACCCTCTCGGTGTTCTTCTTGCACCATTTAGCCGGATGGGCAGAAACGGCTTCTGTAGTGCTTTTGAGTTGAGTAACTCTGAACTGACGTCATAAATCCGACTGTAGCGGTTCACTTTTCATCACCGTTCAATACAACTTTAGATATTGCTCCACTACGTAGCATGGCTACTGGGTTGAAACAAAGGCGTCTTCGTTCCATATGCCAAACCGCATTTTACTGGGTGCTAAAGCACAAGCGAAATGGAATAGTGGGAGGCCATTACTACGTTTTAAAGATTGCGCGAAGCAAGATGTGTTATCTTCTAGCATAGACTTTAGAAGCTAGCAGGAGTTCGCTCAGAATAGATAAAAGGTGGAAGCGGTGCATTCGTGAAGATGTTGCGACCCATGGATAAAACTTATTTCGACATAATGATTTTCACGTAATAATCGTAATGATCAATCGGCGACAGATTTGACATTGACTTGTCGATCGTGTGGGCGAGGATGTCGCTTCCGAATTAGATTATAGCGACGAAAAAAATATCTCCACAACACTTTTTAATTGTCTTCTGTAGACGTAAAAGCTATTAGTATATTCAATACGTTTAAAGAAGTTTTTACTTCAATAAATAGCTTTCATTGACTAGGCAACCTAAAATAAATGTTGTTAGGCCAATAAATAATATATTCCTGATGGACTTAATAAGGTTCTGCCTATATTCATTTAACTCTTTCATACTTACGGTGATAGAGACTGCAAAGTTCAATTGCGAGGACATTGATTTTGCACCTATTTCTACTGCAAAGCTTCCAGCCGGAATACACACTGATTCACGAGGCCTTATCACTGACCTCAGGACTAAAGTTCTATCAAAGTTGGTTATACATCATTATACTTGTATTGACCATATATTATCAGAGAGATCATACTTGTTTTTTACTTCATGACATAAGAATAAATTATAACGGATTAAAAATGAAAAGTTAAACAGTGGAAAGTGTTTTGCCACCAGTATTGGTGGTTTGTTGAAAATTTTGCTCTTATCTTCAAATTTAAGAATTTAAACAGTGAAAGAAATATTTGCTTTATCTTTATATTTATTTCTTTTTTTTTTAAATAATGACTAAGATACGTTAATATCCTGGAATACTTTCAAATCTTCATAGTCTTATAAAATTTGTATAGCAGTTATTGTGAATCCATGTGAATGCACTGTAAAACCATTCTACCCCTTTTTGAATATTAATTTTGATAAAATGCTCATGCGCACTCAGCAAGTGGTGTTTTTAAATCCTTTATTTATCACCAGAGGGCTCTGTTTGTAGGGTGTTAGTTCAACGTCCGCGCTGTGGGCGACTGTGTGCACGCGGTTTTACCTAAAGGGGATGATGTTAACTAGAGGAATTGTAGCTCTTTGACGTTTGTAATTTTGTTGCTAAACTAATGAACGCTTGATAATAAATTGTACCTCGAGCTAGGTCAATAGATTGCTGGTTCAAGTGCCTTTTTTATAATCTATACTAATATTATAAAGAGGTAAAGTTTGTGAATTTGTAGGTTTGTGAAATTGTGGCGTTGTAGGGGGTAATATGAGTAACTACTAGTCCGATTTGAAAAATTCGTTCAATGTTATATAGATCATTTATCGAGGATTGTTATAGGCTATATATCATCACGCTAAGACCAATAGGAGCGCAGCACCAATGAAGAATGTTTAAAAATCGGGGTTTCTGTTCCACGCGAAGGAACTCGCGGGCAGATTCTAGTGATGTCATATTTGCGTTTGGATGCTGGATACTCTATAATATAGCGTCTTGCGATTTCAACTATGTTTGAATTCTGATTGTCTTTTTCTGGTCGTTAGAGTAAGATATATAGATTATCTTCTTTAATGTATAAGCTATCTACTGTAGTATAAATATTCATATAGGATTGCTAGTTTCTGGAACAGTACTTTAAAATGTATAAATTATTCAGTTTTATTTTATTAGATATACATATAATTTATAGATTATAAATCATATCAGTATTCTGTTATCATAGTTCAAGAGATGATGGCTTAGTAGACAGTGTTTGGACACAGCGTCAGTGGACGTACGTTGAAATCCTTGCAATTGAGTCAAAGCTGCCGATGTCTGGCTAGCTATTACCCTCAAATTGAAAATCTGTGACCAAGCACTTGGTAGTGTGTTCTGGCAGCTACACTTGAAAACCAGTCTCCTCTAGATTTGGCGTGTACAGCATCTTTAACCATGTCATCATTTAAAATATGAGATTGTGGTGAAAATCTATATAAAGTATTTTAAAAAATCTGAGTTTAGTTTGAATATTAATCGCTTTGTGCGAGTCTATTCTTATATTTCACTAAATTTAATTAAGTTGTAAAGTATAATTTTTTTATAATTACTTAGCGATTCTATTTGTTTTATTGTCGTAACATTGTCCGTCTATTAGAAACCAAAGGACTGGATAAACAAACGGCAAATAAAGCGAAGCCCCATAACTGTTCCATTAGTACTGAGCTAAAATCACAGCCGTACTAAACAAACCTAAACTCGGCTTCCGTTGACGATTTTTTACTTGAGAAGCTTCAAAAGTATTCATCAACACTATATGTTGAATGTATAAAAATATACCTGTTTATAGAGTTCTGTATAAGACTAAATTGGACAATAATTAATAATATAAATACGGAATGCTGTAATAAAGATGCAGCAACAAATGTACGTAGTGCAAAGTTTTCTTTGTTTTTCTTAGTGCATGGAAGATTACTTATTGATGGACTGCTCCTACATAATGGCCCGTCCTAATGTCATTAATTGCATGTATATCGCGTAGTTCTAAAAGGTTTTTATATATAGAATACAATAGTGATTGTATTTATTGAATTACTATATGTGTTAGTGAAACATATAATATTAAAAACCTTACGAACACATTGTGAATAATTGACAAGTGAAATTTGTGAGAGTAGAGTAGGAGTTGAACAGCTTGTTCATTTAAAGGTAATGAGAGGAGTTCTCTCAATTGTTCCTTCTATGGTAGTTTTTATACACATTGTACAATGATATTATAACTAAAAAGCTGACAGTGTACGCTGTTTAGTTTTGCCTCTTTGTGGACTAAATATTACGCTTTGAGTTTTTAACGGTAACAAATTGCCTTTTCATTTTGTTGATATTTTTTTAATATAAAGGTAATCGAATAAGTATATACCAAATCTCTATTAAGTGATTACGAAAATGTGTAAGTAATTGTAAAGTCGATTATAGAACAGTCATTTGGGTCCATTGAACCGTCTGTTTTCTCTAATTTGTGGCACAGGGTAGGTTTGAGCGCGACGCACGTCGCTCGGGGAAGGATAATTAGTTCAATCTGAACTCTAACACGTACTAACGTTAGTATTTATTTATTTACTTTGTATTTACCAACAGTAACGAGAGAACAGTTCACATTTTTTCGGCCAGTCCTTTGGTGTTGTTTTATGGTTTCACTGGGGGTCGTTCGTTTAGGATTTTTTTATCGCTAACGCTTTGTTATGAATTAAAATGGAATGGAATACTTTTTTCTATTTTTCTTTAGTTTTCTTTTATCTATGATGTTTCGTTCTACACGTGTGAACTGGTTTATGCACGTGTGATTTTATAAAAGGGGAGTAAGTAGTAATCTTTTAAACATGTTAAAGTTCTTTGTAAATCACAACTATATTTAACTCTTAAAGTGAGTTTATTTGATTGTTACCCTTTCGTGCTTCATACTCAATCGATTATTATGACATTTTCCATACACATTGTTAGAGTTATAAAAAAGACATTGGGTACCTTTCATCTCAAAATACTCTTACCGAGGGTTTCCCGACTTCGTTTCCGAAGAAGGTGGAAATATTTTTAAATAATACGAACATTAACCCCGATTTTGAAACATTATTTATTGGTACTCCGCCCCTATCGGTTTTAGCTTGATATATGAAAGATTTTTTCAAATCGGGCCAGTAGTTCCTGAGATTAGCGCGTTTAAGCAAACTCCAACTTTATAATATTAGTATAGATGTAACGGCTGATTCCAAAATACAAAGGACAACATTTGTGACAATTATTTAAATATTCTAAAAGCATCAAAATTATCGTGACCATATCGAAGGAGAGTCAGTTTGTACAATATTTGCACGGTTCAACTCAACACGATTGGACGTAGTTAGATTCGAGCTTATGTGACCATGGTTTTTGCTTTATTATGGATATCCCAATTTTATTGAACATTTACACGAATGAAACTCTCTATTTAATATATTTTTAGATGTCATTGTTTGGGTGAAATATTATAAAAGAGAGCGTTGTCGTTTGAATCGTCTTGAGTGACTGATCGCTTAAATCACAAGAAGGACGTCATCTACAATTGAATTTATATTCCTATTACTACCGCGTCCAATATCAAAATCAATATCAAAACGTATATATTAATGTCGTAAATATTGCTGGAGATGTACCTAAGTTATATTATCCTGGTTGATAATTTAATAAAATTATCATTTCATTGAGATAATTGCTTTACGTTTGTAAAGAAAAGAAAAAGGATCTGGATTCTATATAGTATAACTTGTAAGCTACATATAAGTTGGAAGATTAATAAAGTTTATAAAATAACACGAAAATGTCACTAAAAACGTTAACATACAACAATACTACAGTACCTATAATTAATGACATAAATATACAATGCTCAAGAAGTCCCAGTCCGTAGGCCTGAGTATGTCCTAATCAAGTTTCGAAATCATTGTCTCCATACACGAATATCAATTGGTTCAATCGTTCGAGAAACACGCGCGGCGGTTGCGCCCGTCACTTTGTCCCTGTCGGTTCAGAAACAGTGACATAGGTTTTGCTTCTGTATGCTTATAACATACATACATACACAACTATATATTACCATATAATATAATGACTAAAAATGTTCAAATAAAACGTTTTTTTTTTATTTTATCTTTTAATCTTCTAGTAGATTATTACCGCCTTGGTCTAATAGATAATGATAATATTATCAAGTTTCGTAGGATAATTTTAATGAACTGGCAAAATGGTGACTTTCTGGTTAGAACTTTCTAGGGAGTTTTTGTGACAAGACAGAATCCATGCTCCGTGGTATTATTCCTCATTCACTTCACTTGTCCACAACAACTATATTACGTGAAACACCACCAATATTACTAGACATAGAGCCAAATAACACAATATAATAAGAATGAAATATCTGTATGTAATATCATTTTTTTTTCTGATAGGCTATGAAAGAATATACGCTACTGATAATAATGCAATTAAAAAAAAAATTGTCTGTTGTCCGTCTGTACCGGGTAATCTCCGAAACGGCTGGACTAATTTTGACTATATAGGTATATAAAAAGCACTACACGACATTGCAACATCCCGTCAAAACCTCAATAAAATGTATTGTACGATGTTAAGCGATCACCACCGTCCATAGACATCAGCAACACCAGTGGAGTCGCAAGTGCGTTTTCAGTTTGTGTTGGTATGGAATGGGGAGGGGGGAACGGGGAGAGAGGGAAGGGAGAGGGAGAGAGGGAGGTTGGCAATGTAAGCATTGTTACTTCACGTCGGTTTTCTGTGAGAGGGTGGTACATTTATATTAAATGTATAAATATTACATGTACTACATGTATTCAAACGGTAACGAAATTAGATAGGTATCTGCTTTAATATGGTAAGTTCAGATTAAATTAGTTTTCATCATGTTTATCACTTTAGACAGCGTCGATGGACATAGGTTCAAATCCTTGCTATAGCAAGTAACCCGCTTGTTCTTTTGCCTCGTATATATAAAAAAAGCTCGATGTATTTACACTATATAAGTATTGAAGTGTAAAATTTATAGTGTAAAGTAAGTGTAAACGGGTAAACAATGGTGCAGCCACGTTGAGTGATAGGTCGGGGGCGTGTCTCGTCGTGGGCGGGGAAAGTTCTCCGCATTTCAGCTCGCTGTACAAATTTCGTTAACACCTGAGCTGTGTTAACATTTTTACATAAATATAAATGCAATTCCATTATATCACGTATTAGATTTAGTGCTCGATAAAATTCTGTTCAATTCACTTGTTGTTTTGGTCACAACTTCACAGCTAAGGCTAATTGAAGCGTGTGTAAAGCGCCATGTCAAGCGAGTTTTGGTAGCAGAAGGCTAGTTAGAGAGGATCAATATGTGAACGATGATGAAGTCTGGAATTGACTTCTCTCTGTGCATCCACTAAAAACGATTGTAATGTGTAATGTATTTTAAATATATGTATGTTAAAAAGATATACCCGATCGAGTTTCTTGTCGGTTCTTCTCGATGAGTGGTTTTTTTTTCGAAATGACTACGCTATTGACCTGGCAAGATCACCGGACTACTAAGGCGAGCGCCTAATGTACTTAGCCGATTTTATTTGACAACTAGCTCAAGGGTGCACGGCACACCTCGGCTTGGGCCTGTTGCCTGACACATGCGATTCGCGACCTATCTGAGTTAACCTAAGCTAACTATTCATACATATATGAGTTGTTAGAACATATATGTGTACCAAGCATACATACCTCAACAACTCTTATATATATACTTCGTATCGGATAATTTTCTAAACTATTTCAGTTCGATAAGGGAAAAAAACAAAACCCTTCCACATTCATGTGCAAGCGTATGTGCGTGCACGTGTGTGAAGGTGATATGTGTAATGTTGTTGCAGTGATGTAGGATTTTGTGTGAGTGTATCGCGCGAGCAGCACACTCAAGGGCTCCACACCGAGGGAACGGACCTAGGCTTGAGCCACTGTCAAAAGGGGCCTAATCTGGTTATGTTGTTTGTTGAAACCGGTGGTAGTTTGACGAGCATAAATGACTTATTAGGTTCTAAATTGAATAAATTATTTTTGCTTTTGATTTTGTTCTTTCTTTTGCTTAATCTCCCAAAACCGCTCGACCGATTTTGATGAAACTATCACTAGAAGATTAAATATTTTTATCTAGCCTATATATCATTACGCTTTCCCATCAAAACTGGGTAGAAATCACAAATTTTCATAAAACAAGACGACATTAATTAAAAGTAATTTTAAGACAATTCACAGTTAATCGAGACAAGTTTTTTTTTTTATATCAAAGGAAGCAAACGAACTGGTGGATTAAGTGATGTTAAGTGATCACCACCGTCCATAGACACTAGCGACATCAGGGACGTCGCAAGTGCGTTGCTAGCCTGTATATGGGAGAAGGGGGAGGGGAAGGAAAGGGAAAGAAGGAAAGAGGAAGGGAAGTTAATAAAACTATACTCAAGAGAAGGAAATTGTAAGCACTAGCTATATATTTTAATATATTCAATTGAAATATTTTTGATAAGTATCCATCAAGTTATCTCTTGTCTTATATTTAAAAAACAATATATATATAACACTAAAATTACCGCACTTATTCGCTAATTTGCTCAAACTAAAGATATAAAAAAGAAACAGTACAACATATAAACATCAAATTTATTTTGAAAACCGTAATTTCCCTATATGTAATAACGTACAACTAGTAGGCGCCCAGTGGTCGACATTCGACCATAGTTAATTAATTTTTTAAAGTTTGAACTTTATTAGAGTTCTTCTGTCAAAGGGTATATTTCTATAATCAAAGGTTTTCATCTTGGCTACTCAGTTATTTGCCATTTGCCATGATCTTTATTATATAATCATTAAAAAAATCTATGTGTAAATGAAAATGAAAATTAATTATAAATTGGAAGCAAAAACCACGTGGTAAAGCTCAAATTTAATCAAACATAACTTTACGAAAATAGAAAAATTTATCGCAACCTATGACACAATTTTCAATTAATTTTACACGACACCATGGGGTGATATTGAATTAAATGTAGTCTGTTCATTATGAGAAATAGTGATATGCCCAGTATCATCGTTTGGAAAAGTAATGGATGCACAATACAATCAAATGGTCAATCCAAAACAAAGACGTTGTTAATACTACCATTAGCTTTTGAAAATAAATTCTTTTTTGTTGATACATGAGGTTGAATTGCAACATTGTAACCGCGGAGGTCTAAGTCATGGATTACTTTTATGAACAAAATTCTTATTTTGATTATACAAAGTATTATTTGGCTCATTTTTTTATTAATTCATCATTTGAAGTGAGTTCACCATAAAAAATAATAAACATTACAATAATAGTTATATTGTATAATATCATTGTAGAATGTAGGATGAAAAATGATAATTAGAACGTAAGAGTTAAAAAATTGATATAGTTGAGCATAGCAACCTCCTTCACAACCTTTTTTGAAGTTCGTAATTATTGACGGCTGTAAAAATGTGTTTTTTATTTACATCTGTGTATATGTTGTATAAAATTCGAGTAGTAGTGTGAGTAGTGCATATTTTAATTAATTTAATGTACTTCTAATGCATTTTATATAAAATAAACAGCTTTCTGCACTTCTCCGCCATATAAACTTTAACTATGCTAAATTTCAAGTTTACCCGTTGACGGGAAATAGGTTAAAAAGGGGTACAAACATTTTGCTTCACCTATTAATATACATGTATAAAATTAACAGCCAATATAGAGTTTCTTAATTCCAATAACAGCTGTAGCTTAAACAGAAACAGAATAATAGAAGTATATGTTTATTGACGCTCGAGAAGAACATCTAAATATGGCGCCCGAAGCAATTCTTCAGACAGGTATGTTTATCGGGTATGTACTTATAATATGCTATAATATTTATGTAAAAATATATGAAATCATATTTTGTATTCCTCAATGTATTCCTTTAAAGCTGAAGTGATTTAAAATTGATTAATATCGTTTGTTGTTTGAACTTTTTAATATTTGCCTGATTAACCTACCTACTAGTTGAAAATATGTATGTCAAAAGCATCTGTAAGGGTGTCCTGGTATCTGTAGTCGAGAGCTAGTTTATGAAGCTACCGTCTTAGGTCACAACATCTTATATATCCTATATGTCAAGTGAGAAACCTAATGATCAAAAGTAAAATCCCCTACTAAAAGTGGCGTCGTCATTAAAATTACAATAACTCTCGATAGAGTGAACCGATTTTAATGAAACCAAAACTAAATGTTACCCAGAGATATGCATTATAGGGTTAGTGGGGTTTTATCGTGAACGCAGAACTTTACCAGTAATGCATATTCAAACAAAAAAAGACAGCCGTTTGTAAAAATGATTGAAATGCGTTTATTACTTATTCTAAGACAACCTGAAACGTACACAGAAAAAAGTATATATTTTAGTAGGTGGTAGAGCCACGCTGAAGCTATTACTGATTTCAGCATCAGCAGGTCTGCTTGTCCGGGGTAGTACCACCCCTTTTACCGAAAACCGACGTGAAATAACAGTGCTTGCATTGTTGTGTTTCGTTCGGTCAGTGAGAGCGCCGGAGGTCCACCTCCCGTCCTCTTTCCTCCTTTTCCTTTCCTTCCCCTCCCCCCTCTTCCATATACAGGCTGGCAACGCACTTGTGACTTCCCTGATGTCGCTAGTGTCTATGAACGGTGGTGATCACTTAAATCACGTGACCCACCAGTTCGTTTGACACTTTTGATATAAAAAAAATGATTGAAAATACCAAGGGAAAAAAATGTAAAAACGAAACAAAAACCAGTAACAAATTTAAGATGAATAAATATCATCTTTTTGTTGGTGTTAAAAAAGGTAGGTACTCGCGTATATAATTTTAAATGAAGACAGAAATTGTGATGACATCAGGGCAAGATATAATACGACTGGTAGTGATTGATCTGTACAAAATGGTGTAAAAGATTACAATTGAAGGTGGTAGCTCGAATAATTGCAACATTAATTATCTATAATTATTATATGCAGAACAAATCTTTAGGTTTGTGTAATTAGTACATATATTTACTGGTCATTTTATGTAGGTATTATATTTTACATATTAATGCTTAATAATAAATAATGGGAGTAATTTTCTATATTATTATTCACGGATTTTATGAATATCTAATTACAAATGGTATAGCATTAGTTTATAAAGGTGTGTACATTATAAATAAAAACATTATCAATCATTTCATAACGCAAACAATTGCTTTGGCCATAACTTACGAGATAATTTGTCAAACGTTTGTAATTTACACAACATCTGCTCCAGAAACGCTATTCACTACGTAGTTATGAAGCTGTAAATATAATCGACTAAATAACCCTTAATTTTTAAACAACGCGTGAAAATCGTTATACAAAAAAGGTGTTGTTTTCATTGACCGAAACGAATTCCGACTTGACGCAACCCTAATTTGTAAAAGTTTATGGAATATATAGTGGGAAAATGGACTTTATTCTGTTCGTAATAAGATGTAAGGTGCTGGGATGGGAGGGAGTCGGATTGTGATGGAAGGTGGGGTCTACAGCTGGGCGTCGGTTTAAGGCGGAGTCGAGATCTGGTAGCGTCACAAGTCCTTTAGTACCGTGCGAGCGACGCGCGATGCCGCACCGCTATGAGCCCACCGCACGGGTTCGCGATACGAGATATATTGCCAGAAGCGTCATCGCGGTCACCTTCGCCATCCGACACGGAACTAGACGTAACCGGCACAGAGACCCCGCCACCGGGCTCATCGAAAACGAACGACCAGAAAAACGAGAAACCCGCCTACAGCTACAACGCCCTCATCATGATGGCGATACGCAGTAGCCCTGAGAAACGGCTAACACTCAACGGCATCTACGAGTACATCATGAAGAATTTCCCTTATTATAAGGACAATAAACAGGGCTGGCAGAATTCTATACGGCACAATTTAAGCCTGAACAAATGCTTCGTCAAAGTCCCGAGGCATTACGACGATCCGGGTAAAGGAAACTATTGGATGTTAGATCCGTCGTCTGATGATGTGTTTATTGGGGGGACGACCGGGAAATTGAGAAGGCGGTCGACAGCGGCTTCTAGGTCTAGATTAGCCGCGTTTAAACGAGGGGCATTTCTCCATCCGATGTTTGGTAACCCTTATGCTTCCCTAGTAGGGTTGTATCCACCTTTGCTGTCTGTTTATGGGAGGTATGCGTTACCGAGTCCTCTGTTGAGGCTGCCACCGCCGCCTCCGAATCCGTACCATCAGTTGTACAGGAGGATCAGCGGGTTAACTCCGTCGGCAAGTCCACCCCAGGATCCGGACTCGCATCTCGTCAAACACAGTTGATAGGCCTTTCTATAGATAGTAATGTTATCTGAGATAAGGCATCGTTCGCGTGAATATCAAGTGTTGGGTTTAAACTGTGATAGCCGTTGGACATTGGACGTGTAGATACGTGGGTATTGTAATAAAGAACTGTCTCTATTTATTTATAAACTTATAAGGAATGTATTTAATGAATTTAGATTTTAATTAATTTTAAGTTTTATTAGAGGCAATAAACGATGTTTTCGACATCATCGATTATAATTATTGTTTAGTATTTAATTTCGAATATCTCTTCCATCCTTTAAAGTTAAAATGCAGACAATTATTACGCACATTTATTTAGTTAAAATTAAATCCTTTACCAATTATTTGCGTAGTCCGGTGAAGCTGTTAAGATCTTGCTGGGTCAATAGCGTAGTCATTTCGAAAAAAAAAAAAACAATTATTTGTCTTTTAATAATCCGTATTCCGTCCGTTATTGTCTTGGCTATTAATTTTTTTTTATAAGTATACATAAAAAATCAAGTGTTTGTTTATTGTCCGACACTTTTACTGGCACAGGACTTTTCAGTGTCTTATGTAAGCTATAAATCGTAACGCTTTTTCCATGGATATAATAAGGCAGTAGTAATTGTAATATTTAACAGACGTAAATTAACATCAGTACGATAATTAAAGTAACGATTACTATTTATTTTAATTGTAACCAATAATTAATCCAGAAAAATGCGTAGCTCCGATAACAAACCCATTTTTATCAGAAGGAAGTCGCACGCATCAAGATAGTATTTCATAAACATTTATTACATCAAGAACATAATTTTCTTTTGGTTTTTACTACTATAAAAATCTGTCATCGATTGTTAATACAGTTAACTTTTATTATGTCCAGGATATTTACTAGTTGTCAATAATTATGCTAAGCGAACACAAATATAAGTATATCTAATGACCTACTATTAATTAAAATGTTCTAATATATTTCAGTTTGGACTATAATAATCTATATACATAAAAAATTATGTTGGAATGCTTAAACGAGATTGGTAAACTGCTATAGAGCTTTATCGGTAATCCTGAATTTGGCACATCGCATGTTTTTTCGCATGGAAAATATTTTTATGTTTTCCATTCTACAACTAGATGAAATTACTGTATATCAACTTTTAAACCCTTAAATCAAAAATTGAAAAAGTATATAAAGCAATTTTTTCTCTGAAATATTTAGGATTTCTATATTTATATCAAGCCGTGGCGATGTCCATATTGTATAGAGAATATAATAGATTTATGTCTACACTAGCAACCGCTCACGACTACGGTTGTTTGTCATTTTATATACGTATCGTACACTACGCGTAGCCCTATCGCTTTTTTCAGCCCAAGCTGAGATATTTCTTACCTGGCAGGATTTTTTCAAATTAATTTGACGCTTATTGTTAAATCTCACCAACATTTACACTCTTACAATATTTTTTACAATTTAAATGTTGTTCTCTACATCAGATATAGACAATATACTGTAAAGTTTCATTGGAATCCCTTCAATACTTACTTTGTGAGTAAAAAAGAAATAGACGTCCATCCATTTTGGCAATCTTTCTTCTTAAGAGGAGAACTATTGATGTCCATAATCGGTAGATTATATTTTAATACCTCGAATCAAATCTGAAATATGTTTCTTTTTTCTTTTTTTTTAAATTATTATTACTTTAAGAGGAACGGCTGCTGATGGCTAAGGAAGAAAGAAAAAACAGAAGAAAGAAAGACGTTTAGTACACGTGTAATATTATTATAATATTGCTATTATTTAATTCCATAACATCCAGTCTATAGTAGAATATCTATTTATTTTATTTATCTATTGCTCATAAACATACATCTTTACATTTAAAAGTATGCGATACAATACAATACAGTGCTGTTTTATTATTTCACAAGTAATTATAGATTATGACAGTTAACATACAATATGCTAAAACATCAATATTGAAGAGATATGCAAAATATTATTATGCAACTTATCAAACTAGAATTATGGATCGCATAAACTATCAAAAAGTAGATAAAAAAATTGATAGATTCTACATATGACAGCTGCCACCTAAACTAGGTAATCCTGTATCTCAGGTGGCAATATGGTGATAATATCTGATCGAAGCCAACGTACACTCAGTGGCAACATGATTAAAGTAGTCCGGTGAAGCTGTTAAGATATTGCTAGGTCAATAGTCAGATCGAGAGAAAAAAAACATGATTAAAGATCCCGTATTCCGGGAGTAGACGCTATGTATTCAGTAATTAAATGAAAAAAGGAAAATATATTTTTCGTAGCAAATACACGGGCAATACAATAGTGAAAAAAATAGAGTTACAAAGGCATGTATAACATAAAATAGATTAAATGTAAATACAAGACATTAAAACTATGGCGTGGTAATGCTCTAACGACACACAATTCAGCATGTGCTGGCTGCCACAATTGCAAGTGACCGCAGCGCTAATTTTCAATTGTGGCCAAGTGGTTTTAAACACTATAAATAAGAACTTTTTTTCTAGAACTGACTACGCCATTGGCCTAGCAAGGCCTTAACAGCTTCAGCGGACTACACAATAAGAAGTTTATAATATATAGATGTATATGTATATACACACATCAAAAAAGTCTAAGAAACATGCGTGATATTACAAATTTTACCATTTATATTAATTCATTTCTAAGTATTTACTCAAACAAAGAGCGTAGGTAAGTAAACTTTTTTATTATTGATGACATACTGGCTGTTTGTAAAAAAAAATTTGATTATGTTTTGTTTTTTCATAAAATTCAAATGACTGCGAATATGTTTGAATTTAAGTGCGTTTTAATTGCTACGTTTAGTCTTGATTTTATAATTTTATCAACCATTTAAATAAAGTTAGCGACAAAATTGAATTGTTAGATATTCTTTACGTCATGAAGTGACGTAATTTGATAGCAGATGAAATACAAAGAGCTGTAGGGATGTTGCAAGCGTGAAGTAATCAATCTCAGATATCTCGACATTTTGGCATTCATAGGAGTGTTATTTGTCGTCTTTGGCAGCGCTACAATAATACAGGAGAACCCGCTGAACAGCATCCAGGCCGTAAAAGGAGTACAACCACTCGGCAAGACCGGTACATACAACTGACTGTGAGACGCCAGGCGATGTTAACCGCTCGAGAGATAAGTTTGAGGCTACAAATTTCAAGTGGTGTTGATATAAGTCCTCAAACTGTGCGAAATCGACTGCATGGGTACGGCCTACGAGCTCGACGCCCAATCAGGTGCCCACCGATATGTTACGGGAATCGCGCTCGTCGATATGAATGGTGTAGAGAACACATAACATGGACCCAGGAACAATGGGATAAAATTATGTTTTCCGATGAGTCGCAATTCGGGTTTAAGCCTGATACAAGAACGGTGCGAGTGTATCGTCGGCCCGGAAATACTGAAAGGCTCAGGTGTGTTCAGGAAGTTCATCCATACAGCGGCTCAACAGTTATGTTATGGGCGGGTATTATGAAGAACAGACGAACTGAGCTCGTTTTTGTAAATGGAAACATGAATGCTGAAAATTACATTGAGGATATTCTCAGACCTTATGTCTGCGCATTTGCACAAATCTTTGGCTCCGATTTTAGGTTAATGCATGACAATGCGCGATCACATACAGCTCGGCGAACCAGTGAATACTTTGCAACGGAGAACATCCGGGTATTGTCCTGGCCTGCACAATCGCCAGATCGATCTCAACCCCATCGAGCACGCATGGGACATGCTCCAGAGACGTGTTTTGAAGGACTTGGACAGAGCGACAACAACCCTGACAACAGCTGAAGGATTTGCTACAATTCCATTGGGAGCGAATACCGCAAGATGACATAAACAGTCTCATTAATTCAATGAACAATCGTTGCCGACAAGTTCTGAATAGCAGAGGAGACCATACTTTGTATTAAATTGTTCTATTCTTTCACAATAAATACATTTTCTTTAGAAATTTCATTTTGTAAAAAATAAGTTTAGTTTCTTATGTATCCTAGTTTCTACAGTAGGTATATTCTAATATTATTCATTTCTGTTATTAAAAGAACTTATAAAGACAACAGCTGTTATTTTTACATCATAGAACCCTAAATATATTATTTTAAAAATAAAATACAACGATATAATGTGAAGAACCATCCTAAAATTTAAATTAGTAGATGTTGCTTAGACTTTTTTGATGAGTGTAAGTTGATAAATATAACACAGGAGTAAATAATTATCAGATACGTCAAAATTATAGCATTCGAAACACATCTGGGAGTCAAATGAAAACGTTGTTAATTTATTTATAATTAAACTATTGGTGACTAATTTATACATTCTATATGCGACGAGATAGTTACCTCTGTATAATGTTGTGGTAAGATCTTTGTACATAAAATTGTCCTTCAAAATAGGTAAGAAATTGAAATGTCGTTGCTGGAACTAAAGAGTAAAATTTAAAGGAACCTCTCACTATTATCCATATGTACCTACCTACTGCTCAACTCTTTGTAGTTGTAATTACCGTTGTTTTCATTAGGGTTTTATTTTGTTTTACAACCATGAAATATCTTTAATAATTTTAAACTGATGACTATAATTCAAACCAAATTATTTTTTAATGATCATTGTCTTTTATAAGGTACTGGAGATGTGATATTTGTAGTTATTTTAGTCAAAGAAGCAACAGATGGCGTGCGTGTGGATGTAGAGGTTATCATTTCAAATCTTGTGGATTAAGCATTATGAAGAACCCGGTGGCTAGAGCTTGTATTCAGGGTTATTTTTTTAAATTATTATCTTGCAATTACCACCTAATTTCTTCAACTATGTAGTCCGGTGAAGCGGTTAAGGCCTTGGTAGGCCAATAGCGTAGTCAGTTCAAGAAAAAATCCTTTAATTATTATTCTAATTTTAAATGACTTTTATAATTTTTTTTAAATCTTATTAACAACCAATCTAGCAGATTATTACTGCCATTTTTGAGTACTCAATAATATTACAAGTGTCCTGTGATTATTTCAATGTTCCAATAATCTGGTGGCTTTCTTGTTAGAACTTTATAGGGAGTTTTTGTAGCATCTCAGAATTCGTCCGTAGTATAATTTTCCATTCACTTCACCTATGCACAATAACCGAACTATATTACGTAATACACCACCAATTTTACAAAATATGAATACACAAAATATAATACACAAGATTATGAATAAAATATAAAAAAAACCTACATAACAGACTAAAATCCCGCCAAAAACTCAAACAATTTCTGTTTCTATATCATTATGTGCTGTTTAACCCCTCGGCTGACTTTTTAAGATTCAGATCTTAAAAAGGCAGCTTATGTAAATCATAATTTTATACGAAATAACCTGTTATTGTTCAACTTTTAAAATTTTGTGATAAATACGGTATTTTTTTTAAACGTTCGTTTGTAAGGATTTTATCCCCTTATGGATTTAGACAGTCCCAGGGTTAACTTCAAGTAAAAAGTTTAATGATTAGTAGCATAGATCATACTATGAAGATTTATTTATCTGCTAGTAAAAGTCAAATAGACACAGCCGTTTCAGAGGTTAACTCGACTAAATAAGAAAAACTTTGATATATATTATAAACTAGCCTCTGCCCGCGACTTCGTTCGCGTGGAATAGATACACTAACACGCAGCAGTTCTGAAAAGGAAAAAAACATCCTGATTTTGAAACATTTTTCATCTGTGCCCCGCTCCTATTGATCATAGCGTGATGATATATAGTCTATAACCATTCTCGATAAATGAGCTATATAACATTGAAAGACTTATTGAAATCGGACCAGTAGTTCCTGAGATTACCTCCTACAATGCCACAATATCACAACGTCACAAGCTCACAAACTTTACCTCTTTATAATATTAGTATAGAGTATAGATTAGTTTCTTCATTCAACTTTAATATTTTATATCCGACTCAACACACCGCTATGGCGCTTTGAAAAGTGCGTAGCTAATTGTTAATTAAAATCATTTAGTAGGTAGTTTAGGAAAAAATAAAATATTACAGAAGAATAATGTACATAAGAAACTCTTTGAATCGCCTATTGACTTCTGATTTAAATTAGCGTTCTGTTATGTGTGTTGTAATGGATAAGAACTAACAGAAATAAATTGAATAGACTTCAGATAAGAACCTGGAAGTAAATCAAAGAGATATCCTCTAGGTTAGAATGTGAAAGCCACTACTACCAAGCAATATTTTGATTAATTTGACCTTTATTTCAAGTAAGTTATCAGCATAATTAGAAGTAAATAGATATCTTGGGATATCTATCTAGCTTATTCGTTACAAGTAGGTATCTTTTAGTGTAGCCCTACAGCGACAATAATATATCTAGGGTGTTCAGATCTTTCTTAGAGTTTAATTAATGTAAGTAGTGATAGCACTTACTCTCAACTCAATGTCAGTCCTCAATAACCATCTTTCAGCTAAATTATTAGATATATATATTTTAACTAGCGTCTGCCCGCGACTTCGTTCGCGTGGAATAGTTACTTTAGGCTAACACTAACACGAAGCGGGAGCCCTCAGAAAAAAAAGATTTTGAAACATTCTTCATTGGTGCTCCGCTCCTATTCGTCCTAGCGTGATTGTATATAGCTTTTTCTATAAATGAGCTATCTAACAGTGAAAGAATTTTTAAACTCGGAACAATAGTTCCTGTGATTAGCGCATTCAACCTACTAAACATACAAACCCTCCAGCTTTATAATATTAGTATAGATTACTACTCCTCTCTTGTACTTAACTCCAGTCGTCATTCAGTTTATAATAACTTTTGTTACAGTGGACCTATTTTAATGAAACAAAAAAAAATAGTTGCTCTTGAGGATATACTTTCAGATAATCTGGGACTGAGGTTTTATTGTGAACTCAGTACTTCAGCAGTGATGCGTGTTCATACAAACAGACAGATAGACACATTTCTAAAAATGATTGAAATGTATTCTATTATTTATTTTTAGACAACAATTTTTTTCACGAAAATCGAAAAAGTACAGTCACGTTAAATTTACATTGTTATTACATGTATAAAAGATTACATAGCAAACTGCCATGCGGTACACCTGATGTCAAGTAGTCTCTGCAGCTTTAATAGGTCACTACACTCTTGAGGCTTGAGTTGGAACGCCCCATATCCCAGTTTATGTTGCCGACCAAACTTTTCAGGTTTTTTTTTATATTATATATGTTATAGCGTTTGAGCACAATCTGGTCTGATGTTAAATGTTGATGTGGTCTAAGATGGTAAACACGATAAACCTAGTGAGCGGGACTGCTTCTCAAGTGGACTTGTATTCACAACAAATCACTGGTAGCTAATAACTAAGCGATATTATACAAGATATCATAAATTTTACAGAATATGTTCTTAAATAACGCAAGATTTTCATAAAATATATTTATAAAAAAAAAGAAAAGCTTACTATATGACATACTAAGATGCCGCCAAAACTCCTGACAATTATTATTTAACAAAAGATATTTGGCAAAGACACAATGTTGAGTCGTTAAATTCTAAATAGATGGATATAGTCTAAACATTTACTTTATTAACGAAACTAAGAAAAGATATGGATACCATACGGTACTCATTATTATTGGAACACGACGTTGACAAGTTGTATGACAAAAATTAAAGACGCTCTCGCGCAAAACCGCAGCCAACAAAAACATGTCACATATTGTAACACGGGACCGGCGTAATCCCGAAAATTGCCTCTCATTCGACACAAAACATCTTGCGGTCTAGAAATATTATGAAAATGGCTAACCGTAACCTATAAATCACACGGCCATTTTGTTTCACTCTCCCGCGCTTTTTCCCGTATAGACAATTACGCGGGTGACGTGTACCATAAACAAGCGGCTGCGATAATCCGCGGATTATCGTGAGAAGACACAAGCGGTGTGCATCGAGCATTTCTTGTAAATAATTGTAAATCTACGTCAAAACTTAACGACAGATACATATGTCAGGGGATTATTTGGCGATTAACCCGTTTCACTCGCGAGCTGTTTTATGTGGCGCGTTCGGAAACTGACGACTTCCCGCCAAAAACGTGGTGTTAATCTCTGATTATATATGGAAACATCTTGCAGTACTGTTTTGTAAAATAAGGTATATATACGGCCTCTTTGGATATAAGGATATAAATTACATTTTCAATTGATATAGAAGGAAGAATTGACAGGTTTTACAAAATTCCTTTCAATTTTTAAGTTTTATTTCTGTTCTCAATAATGTTAAGTTTTGTGAAGTTCCTTGTACAAACAATATACCTACATTTTAATTTATGAAGTTACATTTTATACCTAACGAGTTTTGTTTCTTACTATTTTCTGTAACTTTGTATTATTGTTAGTATCAATATGGAAGTAGATCATGAATGTAAATGAATTGTTAGAGATTAATTGTTTGGTTCCCATTAGAGTTCAAATTTGATTCGTTATTGGAATAAAGAAAGAAAATTCAGTTGACAGTGGCAAATCTGTAAAGATCGACTCAACTATGGAACAGAAAAAAATTGCAATATTAAATCGCGGAATATTTCCGAAATTGGAACGGGCAATCCTTTACATCATTGTCATGGGCTAATCTTATGAAGAAAAGAAAATAAAGGATTGTTCGGATACGCGCAGAATGGACATATTTCGAAATATTTATAGTAAATTCTATTTACGATGCCATTGTCAGACTGTTTGTTCACATTTAGTTTATTCATAACAGCGTATGTTTATTTGTTGCAAATGCGATTTAACCCTTTGCAGCGGATGTTTTTCTTGCGACATTGTGTCCACAGAATAGGATTTGATTTTGTTGAGAAATAGAAATTGGTTCTGTCATTTAGTAAAAAAAAATATAATTACGGTTATTGCCGAAAGTATATGTATATTATATTGAAGTATTGCCATTTTATGGCACAGATAAATATAATTATTTTGCGAAATTTCTTCAATGAACAGTTATATCATTTTTATGATTTCAATCTTCACAACATGGAAAACCTCAAGTTGTTATTACGGTGTATAAACTATTATATATCTGTTTATTTAGAGCTTTCTGCCAAGGTGTTTGCAAGCTGAATTAGTTCTGCGAATTATTATCGCAGTGGTATGACTTAAATCACTGACCTCATCTATAGTAATGAATTTGCATTTCTGATTGTACACTTAATTGCTATAGAAGAATTCATGGTAGGTTTGTATTTTCGGATTTATCTCAAAAAGGTGACCGATTGTTATGACATTTTATACAGGAAAAGCTACATAATTGCTCAGTTAATACATGTATTACTTCGTTCACGCGTGCTTGTAGACGTTTCAAATCAAAAGAATGCATTTGAGTTATTTCATTTAATATTGTTACCGTTAAATATATAATTTTATGAACGCTAGTAACTGCTGTCGTTAAAAACTGAATTAAATCATTTTTTATTACAATTTACAACACTCGGGTTAGCGCTATTATAGGAATCAAAACAAAACGTGCTTCCGGTACCTTTGTTCTGTGTAACAGAGCAATCACCTAGATCGCTCAATCTAATATGTTCGTACGCGGACAGTTACTTCCAAACGTGGCACGTAAGCGTTTTTCCATAGAATTTCATCGGTCAGTGTAAATGTTTAGTGTAAATTTTTCAAACTAACACAGAGCAGTTCACGCCGCGGTTCGGCCAGCGGTAACATCAATGGGTTGAGATCAAACAACGCGCCCCGCAGATGAGATGCTGCGTTACATCATCCACCTATGCGTTCATAAGATTCGCTCGGGGAATTAACGACAACAATATTTTATTTTAATTGTATTTATTTAATTATATAGGAATAATATGTGGATTTATGAAACCGCGATGCAAGTGAAACTTCGGATTGTGAGCATTTAACTGAAAACTATTATATTTTTTTCTTCATTACATAAAACACTTTACCACATTTGTCTGTCTGTTCGCGTTAAACTAAAAAACCATTGATTTTGATGAGGTTTCCACTAGTATGAGGAAGGTTTTGGTATATAATTTGACTCGGTTTTATTTATTACTAGCTGACCCGTGCAACTTCGTCTGCACCAAATTGGTTATCACTGGTTTCCATTGCATCTTTAAACGCGAAAAAATTGAATAAAACTGATACCCGATTGCAGACACAACTACCGTTTCCAATTGTGAATCCAAACTATACACGGATTCACTCAAACATATACCCAGATTACATATGATTTTTTTTATTAAGCCTAGTACCCGTTCGTAGCATCATCTACCAGGACTAATTAAGATAAAAACTAACCTACATAAAACTAAATAAACATCTCTGCCACTTACTTACTTTATCATAACTATGTTTAACTTGTATTAAAACCTTTTTATACTCCATTGTATTAAAAAAATATATGAACACCGTATCGAAGCGTCAAACTATTATCTAAGAGTTATAAACTGTTTCGAAAACGAATTTTAAATATATTTCCAATTTTTTTTTTTCGAAATGTAAACGCTGTTGACCTCTAAAGGTCTCTACAGCTTCACCGAACTATTCAGGCAAGCGCTGAAGGCACTCAGCCGATTTGCGATGTTTGGGCGACTAACTCAAGGGTGCACGGCACACCTCAGCTTGGGCTGTCGCCTGTTTTGTGCAAAAATCGCGACCTATCTGAGCTAACATAAGCTAAGCTATCTAGATATACGTATATGAGTTATTGAAACATGCATGTGTACCAAGCATGCGTGCCTCAACAACTCCTATATGTATTTTGTGTCAGAAAAATTCCTCTAAACTATATAGGATAGGATAGGGAAAAATAAGGGTAGAACTCTTTGTCGTTTGTTTCTCTGAAAAAGAAAAACAGCGTGTAAGCGTGTAGGAGTGCACGTATGTATAGGTGATGTAAGGTTTTGTGTCACTGTACTGCGTGAGCAGCGTACTCAAGGGCTCCACGCCGAGGGAACGAACCTAGGCTTGAGCCGCTGCCGAGAGGGGCCTAATATGGTGTACGCGAGCAAAATTTACTCCCAGACTATGGCGGCGTGATCTTTGGTTATGCTGGCGTGAGCGTGAACACGCTCTGTTTGAAGAGACAGGCTGGTACTGATCGTTCGCTGACGTAATTTAATCAGGAGGATCGGTCAAAATGTGTCGCGGTCGTTTTCTATACTGCGCAGCGTTGGGTACGGGTTTATAGTTCGCGGCGGATACCACTAATGGGCTGGGATGATTCGCGGCTTTTTCGAAATAACTACGTGTGAGTGATTTTATATACGCCCAGACAGAAGGCATCTCCAGGTCCCTGTGGAGATCCTTATTCCGGACGTACCATGGGGCACCGGTGATTTTACGTAGGGCTCGGTTCTGGAGAGCCTGCAACTTTTGAATACGATTTTGCGCATGTGCAAAGACCGAACAGCTGTACGTCATAATCTGACGGATGCAAGTTTTACATAAAGTGAGTTTATGTCTGAGGGACATTTTACTTTTATGACAAAGCAAATGATAGAGACGACCCAAGACCATAGCGGTTTTGTTTCGCACTGTATCTTTGTGTGAATCGAAATGTAAGTGTTTATCTAAAGTAACACCGAGATATTTCACCTCGTCGGCCCAAGGTATCTCGGTTTCGTATAGCCTGATGGTCGACTACGCATATATTTAAGATGGCGTTAATCCCAAGTCATACGTTTACGTTTATCGTTGTTTATTGTATATAGTGAAATCTTAATATCAATAATGTCTAATAAAACGAAATTTGTTCTTTGCTATGGAAAAAAACAATTGGTTTGAAATTTATTATTTTTATTTATAAAATATATCAGCGGGTATATACATGATTTTTTATAAAATAAAATTGTCTGACTGTGATAAATTCATGCTTTTAATTGTGTTTAAAAGTTACCCAAAAAAATGTTCCTAAGCTTATTCATAGATCAAAATTAATTAAATCAAAATGTGCATTACAAATACAACGTTAACCGGCTACCAAGTCAATAACTACATACAACTACAACTAAATTCTGTCTATTGATATATTGATAATTTGTGTAGGTGGTAGAACCACGCTGAAGCTCTTACTGGTTTCAACATGAATGGGTCGGCTCGTTGGGGCTAATACCACCCTCTCACAAAAAACCGACGTGAAATAACAGTGCTTGCATTGTAGTGTTTCGTTTGGTCAGTGAGAGCGCCGGAGGCCCACCTTTCTTCTCCTTTCCTCCTTTGCTTTCCCTTATACAGGTTGGCAACCTCCCCCATATACAGGTTGGCAACGCACTTGCGACACTCCTGCTGTTGCTAGTGTCTATAGACGGTGGTGGTCACTTAATATCATGTGACCCACATGTTCTTTTGCCTCTTATGATACAAAAAAAAAATTGATATATTAAAAACCCAGCTATTTTAAAATTCTTGTTCTTCCAACGTTGCCGGCTCTTGTACTAAGGTGTCGCAAAAAAGTCTAGTTACGTTAACTACAAATGTTTGGTTTTCGTTATCCTGGAGAATCCCTTGCGTTTTATGGGACAAAAAGTATCCTGGATGTAGCTTTGTAATATTAGTTATCACTGTGTCAAGTTTCGTTAAAATTGGTTAAGTACTTTCAGAGTAATACGGGTTTAGATTTTAGACTTTTATCCTTTATCCTGGAGAACCCTTTGCGTTTTATGGGACAAAAAATATCTTAGATGTAATCTCGTAATATTAGCTATCACTATATCAAGTTTCGTCAAGCTCGGTTTAGTTCTTTCAGAGTGATGCGTGTTCACAGGGACAGACAGACAGACAGACAGAAAGACAGACAGACAAAAATTGTAAAAGATAATTTTTGGCTTCTATATCGATAACATAGTCTACCATGATTAAAATTTTCAAAAAATATTTAATGTACAGATTTCGACTTGTTACAGTTTTATTATACTATATATATATAGAAGATTAAGGTGGGACAATATCCGCTGGGCCCGCTAATTATTTAATTATTGGGAAATCAATAGTAGACAACATAGTCAACTATACATTTTAATTTCATTCTTCGTATTAGAGTATGCAATACGCAATAAATACAATAATTTAGATGATAGACGCATTTTAAAAACTTAGTACAACATTTATTTAAATGATTGAATTCATTTTGAATATAAGAAAGCTATGGAGTTATGGGCGCCACCATATTGGGCTCGGCTGCTTTGCTTGCGTCTTTCACTTCACCCATACTCCGCGGCCAGCTGTAACGCGACGTGCGATAGATGGACTAAAAAAGATTTAATGTGATATAAGAAAGTTTTACTTTAAAGCAAGCAAGTGACCTCATCTGCGTTTTTAACATGCAGTCATAATTAATTTATATTTTAATAGCCTCTGCCCGCGACTTCGTTCGCGTGAAATAGATACTTTGGCTAATGCTAACACACAGCGGAAGCTCTCAAGAGGAAAAAAACGATTTTTAAACATTCTTCATTTGTACTCCGCTCATATTGGTCTTAACGTGATAGCGGAGCCTGTAACCATCCCCGATAAATGAGCTATATAACATTGAAGGAATTTTTCAAATCGGATCAGTAGTTCCTGAGATTAAATAATTTTATTAGCCGCTGTTTTTTACATGAGGTTCCACGCGGACGGAGTCGCGGGCAAAGCTAACTAATAAATAAAAACTATGGTCAGTTTTCTGTTTTGTACTTTCGGCTGTATTGGTTCCTACTGACTATATCAGTCAACTAGGCGTTTCGAGTTTGAATTACACAAAGTCTTACACTAAAATGAACAAAATCAAGATAAAATGTCATTGTTTGCTGTAATTATGGTATCGTTTGACGTCCGACGGTATTGAATTACTTGTTTTTAAAATATTCACTCGTACAATTATTATTGTTATTTGATATTATTGTGTAGAGTTTATGCGAGTGCAGTTGAGTGTGTATTTTTTTCTATAACGTTTTGGTTTTGAGGAATATCTTTTTTATTGAAGTGTTTTCTCTTTTCTTCAATAGTTACTTGTCAGTTCTTCTTGATAACTGTGCTGTTTGTCCGAACCGGTGGAATTTTACGTTCATAAGCGTCTTCTTAGAGCCTAAACTAAATAAAGAATTTTTGATTTCATTTCATTTGAAATTAAGCAGCTTGTGTTGTCAGAACTAAACAGCTGAAGTAGCATACACATATAGATTTTGACAGCCGGGAATTGGGAACTGATAATTATCCTTAACGCATAAAAGTCAGTCATGTGCGGTGGCGTTGCCCAAAATCGGTCTTCGTCTTGATCTTGTTCTTGCAAAAATACCAATCCGCTGAATTGTTGTAAGATCAAAACCAACATGTTTGCTAAATGGGTTACATTTTAATATATATAGGTAATTGTAACATTTGCAAGAGTCTTGCTGCAAAATCAAGACTGAGAGTGCAATACCAAGATCAAGTTTATTGCCGAACAACCAATGCCAAGTCTCGTATTGGTCTTGCATTTGGGCAACACTAATGTGTGAGGTTCGTACCTGCGACCGCTCGACTCAATAATAGCGCTTATTACTATTGCGCTATGAGATGTCAAAATCAAAAATCAATATATCCTTTATTCAATTTAGGCCCTGAGAAGGCGCTTATGAAAGTCAAAGCTACCACCGGTTCGGAAAACAACCCAGTCATCGAGAAGAACCGGCAAGAAACTCGATCTGGTTAATCTATTCATGTTACATATCTTCACAAAGCATAAATAGTTATAAAGTTTTTAGTGGATGCACAGAGACAAGCGTTATTTCCAGACATCACAATCGTTCACATACTGGTGAACAAGCCTTTAGATATTAAAGCTCTCTTGACAGGGTTCTTGAACTCACTATCCGTCAAACCGATAAACTGTTTTGTATTTTTTTGTTATAAAACCTAACACTACCTACCTAAAAAACTGTTATTGGACTTAGTGAGCCTGAAGCATGGAATGACCAACTTGTTGCAGTTTCTAGTATTTAAATTATGATGGTCTTTTACTTGATCCAGTATATCTAAGTTTTTGCGGACATACATCAAATTATCAAAAATATATTGGGAGGGCATAGTTAAGATACTGAATTCCTAAAACTTAGTCTTTAATGATTTCCGTGGCCCCATATTATAAATTGCTCGAACTGCCCGTTGTAATAGGGATATGGTTTCCACCTCAGTTGCTGTATCCCACAACAAAATACCATAAGAATCTGTCATATGTATTGTCTAAAGTCGCAGCTGTATACAAATGCGTCTACTCTAGCTATTTCTTATATCACAGCGTAAGATTTAGAAGTTATTTGATGATATGCTAGTATACTCTCTGCTTACCACATAAAGATTGCAGCGTGACGATACGTTATCAATTGTCGGATATAGACAAAGAATCTGTGGGTCCGAGTGATAAATTCCCCGGGCTAATAACAATCGACGTTGGCTAGAGAGGTCCAATTATGCGAGTTAACCTCTCGCGAGAGGGTCACGGTGTAATTTAATAAGCTGCCATTGTGAACTCTGTCTGTCAGTGTTGCCAGAGACGACCTATCCAATTACCCGATGAATGGTTGAAATTGCCCGATTTGATTTCGCATTCTTCGTCATTGTTGCGAGTCTATGCTATAATAACGCTATTTTTCTTAAGTCGGACTATAATGTATTTATCGTTATAAGCGCTGACAGATTCAAAATATTGGGAGAACTATGTTCCTTCGGTACCTTGGTATTAGAAAATCTCTCATATTTGAAAGTAGAAGAAAATGTATCAATTATAACTATGTCTTTAATTTCATTCTCTATTCTTATACTGGCTTTGTTTGGTTTATTAAGTTTTTTTTTTTCATTGTTTCTGTGCCAGGTTATGTGTTTTTAGTCATCAAATTCTAGTTAGGTAAAATTATGGAAAATGTCTTTTTTGGAATGTAGGTGATGTGTGAAATAAATTTCGGAGACCTATGCTTAATAAATATAACATATGTATTGCAGACACACAGTGTAGTTACATAATTAAAACGTTACTACTATATTAAGTCACTGTTGGTTCATTTTATGTAGTCCGGTAAATTTGTTAAGGCCGTGCTAGGTCAATATCGTCGTCCGTTCGAGAAAAAAAAAATGATTTTAACAATATTTTCGTATCAGAGAGTCGACAAACGCCTACACTGTTTTTACAATAATTGTTTATATATTTCGATCTTATATTTATTTATTGTCCGTTGTACTAATTCCACCCTATTAATATTTACAAAGAGTAAGTTTTAACACAAAATAAAAATTAAATTAAAAAAAAAGAATTACGAATACAGGCAAACTGCAATCTACAAAAGTTTTCGGAACTGGCGACTTACATTAAAAGTATTTAAGAACTAACTACTTTTGGAAATAGAATGGAACTCTTTGGTTTTAAAATGCAGTGTTTTATCTATATGTCGCTTATTTAAATACAATAAATAGTGGATAGATAGGATCACTGTACCAAAGAAGCAAATATGTAAGTTAATTTTTTTATAAATGAATTTCTTTTCACAACTTGTTAGTTAAAATTAGAAGTACCTTGTTGGTCAATATTCATAATTGAATCATATTAAACAAAACACGGAGTGATTAGTTGCCACCCTCGTGGTACTCAAATTTAAGGTTAATTGCAGACGATGTCAACAGTTGGTTTTACATTATACTACTAACTATACACAATTAATTTTTAGAATATGACTTTTTTTTTCTCGAAATGACTACGCTATTGACCCATCAAGGTCTTAACAGCTTCACCGGACTACTACTGAATATTACTCTTTTATATTTACCTCTTCAGTACAAACGTTCTCGACAGACGCTGGCAGCTCAAAGTGTGTTTCTTATGTTTACTTGCACGAACAATATTGTTTGCTAAATTAATGAAATGAATTAGTATTTAACGGTTCTGAAAAGGCACTCATAAATATGAAAGCTATTTTCGATTGATTAATATTCAAATGATATTGTTATTGTTGAAAAAAGAGTGTAAGAAACCAATCAGCCCTCTAATTTCATATTTGACGAGTGTAAATTGAAGTTATTAGTTTAAACTGGTAAATTTCACCTGATTACCAGCTGCAAACAAATATTAGCAAAGTGAAAACAATATTACCTCTCTATATGGAATTATACCAAAGTCTTCATAAATGTAAATTTACAGAAATTAATGCATATTTTACTTTACATTATCACTGATACATAATCTGCGTTTGTATTGTTTCCTTTTTTTTTATTGAAGCACGACATAGTGACTGCGCTATGCCTGATGTTAAGCATAGTACAATCCAAAAACATCGGCAACCACCGAGAGACAGATTATCCATCGCCGGTCGCCGCTGTCATGCCGGCCATAATGACGAAGGTCACCCGGTATTGGATATGCCCAGGCTGATCTCGAAACGCGACGCGCAGAAGCGAGTCACTATGACGGGCTTTTTCGCCATATGCATGGTGGTTGCGACCCAGTCGGGCTGTAAAACCCTACCACCCCGCTTTCGCCATTGCCTCGTTCGTTATTCAGCAGGGTGCACCACGTGCAGGTGAGGTTGGCTTGGGTGTCTCAAGTCTTAAGATGTTTACTCGACACCCCTTACACCCTTTTTTATATTATAACTATAACTAGCTAATTATAACTAGCTACCCGCCCCATCTTCGCACGGCTGCAATGTAGATACTAATGTCCGGCAGTGTGGAGTTATGAATCATATCGTTTAAGATATACAATTCCGTAGTACATCAATCTGATCTATTTCGTAAGGTTTGTCAATTAAGCGTACAAAAATATATTTGTTACGATATCACGTTACAAATCTTTGAATTTTTTGGTCTTTCTGTACTATAACGTGTTTGTATTATACATATAAACTTTTCTCTTAAATTACTCTTATCTATTACCGAAAACTGTATTAAAATCTGTTGAATAGTTTAAAAGATCTAACCGAAGAGACAGCGGAAGTGATTTCATTATATGCTATGTAATGAGTTATAACTTAAATCCAGCCACGAAAATATCAATTTTATTGTACTGAAAATTTTATATTCGGTTGTCTACACGCTCAGTAATGATTGAGTGTTATACTATTTTGTTGTACTCCTTTAAAATTTAATAAATACGAATAAAAAATTGATATGTTAAATGTTTGCTACGACTGCATTGACCGACAGACGCCCGCATGCCGGCTACTTCTAATATAGCAATTATCATAACTCCGAACGCCTTCCGTTTGCCCATGACCATTACTGTCCACACGTCGACAAGTTCGAATCAGTTGTGTGAAGGTACCATTTTCATTTTTTTGTGTAAATTTCACTGTTCACCACTTCATCCAATTGTGACTAAACTACAATTTATAAACTAAGACGACTGTTGAGAGATAAGTATTTATTCAAAACTTTATCACCAACATCAGCCCATATTAGACCCACTACAGGGCCATAGGACTCTTTCCGAAGGAATGTATGTGCATAATCAATACGCCATCCCACGACGTGTTCTCGATTTCAAACTTTGAAAAAATTCACAGTTCTATTCTCAAATACAGTAGTACTACAAAAACATTTCACAGGTTTAGGTTCCCTCACTATTTTCTCAATTGTCATTCACCGTCAGTTACCAAAATTAATGTTACCGATTTAAATTAGTAAACGTACGTGAATTACGAATAATTAATCGGTACATGGGGTCTGCACCTCAGCACTTCGGAATGATATTCCACCGGTGAAACTAGTAGACCATTACGATTCAATACGATGTAAAACGGACTAGATCATGGTAAGAGTATTTATTCTCACTATGTATAGAAGTTATCAATTCATTAAGATGCAAGTGGCCTCCTTCTTTCACTTTGTTTGATGAATAGCTGATTTCCGTAAGCTATATTGAGCATTAAAATAATGTCAAAGGTATCATCGGATCTACGTATATTAGGGTGGCCCAAAAAAACCGACTATTTTTTTTTTTGAGTCTCGGGTGAAAATATGTTAATTTTTGATGTTTTAAGAGCCCTCTCCAAAAGACAGCTCAAAAAAATTTTTTTAAGAGTTCACTCCAAAATTTTTAAAATTTCCAAAATCGTCAAAAATCGATTTTATTTTTAATTATTTTTCTCATTATTCTACTTTTTTCTACAAGAAAAATGATAAAGATCCTGAAAATCTCAAGTCGAAATTTTAATATGTATTGACATAGAATCATATTTTAGCGTCCTAGTGTCCATTTAGTCATCTGAGTTAGAACATATCGTCTGTCAATTTTATTATACCATTGTATCCTACAGAGATAGTAAATCAAAAATGTACGCTGTACCGATATTGGTGATATATATGGACGGGTTGTCGATCCGTTGGTACTTAAATATGTGATTGGTCACGGTGGTCACCATACGCGGAACGGATTGATTTCGTCGCTTCGCTTTCCGACATTACCCTTTTGTTGTTTGGTTCGTGTAGTAACCGCCTAGCGTTTAACACTTTCTATCATGCTAGTGTCAGCTTATTGCTTATCCAGATATAGATGTATGTCAGGATATAAGTTTCATCTTAAGTTAAAAACTGAATCTGGTCTTTGGTATCTCAGGGACAAGTAATGCCAGCCAATCTCACAGAGGAGAATCTCACGCAATATAAATGAGTAGTTCGGTGAAGCTGTTAAGACTTTGCTTGGTCAATAACGTAGTCAGTTCGAGAAAAAAAAAAACAATATAAATGAGGGGTCTACTCAAAAACTTTACCATTTATTTTTGGTTCTTTGGCATATATAATCTCCTCATAATGATTTTTAATTTATTATGTTTTTCAATATTATCTAATAACTCACCTGTTCCTTACCATTGTCGAGATAAAACTTTTGCTATGTACCTATTTATATCATCAAACTGGTGAACTTGGGAAATAAACTCTTTGTCTTAAGCATATTACATTCACCGGTCATTTTTTTTTATTTCATCGTATGGCTAGACAGAGTATCCATCTTTTATTATCGTCGATTGATAGTAATCAATTTGTCGCTGCGAGTTTCAATTTATGTGGAAGACTGCAGCAGCTAAAACTTTGTAACTCTTAAGCACCACCCGGTGAGCAAGTGCAGAGGAATTAGAGATACACTTCCTTCGGATGCGTGTAATATCAGACTCCGGTCAGATATTCAAAAGTAAAAGAAACTGCAATCGATTATAACTTGCGCCATTGTGTAAGTCACCCCTTTCACTAAAAGCCACCGGGGCCAATTGTCACGGCATCTTGAACTAAATGGTTTATGGAGACCGGGTCATAGTACAGTCTGTGGATCTATATATTGTCGTCAATTAATAACAATCTATTTAATGTTTATTCTATTAAATTGGTATTTAGTTGTAAAATATAGCATTTTTAAGGGTTAAGGTTTCATAACAGTTGTTAAAAAGTACGATACCATAACGAATTTTTAATAGCGACACTGTTTAAAATTTTTGTATAACTCAAATTTTAGAAACGCTTTAACACTTCTTTAGATACTTCCATAGGAATAAATATATCAAAATATAGTCTATAAGTTCTCAACTATGTATCTTGCATTGGGTGGATAGAAAATATCTGATGAATTTATTTTCATAGTTCAAGGATTTAGTATTGATCTTTATGTACAATACAATGGTCAATTTGATGATTTTAAGTTGAATTACAAAGAAGTAGCAATGCGAATACAATCGTATTGTTGTCCACTCATAACTGTGAGGGCTCCGTACGCCATTGTGAGTTGATGATGCTCAATTGGACGGTAATGCGCCCGTATGAGAGAGTCCACTCTTAATATTGTATGTAGACGTAACTAAACAATTCTTCCAGATACTATCGTATCTTTTTATTATGTGGATAAAATAATAAGAAGTATACTTTATTCGCATTTCAAATCTGTAGACGATTTTGGAGCACTTTTTGAAGCGATGATAGCTTAGTTGATACTAGATGTAGTATCGCTTATTCCCATAAAATCAAATATCAAAATCAAAAATACTTTATTCAAATTAGACCCTGAGAAGGCGCTTACGAATGTCAAAGCTACCACCGCTTCTGCTCTAACTAGCAAGAATAACCAATAAGCATAGTGTTTATAGTACTTTGTTGTGGGGACAGCAGTTGAGGTGGACACCATATTTCTACTACAAAAACGGACAATTCGAGCAATTCGTAACATTGATTATGGGGCATCGCGTGTCATTAAATTCTGTTTCAAGAATTCAGTACTTTAACTCTGCCTTCCTAATATAATTATACTTGATATTGTGATATGTGTCCTCAAAAACTTAGATAAAATGTATTTAGTAAACTACCGATATAATTTAAATACTAAAAACAATAACAAATTGATCATTCCATAGTTCAGCCTCATTAAGGCTAGTAACAGCTTTTTAGTGTTAGGTTTTAAAACAACGTCCCAAAGAACATTACCCATTAACCGGAATGTGAGTTCAAGCACCATATCAAGAGGGTTTTATTGTCTAACGGCTATTATAGGGTGGATCAATATGTGAACGATGGTGACGTCTGGAAATGTCGCCCTTCTCTGTGCATCCATCAGAAACAAATGTAACTATTTGCTTGTAAAAATATGTATCATGAAAAAAAAAACTCGATCGAGTTTCTTGCCGGCTTTTCTCGGTTACTGGGTTGTTTTCTGATCATAAACTGTATTAGGTATTTTTGATTTTTTGTTATTGTAGGAAAATAATAGAAAGTATATTTTTAGCGTAGTTTTCACCAGTAGACCATTTTTATAGTAGCAATTTTTGGCTTTGTAGTAACAATTATGGCATGATTGGTAGCGTTTTTGGGTATCGCGAGGATCGATGTAAGTTCGAAACCTTACAACTGAGCCTGGAGGTATCGGTGAAGTAAAAATCGTGATCAAACCATAGCATAGTGGTAGAGCTCTTCTTAAGTCCGCCTAACTAACTATCACAAGTTGAAAATCTATCACCAAGAACCTGCTGGTGTGTTTCGGAAGCTGCAATTGAGAGCCAGATTCCTCTAGGATTATTGTGCTTACCATCTTAGACTGAATCATCATTTAATATCAGATAAGAACGTGGGAAATCCTATATAAATAAATCGGTGAAGATTTTTCGTGTGATTTATTTTTGACACGAAATTGGGAAGTAAGGACTATTTGAAATTATCAACTGATTTCTTAAATAATTGATACAAGGGGCATTTATTATGGTTGTGCGATAAAATAGTGTAATTTGTATTTATAGGGTTCTCTCGACCTCCGGCGCCCTCCCGCATCACTCTGGTTTACCCGAATCTGGAGGAATCGTTTATTGTTATTGCCCCTGTCATGGTTAGCTAGGTTTACATGGCGCTGCCTAAATAAAATTATAATTATTTGTCAAATTATTTTTACAATAGTTTTTGATAGAGTGAACCGATTTTGATGAAACCAAGACTAAATGTTACTTTACGATCTTCTCGAGATGTTATCGTGAACGCAGTACTTTGGCAGTGACGCGTGTTCAAACAAACAGACACACAGATGGACAGACATACATTTCTAAAATTGATTGAAATGTATTTTATTACTTATTCTAAGATACCTGCAACGATTTTTTTCATAAAACAGTACAGACACATTAGTTTTACATTCTTATTATATGTATAGAAGATTTAACAATGTTGCATTAAAACTGTATACAGTATAACTATTGATGTTTTTTACTAATTTCAATTACTGATTTTCTATAAATTGATAAACGCTTTTTCTTTTAAATATTCCCTAAGCTTTATAAATTTTTAAACAAAAATAGTGTTCATGGTTCCGTTGTTTGCGTGTTTGGACAGTCTCCATCTAGGTTTACCTTTTTTACTATTTTAGATCACATCGTAATTTAAAATCAGGTGAAATTGTGGTCAAACTCCTCTGCAACGCACTGTCTGTCTGTCTGTTCGCGATAAACTCAAAAACTACTGAATGGATTTTCATGTGGTTGCAACAGTAGATAAAGTAATTCATGGGGAAGGTTTAAGTGTATAATTTGTCAAACTTTTTTTTTAATAATCAGGCCGGGACAGTTTCCACCGGGCCCGCTACTAAAGTTTAAAAGAAGTTATCGATGCCTTTGCATTTGCAATTGTTAATGTATTGAATTGATATCGTGACTGGACTTCAGCATTCCTTGCAAAAAAGCTATTCTTCTTCTTAATTTTATACTACTAAATAGGGTCGTCACAATATGTTTTGCTTTTCGACTCTTCCCTGTAAGATGTCATCTCAGTATTCACACCTTTAACGTACATATCACATAATATGTCCATACCCTTTTAGATCTTCCTTTACTCTTATATCCGTCCAGCTGTATATTAAAGGCTTATTTAGTTACTTAAGAAAAAAGCGATTGTCTAGTACAAGACGTTATATAAACCGAGGTTAAAGTATCAAAAATGTATTGTCAAAGCGCATTTCGTGTGGACATCGCGAGAATTGGTACAAATGGAGGCGGGCTTTGATTCCTATTTCGTAACATTTCTGTAGACAATCGCCAATCTATTGACAGACACAATTGTATTTATTATGCGGGATGTTTGTCGTTAATTTATTTACTTGATTCGATTGTATTCTGTAAATTACTTTATTCCCTAATGGCACTTGTAAATTATATTAGCATTAATTTTCATACGAGAATTTAAATTATCTATGAAAGGAATACTTTAACGAAAGATCTCTAAGCAAAGGTAGTATTCGGGTGATGCTGTGAAGATCTAGTCAGGCCAATAGCGCAGTCAGTTTGAAAAAAAAAAGCAAAGGTGTCTGGTTCAAAATGATCCATCCCAATAGTCATCGTTTCTCTTGGATTGATAAAGGTGATTGGTTTAGGGCTGAAATAATCGCTATAAGACTTCGTTTCGGGTATATTCCGCTTAATAAATTCACCAGTTTAATGAATAAGATACATCCACATCTGTACACAGGGTAGAAGATGTTTATCATATTATGGTGGAATGTGTAAGTATCAACGTATAAAGGCGAGAGTACAGTCTATCGGTAAAACGCATTTACGTTGTGGAGGAGTTGGAGTAACGTCAAAATGACGCCGTTTTTTTTATAATACACCGTGCGATGCATGACCTCAGTCACACCTGATGGAAAGTGGGCACGCGGCCTAGTATGTAATGTGTTCACGCAGTAAATGCTCATTCACTCTTTTTTCACAATTGTGAAATGAAGCCAGGATGCTGTTCAGGCTAGTAAATATTGGTATTATTAGGAAGTAACTAGTAAATGTATGTGTGCAATATATGCTTTCCAATAAGGGTTATATGTTTGCTTTGTGACCAACCTCTTTAAAAAAAAGTAAATAAACTATTGTTTCTAAATAATACAAACGCATAGCTACTACGTTTTTATAAAGTACTTAACTATGCTTCTTCGGTGGTCACTGGTAATTTGGTGTTTAGTTTCGAAGAATTTAAAACTGTCCATAACAGAATACAAATTAAGTCAATCAGGAAGTGCTTTAATGCTATCCATTATCCCTAGTTCTGAAATGATGTGATGGACAATCAATACGTTGTTTCGCCTCTATTTTTTTTTATCGAGGCACGACATAATGACTGCACTATGCCTGCTGTTAAGCATAGTACAATCCAAAAACATCGGCAACCACCGAGAGACGGATTATCCATCGCCGGTCGCCGCTGTCATGCCGGCCATAATGACGTAAGTCACCCGGTACAGAAGCGAGTCACTATGACGGGCTTTTTCGCCATATACATGGTGGTTGCGACCCAGTCGGGCTGTAAAACCCTACCACCCCGCTTTTGTCATTGCCTCGTTCGTTATTCAGCAGGATGCACCACGTGCAGGTGAGGTGGGCTTGGGTGTCTCAAGTCCTAAGATGTTACTCGACACCCCTTACACCCCCGACACCCCTTACACCCCAAATACCTAAACCTAAAATTCAATATCTAAGCCTTTTTTATTGATGAAATATCTAAACACTAAAGTAATCGTGAATTAAATGTACTGTATTGTTTACCTGATTATTAATTCGAATTTCAAAGTTTTGTTGAATTCTTGTTTGAGTGTTGTGTCTCTAAATCTCTTTATATATTTATGAATGTACGGATAGATAAGAGAGAGGTATGAACATGTTTCTATAATCAATTTTGCAGGTCCAACGGTGATACACAGATGACAGTAAATTGTGGAATGATAATACCTATGTGGTGAAAAATATAGTGAATAAGAAGAGTAGCAGCGGGTGTGGATTAGGAATCCTTATTTTTTTATTTAATCGTATGTATAAATAGAGTATTCATTCTTTATTACTGATTGTATTTGTTGTTCCGAGGTTCAATTTATATGGAACAGTCCAGCAGCCAAAGACTTTCTTACTCTTTAACACGACTCTGGGAACACGTGCAGGAGAATGAGAGGTACATTTATTGCGGACGCGTTTTTCAAAACAGTTGTTTATTCATAGAGATATACGTAAGTACATAAAACGTCGTAGTCCGGTGAAGTTGTTGAAACCTTGCTAGGTCAATAGCGTAGTCAGTTCGAAAAAAAAAAATCATAAAATGCGTCCGTATGAACGATTACGTATTTATATATTACGAATACACCTTTCATACCGAAATATTGTAGCCGGAGAACTGCCTTGGTAGAAACTTACTTGAGAAGCTACTTTGGCAGTAATATCTTATACAGTTTTTACAACTTCTTGTAACTAAGTGTTAATGATAACTTTATAAATAATCACTTTTTTTTTAAATATTTATTATACGTATAGTAGACTACTTATACCCGCGGCTTTATCCGCGAGCAATGGAACATTATCTAAAAGAACAGTGATTAATAAAATCAACTGAATGTATTCAGTCCATTTACTTATTTACATTTACTTAAGTCACATCGATATTAAAATTACAATAACTTTTGATAAAGTGAACCGATTTTAATGAAACAAAGAGTAAATGATACTCGACCATATGAGGTTCATGAGATTTTATCGTCATCGTTGATCTTTAGCAGTAATGCGTGTCCAAATAAACAGACATGCAGACATTTATACAAACGATTGATATGTGTTTTTACACTGTGACACTTGCAACATTTTTTTTCCACAAAAATCTAAAAAGTAGAGACATGTTAGATTTACATTCTTATTATATGAATACTAAAGTGGATGCTACTTTGCACTTCCAGGCGTCTAGGCGTCCAAGCGGAAGTGCAAAGTAGCATCCACCTTAGTATTCAATGATGGATTTCCGCAAAGTAACGCCTTCTTCAATCAAAATTCTTATTATATGTATAGATATAGTTTTTTAAATCATTATGTATGAGTATTATATTAGTTAATAGGCCCAAGTGAGTAGTAAATGTTATAAAATGCGACCACCACGTGTAAATGTTTACGCCGCACGCCTGCTGTTCATCACAGTTTTGACAGATCGTACCAAATCACACGGCTGCCGAAAGTCTCTAACGATACGAACACTGTATTTGAAATTAAACGATAATCCTTAAACATAGGGTCTAATTTACAATCATAAATGTGGTGTCATTTAAACATTTTTCCATTAAATAATAAAATACGCAATTTATTATAAAACAGCATAAGTGCAGCTAAAGAAACTTCCATCTGATGAGCTGTTATGTTGGATCAGAGTTTAATTTTGATTACTAAGGTTAAACTGGATGTGTTAGTATAAAGTTTAATATGTTAATATAAGTAAAGGGCGCGTGATTCGAAGATCAAAGGAGTTTTGATCAATCCGCCGATGTTGTTCTTTGCTGAAAGCGAATAATCTTAATCCTTGCAAGTTTAAAACTTTTGCAAGTTGAGGAATTTCGTAAATTTTTGGACTACGGTATGTGGAATGTGATTATGAATCAAATAAGTAGTAGTTAATTATTCAAATAATAAACTAGTTTGTTTTATTTCATAACAATATTGCAATACATGACAGAAACACGATCAAATGAAGAGGGTTTGAAATTCTGAGCTGCAACCTTAGGACGAAATGTTGTGGAGTAAACACTGTGTCGGGTAGAGTTTAAAAAACACAGGTTCTCGCCGATCACCGAAGTTAAGCAACTTTGGGAGCGGTCTTTTCTTGGATAGGTGACCGCCCGTGAGCACCGCGTCCCGTTGGCTTTTTGTTATATTTTTTAATCAAAATATTCTCCTGTAAAACATAAGTTTCACTTCTATCGTGTGTCACTACACACCCTATTTTGTATAATATATTTTGCAAGTTTTGTTACAATTAAGACAGACTCCTACAGTCCTCAAAAGTAGTGGCTTACAAGTGAATATCTATATAAAGTCAAACATTTTTAATTTTATGCAAATAGGGAACGTAAAAGTACCAAGACTTATATAGTGAAATCAATTCGCTGGAGCTCCTTTGATGTGGCCGATGTTTATGCTTTGTGCGCGTCTGTGTACGCTATTAAACATCCACTCGTGCCGACCAATAAGCCAATGTTGGTGCAAAATGTGTGCTATCTGAGTAATGGCTAAATTATAAAGCTAAGTTTTACTCAAGGTCGGAGGAAAGTTGTAATATTAGAAGTAAATAGATGAGCTAGGCTATACAGATTTAAAAGTCACAATTAACAATATAAGTATGACAGAGTATGCGGGAACTGTATCAACTGTGCAAAAGCTAAACAATAACTTCTTTTCCCTTAAAAAAGAGTAGCATCTACATACGTTATCGATAGTGTTCTTAAAATATTCCTTGCAACGTAATAAAAAACTCAAAACTTTTTTAAATTACATCAACAATCCTTCAATATTTACGAACGAAGGTTTATCGCCCGAATACAGAAATAAGTCAGTACCCAATTTGAACATTGGGTGGTTGGCTCCAATATTGGCTGTACAGAAGGTTGGTTGAGAACAGATGTAGTGTTTATTACAACATTGGTATGGTTTGGCCCAATGAGCGATATTGTATGTAAACACAGCGCCTTGGTTTCCACGTTACGCTCTGCCTTAAGCTACAAATGACAGCGGAGGACAAGATTATTTACCTTTATATTTATCATGCCGTCATTTTTTAGACTTAAGAGTCAGCTTAAGTACAATTTCTGAGGTATAGGTGTGGCAATGGTTTTCAACTTGACTGTGTTAGCTAGCTAGGCATGCTTAGAAAATGCCATATCAACATGCTTTGGTTTCAGGACAACGTTTTCCTTTACCATAAGCTCCATCCAATTCGCAAGAATTTGAATCTACTTCAATCCACGCAATGTTCAGTCATTACTGCTTCAATTTTCTGTTTTGTATCGTATTGTTGTTTACAACAATGACATGATATCAACATCATCAGTCTGTTAAAGACCCACTGTAGGCCATAGGCCTCTTTTCGAGGGAAGGTACGGGCATCACATGCCAACCCATGACGTAATGAAGATTTCTCTAAGATAACTGTAAGAAAACCTGTGGATTCTATGTTTCCCATTTTTTTTTCTCGAACTGACTACGTTATTGACCTAGCAAGGTATTAACAGCTTCACCGGACTACATATTTTCCCACATATAGTAATACTTACTACGAAAAAGTTTTTCAGGTTTTTTTTTTTATATGATAGGAGGCAAACGAACAGATGGGTCACCTGATGTTAGGTGATCACCACCGTCCATAGACACTTGCAACACCAGGTGAGTCACAAGTGCGTTGCCAGCCTGTGTTTGGGAGGAGGGCGGTAAGTGGGTCTCCGGCTCTCTCACTGACCGAACGAAACGCAACAATGCAAGCACTGTTACTTCACGTCGGTTTTTTGTGAGAGGATGGTCCAGTTTCCCTTCACCATCAGCCGATAGTATTACCGATTCAAATTAGTAAATGTACGCGTTTCGTTGGTACATTTTGTGATCCGAACCTGCGAGCATCGTATTGAAATTCCACCGGTCAGACCACTAGGCCACCATGACTTGATATGATATATTGACATGATAAATTAAATTAATATTGGTTGTCCCTCTTATGATTTTGAGCGTGAACAACATGAAGTGTTCTCTCTTTTACATTTGTAGGTGGTTGTATAATGTTTCCAAGTTTACAGATTGTGACAATACCATCTTACCATTGTCTACAATAATAGCGGAAATAATTAACAACAGAATTTTAAAATTTCAATAATTTTTTATACATTGTTTAAAAATCATTGATTATATTATTGACCAGCTATGACCGCAACTTCGTTAGTGTAAAATCTTATGAAAAAAAACAGCGATTAATAAAGTCATCTGAATGTATTAAGTTAATTTACTTATCTATTCTTTTCTCATACTTAACTAGCGGATCATTAAAAGTAAAAACAATAATTTTTGAGAGATCGAACTGATTTTAATAAAACAGAGACTAAACGTTACTCGAAGATATGCTTTATGTTTTATCATGAACTCAGGCATGAGTGTGGCGCTGAAAAGGATACCGCGCAGCACACTCTCTCTGAGGGTGGGTGGTATGAGAGGATTTGTCGATGCCGAGCGTGGTCTCGTCCATGCTCGGCAGCGAGCAGGCGTGGTGAGTAGTGGCCTCCTTTTGCGAGGAAGTCATTTCGCAAAAGGAGGCGGCGGAGATGGCCCGCGAGGCGGACCCCCTCAGTTGCCGCCTTCGCCAACGGAGGACCGGCAGGAGGAGACGGCGCTTCGCCCAACTCCTCCTGCCACCATAGCCGGACCTGAGGGGATGTAGTCGGGGGCTCATCCCCTCATTGCACAGGTCCGGCAGACGAGGGGAGGCAGCTGGTGTGTACCCAGCTGCCTCTCTATAGGTAGGAGCCCAGCGGCCACCTTCCGCCGGGCGAACCGTTGGGGCAGCTATCTAAAGGGAATAGCTTAGAACGATCCCTTGCCGCCTCAACACTATGGTCGGTCGGTACACCGTGGGGTTTTAGTCCGTGCGAATCGGACATAACCCATCTTTTCCCCCGGGTGGGTGGGTATCCATAAGGGATTTTCCCACGTTAAAAAAAAGTATTTAACAATAGTAACAGCTTTTGGCATTTCTAGTTATTTTAAACACCAACTGGTTATTGCAATGATCGTAGAGTTGTAAAAGTAAGATTTTAAAATCGCTTTCGGCTTATGTTTGGACCACGTCGGCTTTACTCACTTTACTTTGAAGTGGTTTTTAGGTTATTTACGTACTGTTTGTTTATTATTATATATGCGGTGGCCCAGAACATCGGCTGCTTATGAACTGCGTATTACTCAACTTCATAATTCACTTTTACTGGTTCTGGTGTCCGAACTAACTCGACATTACGCTTTAACTCTGTTTAGACTGGGAACCAAGTTTCCGCGTCCTTAATTGATCGAGGTGCGTCTTAATTCAGAAAGATTGTTCCAATACAATTGTGTTGTACATGTATTTGTTATATTGAAATCACTTATTTTATATTAGTTAGTTTCCGTGACTTTGTTTATCTAACGAAGGTTTCCTTGTTACATGGAAACTAAATATTTCATTTGGAATAATTCAGAACCATGCTTACACATGAAAGTGAAAGGGTTTTATTTTTTCCCTTATCGAACTGTAATAGTTTAGAAAAATTATCCGATATAAAATACATATAAGAGTTGTTGAGGTATGTATAGTTGGTACACATATATGTTTCAATAACTCATATAAGTATGAATATGTAGCTTAGCTTAGGTTAGCTCAGATAGGTCGCGAATTGCACGTATCAGGCAACAGGCCGAGCCAAGGTGTGCCGTTCACCCTTGAGCTAGTTGCCCAAATAAAATCGGCTGAGTGCCTTAAGCGCTGGCTTAATAGTCCGGTGAAGCTCTTAAGACCTTGCTAGGTCCATAGCGTAGTCAGATCAAAAAAAAAATCAGTACCATTACTATATTTTTAATTTTAATTTGTTTTAGCGTTATACCACAATATCATCTGATGTTAAATACCTATGTGGTTTAAGATGGTTAGTACGTTAAGCCTAAAGACGGATATCTCTCAAGTGCAGTTGCCGGTTTTTTTTTTCAATCTGACTACGCTATTGACCTAGAAAGATCTTAACAGCTTCACCGGACTACTCTGCAGCTTGTGGAGCATATCGATAGGTGCTTAGTTACAGATTTTCAACTTGGTGGTGGAGGAAGTCAGGCGGAGTTAGAAAGCCGTACCACCAAGATTTCATCACAATGTTTTCACCGAAAGCTCCGACTAACTTGTTACGATTCGAACCTACGTCCATCGTCGTAGTGTCCAAACATGTTACCAACTAAGTCATCTTCACAACACAGTACCGCTGTTAAATTAGTCCTGTTAAAAATTATATCATTACTGTTTGCTCATAGTGGAAAAGCGAAATATCACGTAATCAAGCTAATAGTCCAAAACGTCCCATATCCCCCGTTCAGCCGTTTCCGAGATTAACTCGGACACAGCGCAGACACTTTTAATTTAACCGGAGCGTCATATACAGGTTCCTATTGTAAATTTAAACTATTCTTGAATCCATCTGAACACACACAAACATTTCATAGAAATCTGTCCAGCTATGTAGGAGGAGTTCAGTCGCATACATACGGAGGGAAGAATTATATATATATACATAAAATGTTGGTGTATGAAAATGAATATAGAGAAGATAATAAATAATTAGATAGAAAGCTACTGGATGTAGGTATTACTGACAATTATTTATATATATAATAAGAATGTAAGTGTAATTTGTATGTACATTTCAGAATTACAATTTTTAGAAATGTCTGTCTCTCTGTTTGTCTGAACACACATCACTGCCTAAGTATTGCGTTCACGATAACACTTTACCAGGAAAATCATAAAGCATATCCTCGAGTAATAGTTAATCTCAGTTTTATTAAAATCGGTCTACTCTATCAAAAGTTATTGTAATTTTAATGACGACGCGGCGTAAGTACGAGAGAAATGTAGATAAGTAAATGGATTTAATACAGTCAGCTGAATTTATTAATCACTGTTATATATGTAAGGTTCTACGCGGATGAAGCCGTGGGCACAGCTATTATATAATATATTAGCCAGGAGACAAACCTTTGAATACATCTTGCACCTTTGTTTCTCGACTACTTTCCTTTTCTTTAAATTGTAACTACTTTTACGACGGTATGAATTGGATGCAAAGACTAAGTTATACTCGAACATATGCTTTATGATTTGAAGTTGAGTAGTACTTTAGTAGTGATGTGATTCCATACAAACAGACATACAGATATTTCTGAAGTGATTGAAATGTATTGTATTACTTATTCTGAGACACCTGCAAAAAATTTTTCACGAACATCTCAAAGTGCAGACATACACGTTAGATTTACATTCTTATTAGATGTATATGTAATGTATGTATGTATGTATAGATATAGATATGGTTTAGTAGATGGTACTTACATTTACGAAGACCTATTACGAATACTAAATTTTTATGTAAATGCAATTTTATAGGCTTCGGAAAGAAAACGTATAATCTAAGTGATTAGTACTTAGTTCAAAGCCTTATAAATATTAAAGCGATTAATAAAATGGATTATATTGATGTAGTCACTGAGTATCTTATAATAAGTAGAAATATATGGTTTCTTTGAATAAATAGATTTGTTTATGATTAGATTTTGCTCGCGTCTTTTCACTCATTTCTACAACAATATAAGAATATTTAGTGATTTCTAAAAATATGACTAATATTGTAATAGCATGATGATGGAATGACATATACTTGTACATATTTCAGTGTACAAAATATTACCAAAAACAGCGGAGAATACTCTTCTATCAGTTCTAAAATAATTATTACAAAGTCTCGTCTCTAAATCTCTAAAAAGTCTCTATATTGGCTGCGGCTCAAGCCTAGGTCTGTTCCCTCGGCGTGGAGCCCTTGAGTATGCTGCCCGCGCGATACAGTGCCACAAAACCTTACATCACTGCAACAACAGTACACACATCACCCCCACGCACGTGCACGCATACACGCTTACACATGAAAGTGGAAGGGTTTTATTTCTTTCCCTTATCGAACTGAAATAGTTTGGAAAATTATCCGATACGAAATATATATAAGAATTTTTGAGGTATGTATACTTGTTACACATATATGCTCCAACAACTCATATATATATGAATAGTTAGCTTAGGTCACGCAAAGCACTTGCCTTAGTAATCCGGTGAAGTTGTTAAGACCTTGATGGATCAATAGCGAAATCAGTTCGAAAAAAAAAAAACTTGAACGCTATTAATAAGTAAAGCAGTAAGTTTCGCGTGTTGAAAATTGTGTACAAAATACAACATACTACAAGTTTAGTTATGAACTAAATGTACAGATAGCGATAAATTCATTAATACTGGACTACCTCTTAGTCGATATATAGTCCATTGGAAGTCAGTGCACCCTAAGCCAACCAATCAATAGGACTGAAGTCTTTAGATTGAGTCTCGACTAATATGGTGTTGCTAACAAAATCCTTCAGACCAAAATATAACGTCGCGATCAATGTTTTGCGTCGAAAATAGGTGTGAAATTCATGATCCTGCAGCTGAATTTATTGTCTAAAATTCCTTCTTAGTATTCAATGGTGTATAATTTCGTTACATATATAAATATATCAACTTAATCAATTATTCGTGTGAATATAACCGAATACGAGATTTTAACTAGAAAAAAAAAAGAATTTAACTTGTTTTGGACATTATAAGACATTAAAGGCTTAAAAACGCCGTTATATAGGCCACAAACGTCAAGAATATTTAAAATAATTGCAAAATTGAACTCTTAGGCTTCCAATTATCTATTTCTATTTAATATTTTGTGAACGGTCAATGTATTATCCTGCTGTTCAGAGTCTTCCACGATTGTTGATCTCTATGCTATGCTATAAAAAAAGATATACATCGACTCTATACAGTATATAAAACCATAAGTTATAGGATGAAAAAGCTTTACGATAATTTTAGAAAAAGAAAACAACAGGTAATACATTAAAAGGGAACGTAAAATTTAATATCAATGGACTATTTATTTATACGAGTATATATTTTTTTATTATATAGTCGTAAAACTGTCAATAATGGTGTTAGTGTTGCGGCGTGGTATGATGTATGTTTCCACGCACGATCAAACGTTCAAGCCAGCCGGATGCACACGAGTCGATCCCAGATAGGTACAATGTTGATTTGTATTTGAGAAACAGGTGATGTGTTGCGCGTGTTTTCTTTTGGGATAATATTTTTAAACTGAAAATTCTATAGGTGCGTTGAGTGGTATTTTGGACAGGAGATAAATTTATAATTTCTCGTCATGACATACTAGTGAGGGTGACCGGCCGTATTGCGTTTGCGCGGCTTGCGTCAAATTAGCGACGTGTAGTATAGGGGTCCGTGTACATGTCGTACATGGGTCGGATCGTCCGGGGTAGTACCGTTGGGTTTCATTCGGCCAGTGAGAGCGCCGGAAGCCCACCTACTTCTCTCTCCCTTCCTTCTCTTCTCCTTGCCCCTCCCTCCTTCTCTACCAACACAGGCTGGCAACGCATTTGTGACTCCTCTGGTGTTTCTAGTGTCTATAGATGGTGGTTGATCACTTAACATCAGGAGACCCACCTGTTCGTGTGCCTCCTATGATATAAAAAAACGTAATATTGATATTTTGCAGCTCATCATACGTTTGATTAATTAATAGACTTTATATGTATATAATTGTTGCTCCGAGTCCCAACAGATATGAGAACCACAGTAATGTTAATAATTTCAATAAACAAATTCTACAATTTTAATATTGTCTTTCACGCTATAATTAATTTAAAAATTCAAAAGTTTTGGAAACTACTGTCCCTACTACTATGCTATTCTTAACAAACTCCATCATCGAGTGATGCACATCCTCAATTTTTCTATATACATCACAGTTGGGAGATTCCGCTTTCCCTATTAAGTATGAAACATCTTTTTCTTCTTAACTGCTCCGAACTGATTCTTAACGAGATTATAATATGACAGAATATATTATTAGGAGGTGGATGCAGGACCTGGCGGACGTGCGCTTTGGGACGCACACCAACGACGCCGTCCGTCCGGTCCTGCGGGAGTGGATTCGGAGGAGATGGGGCTCCCTGTCGTTCAGGCTGGTGCCGGTGCTGACCGGACACGGTTGTTTCGGGTGGTATCTGCACCGGATTGCTGGCAGGGAGCCGACCGCCGCCTGCCATGAGTACGGCGCTGAGGAAGATATCGCGCAGCACACATTCTCTCTGAGTGTGCTACATAGGAGGTGGAGCGTCGCACTCTGGCGGCGGTGGTAGGAGAGGATTTGTCGCTGCCGAACGTGGCCTCGTCCATATTCGGCAGCGAGCAGGCGTGACGAGTAATGGCCTTCTTTTGCGAGGAAGTCATCTCGCAAAAAGAGATGGCGGAGAGGGCCCGCAAGGCAGACCCCCTCAGTGGCCGTCTTTGCCAACGGAGGACCGGTAGGAGAAGGCGGCGATTTGCCCAACTCCTCCTGTCACCATAGCCGGACCTGAGGGGATGTAGTCGGGGGGCTCATCCCTTCATTGCACAGGTCCGGTGGACGAGGGAGGGTAGCTGGCGTGTACCCAGCTGCCTCTCTATAGGTAGAAGCCCGGCGGAAACCTTCCACCGGGTGGACCGTTGGAGCGGCTATTCAAGGGGAATAGCAGAGAACGATCCTTTGCCGCCCCAACGTCACGGTCTGTCGGTACACTGTGGGGTTTTAGTCCGTGCTAGTCAGACATACCCATCCTCTCCCCCGGGAGGGTGGGTATCCATAAGGGATTTCCACACGTAAAAAAAAAAGAATATATTATTAGGATATCTTTTAAAAGTAAGGATTAACATAATTTGTTGTTACCACTTTATTTTTCACGTGATACATTTCACTCGCATTATTTTTAAATTCTTTATCAATAAAATCTTTGTCAATGTAGCTAGATGAACTTGAAAAAATCCCTTTATAGACTGACTGTGTTCGATAAATATATGAAATTATTTATAAAAATACGAAAAAATTAAGGCCTAAAGAAATGAATGAATCTTAAACAGCTCTGCTCTATTATCCCTGCTTACTCCAGTGGGAACATGGAGTGATGATAGATAAGTATAACTCAAGGTATCGATCAAAAGGAACGCAATCAAAGGCACGTAGGAAAGTAAACTGTTATATTGTAAACACGGTGTTTATGAACGCGGGCGTCCCCGCTTACTTCCTGCGGCGCGTTGCTGGCGGGCGGTGCGAGGGCGGGCGGCCGCCACTGTCGTAAGCAAACGTATCCGCTTCACTCTTTATTATTCAGATTTTATATTGAATTATTTTATTTATTTTTAAGAGTGTTTTATTACTATAACGTAGCTTTATGAAAAGTAACAGATGTTTTTCTCCGTTTTATCGACTGTTTTTATAATTTAGTTTTCAAAGGGTTTGGTCGTTGCATATATTATGAATAAATGAATTACTTTACGGATATATTGTCATGCTTATCTGTAAATGTATATACGCCTTTCAGTGTGGAAACACGATATCACGATCATAATATTGTGTCTTGGAAGTGTATAACACATATTCGATGCGATCAGGGATGCCAATAAACACTTCGTAGTTACCTTCACTCTTTATTTGGTCAGAGTTTCGCCTCACAATAGTTTGTACATAAGAATGCGTAGATATCACCGACATCTTGCCTTTTATAGGCCGAACTATATAATTTATAAGACGAACTATATAATTGCACAATCATTTAAGTAACACAAAAATAATAAATGTGAACAAATTAGTATTATTTAAGTATATCAATTTTATATAATCACTCTTATTTATGTGTCTGAAATATGTTTAGACATACAAGTATGTGTTGTAAAGCAGCGACATCTTGCCTTTTATAGGCCGAACTATGGAAGTCAAAGCAATTACTATTTATTAACAATTCTGCAAAATACTTTAAGTAACACAAAAATAATGTTAATAATCAAACTAATGTAATGCAAGTATTACAACTATAATATCAATTCTTATTTATGTCTCATTGAAATCTATATAATAATAATTATTCTTATTTATTTATTTTTAATAGAATGGCACTAGTGTCAATGTGTCTCTCTAATATGTTGACGCTAGTATCAATGGGTATCTCTAATATTGTGGTGCTAGTATCAATGAGTATCTCTAATATTGTGGTGCTAGTATCAATGAGTATCTCTAATATTGTGGTGCTAGTATCAATGAGTATCTCTAATATTGTAGTGCTAGTATCAATGAGTATCTCTAATATTGTGGTGCTAGTATCACGGTATAGTTCTAATATGGTAGCGCTAATCTCAATGTTCCGGTCGTGTTGAAGTCTCACTTCTTACATGTCCAATCGGCTGAGTGTCTTAAGCGCTTGCCTTAATAGTTCGGTGAAGCTGTTAAGACCTTGCTGGGTCAATAGCGTAGTCATTTCGAAAAAAAAAAATTCTTACATGTGCTGAGCGGCACCGGAGGTGGGTGATAACATGTGCTAGATCATTAGTTAGTTAGCGTCGTATTAGTTACATATATTGTCGCAAAAGTTTTTTTTTCTTTTGTTTCCTAACTAGCTTCTCCCCGCGATTTCGTCCGCGTAGAATAGTTACTTTGGGCTAACGCTAACACATAGCGGAAGCTCTCAAAAGGAAAAAAAAAGACTGTGAAACACTCTTCAATTCTCCACTCCTATTGGTTAGTGTGATTATATATAACCTACAGCCTTTCTCGATAAATAAGTTATCTAACTCCGAAAGCATTTTTCAAACTGGACCAGTAGTTCTGAAGATTAGCGCATACAACCAACTAACTCTTCAGCTTTATATTATTAGTGTAGATCAGACTGGGCCTCCCACGGCAGCGGCTCAAGCCTAGGTTCGATCCCTCGGTAGGGAGCCCTTGAGTGCGTTGCTTGCGCGATACGGTGACACACAAATATACATCACTGCTACAACACTACACGATCACCCCCACACACGTGCACGCCTACACGCTTACACATGAAAGTGGAAGGGTTTACTTTTTTCCCTTATCGAACTGAAAAACTCTCAATTTTCCGATAATAAATATATGGAGGAGTTGTTGAGGCGTGTATGCTTGGTAC
>JACEII010000066.1:714447-752383 GCA_014332785.1 Antheraea mylitta | reverse complement strand
ACATTTCGAAAAAAAAAACTCTCAATGTAATAGTCACGATGTAATAATTCAGTGCACAGTGATTAAGCAGCGCGACTATTGACGTTGGTTCGAATCGTGTAAAAAAACAAAGCAGGCACATTAACTGTATTGATAATTTATGAGGATAATTTAGTGTATGACTCGACACAACTATATTTAATTTCTTATCTTAATTTCAATTCGTCATAGTGTTTAAAATCTTAGACCTCGTTGTCATTTCACATCAGATGAGATTGTTCTTAAACGCTACAAACCTATAAACTATATACAAAAGTTTACTGTGGACCCTGTAACCGTACCTAAAAAACGGAATTATATATCTCGAACAACAGACACTCTCATTTCTAAATATAACAAGGTTATTATACGTCTATACATATAATAAGAATTTGAATCTAATTTGCCTGTAATTCTTAGATTTTTGTAAAAAAACATTATTGAAGGTGTCTTAGAATAAGCCATAAAATACATTTTAATCATTTCTAGAAATGCCTGTCCGTCTTGCTGTTTATATGAACACGCATCACTGAAAGTACTGTGTTCACGGTAAAACCTCACAAAAAAATCATAGAGCATATCCTCGAGTAACATTTACTCTTAACTTCATTAAAATTGGCTCACTCTATCAAAAGTTATTGTAATTTTAATGACGACGCGACATACGTATGAGGGAAAAGTAGATAAGTAAATGGGCTTAATATATTCAGAAAATTTTAGTCACTGTGTTTTACATTAGGTTCCATACGAATGGATTCGCGGCCACAGCTTGTAATATATAGGACTGAATGCGGAAAAATCGATATAAATACCATATCTCACCACTCATTATGTCGTAATGTTTCAGTTTTATCGAATATGCAAATAGTCACAGTAGATATTCTATAATAAATGCTTATCTAAATATAAAGCAGGCGTAATGATAACGATCTCAATTTAAATTACAACCCAAGCATATGAAGGGATGTATGAGAATCAGTCATGTTTTGGTACCCTCGTCATATATTTTTTTGTGAACCAGCGTCAGTAGCGATGCGCGCGCGCACTCGCGCGGAAACGCGATGGAGTATGTGACAGACGTTTTATTATTCATATTAGGTATACCGTTGGCAGTTGTTGGTGATCATCATGTCTCAGCCTCTGTCCCTAGTTTAATGTTAACTTATAAAAAAAAAACAAAAAAAAAATAATTTACATCAAATTTTAAATACATTAGGTAGAGACTTGATAGAGAGTTAATTTTTGTTTTACAGAAACAGCTCAACGAATTGGATAAAATTGTGTTTCTACATGCACAATGTACACACATGATTACCTATATATAAGGCAAGCTGCCCGTCGTAATAAAGAAAAGGAATCGACCACTCAACAACTGAACGTCAATCTGTAAATTTTATCAATATTTTAAGATATTCTCATTGACTTCTAAGTCATTCACTAGTTCTCTTTTTTATAAGATTTTGTTAATCCAAGTGTTTCACATTCCGTATAATTTTCTAAACATTTGATTTTATATAAACCTTATAAAAAAAAGAAATATCTGAATAGATGCAGGCGTTCTGAAATGATATGCTTACATATATTTGACATTTGATTTTCATTCATATGTACAGATATGTTGCAATTGTTGTGGACAAACACAAGGCTATTAAACGACAATTTGTTGTAATTAAAATAGAGTACATTAGAAGAATATTGTTCCATTAATTAATCGAAGCCCTTTGTATACATTCGAAGCTAGTGTGACTTTAACTATTTGTTTTTAAATTATTACGAGATTCAAAAGTCTTAAAATCAAATATTTGTCAGAATTAATAAAGAGATGTCATATATTTCCAAATTCAAGTAGATATTAAAGTTATTTTTAAGATAACAAAATGCTAGATATCAAAATAACATACCACTGTGGTACACTAATACCTAAGACGTGTCAGGTTCTGAGTGACTCTTGAGTTTATTACATTCTGAAATCACCTCGTAAGGGACTTTGAGTCCGGCATGTTATATATTTTAGATTGCACTGTGCTAATGAATACATTGTAGATATTTTGTCCTGTTTGAATAAATAAAAGAAACATTTAGCCCATAAAACAGTTTGTTAATAATATACATGAAATAAATTTAACAATGCAAAGACACGCGCTATTTAGTAGATGAGCGATAGTTGAATAAACGGAAACTGTTTCACATTATTTCAGTACGTATAAATATTTTCTTGGCGGCGCTTGATGGATCGGTCGCAGGTTCGCTTCCCGGCCGGTCCTAATCGCCATGTTTATCAATATTTAACGTTGCATTAATGCCTTTTTATTACTTAGTGTTAGAGTTGCCAGATAATTTTTAATACAGAATCCCTAATTTTGTTTGTAAAATTCCAAGTAATACATGATAAAATCAGCACAACTGAAAATAGATGGAGTTAACGGTATCAGTAATGAATTTTAAAGTAATCCTTGTTATAACCTGTTGTCAGTTATTCTGCTATTTGGTGTCTGTGGTACTTGTTGAACGTATTATGGCTTTAGATATAAGCAATGTTGATTTTTCTCTCTATCAAAATTATTTGTTTTTATACAATTAGTTTATGGTTGTAACTACTTATCTAACTATACGTTGCGATAGCCCCGTAGGCAGTCGACCGTTCTTATTATTATTATAGGTAATAATAATGGATAAAAAACAGCACATAATCATTTAATAATACATAATGCATAATCATTATACCATTGAGTAGAAAATTAAATACTAGACAATTAAAGTCCGTTTTCTTTTACAAAAGCATAATAGTCAATAGACAAGAAATCCTCCTAGTGAGCTCCTATTCATTTTATAAAATGTTGATGTTTTCTCCATTACATTTATTCTAAAGGAGTTTATAAATTTTCGTTAAAACACAGATATAACGTTCTTTGAATTTATAAACATTTGTTGGAATTTTATATGACATATGGCAACACCAAATTTTAGATTAACCTATTCATGGTGGTATTAAACTAGTATGTAAAGTCTTGTGACTAAGTCATGGTGGTATTAAACTGGTATGTAAAGTCTTGTCACTAACTTGCTTTTGACTTTCGCATATTCGAGCTAGCTATAGTATATACCTTAAGGTTTTTAAAGTTGGTCTCTTATTTTGTTATCAAATTGTATAAATAAATATATCAAACAATAATGATTATTTAACTTAAGCGATCTTAGTTTATTGGACAGGGTTCTTTTATACCCCAACTATGCTAGGGTTAGTGCTGGACATGCATTTTCCCTCAATTAGTAGTGTCAACATTTAAATTAGCTTATTTTTTTGTGGCATACTGGATGCGATGAGAGGTTTGGGTGGTGATTTCGTTAACAATGTTTGTTATTTACATTTTTGGATTTTTTGTAAAATGAAGTCCATATTTTGGGGTATGAGGATCTGTTCAAGAGCTTTGCTTACTTTTTCTAAAAAAAAAAACGCTTTCGTATAGTAAAATTTGAACGGCCTCTGACACTTATAAACACAAGAAAAAGAATTAAACAAACAGCCGTTCGGAATTGAACCGCGTACTACAATCACTAATTAAATTCTATTTATACAGATTTTTTTTAAATAATTTTTTTCTCGAACTGACTAAGCTATTGACCTAGAAAGCTTCACCGGACTATTAAGGCGCTTAAGGCACTCAGCCGATTTTATTTTGGCAATCAGCTCAAGGGTGCACGGCACACCTCGCCTTGGCTGTTGCCTGTTGCATGCAAAATCGCGACCTATCTTAGCTAACCTAGCTAACTATTCATATATGAATGAGTTGTTGACACGTATATGTGTGCCAAGCATATACGCCTCAACAACTCCTCCATATATTTATTATCGGAATTTTAAAAAGACATACGAAAATACTTTGCACAGCCATTTCATTTCAAACTAAGCAGAATTTGTATTTTGGTAACAACATTGTTGATATTTTATATAGACATTTTATACACCCTTTTTTTTTTTTTTCGGAATGTACGCTATTGACCCAGCAAGGTCTTAACAGCTTCACCGGACTACTACGGCGAGCGTTTAAGGCACTCAGCCGATTTCATTATGGCAACCAGCTCAAGGGTGCACGGCACACCTCGGCTTGGCTGTTGCCTGTTGCATGCAAAATCGCGACCTATCTCAGCTAACGTAGCTAACTATTCATATGTGTATGAGTTGTTGAAACGTATATGTGTACCAAGCATACACGCCTCAACAACTCCTCCATATATTTATTATCGGAAAATTGAGAGTTTTTCAGTTCGATAACGGAAAAAAGTAAACCCTTCCACTTTCATGTGTAAGCGTGTAGGCGTGCACGTGTGTGGGGGTGATCGTGTAGTGTTGTAGCAGTGATGTATATTTGTGTGTCACCGTATCGCGCAAGCAACGCACTCAAGGGCTCCCTACCGAGGGATCGAACCTAGGCTTGAGACGCTGCCGTGGGAGGCCTAATCGGGTGGCATTTTAAACACCCGAACATGTAACTGACAGAAGACTCATCACAGTTAAATCTGTCATGTGTGGAATCGTATATGTGAATTCTAGACCCAATAGTAATTTCTGTACTTACGATGCAAAAAAATCTAGGTACAAAATCTCAAAAATGTGGAGTACTTTTATAAGTATATATGTATTAAAAAGACTACCTTATCCCTAGCGATGAACATTCTGTGGTAGTATTGGATTACCCTTGTATATAAATTAAAACATCTTTTCAACAAAATAATATTTTTTGAGTATTACTTATAAATAATTATTATTTTGAATAAATCTATTTTATGGTAGTAAAAAATGGAAAATAAAAAGCAAATGTGTATCGACCGTGACAGGACTCGAACCTGCAATCTTCGGATCCGAAGTCCGACGCCTTATCCATTAGGCCACACGGTCACATCGATGAAGGCTGTATTTATTAATCCGCCTACAGAATATCGTCTAGCATCTAATCCTTACTGGTGATGACGTCATTTATTCTGTTAATCTTAGATTAAGCCCACATCACTTCGCTACGCCAAAAAATGTTTATTCTATTTAAATTAATTTCTCTTATGCTTAAATGTTTTTTTTTTTTATGTAAAATGAATTGGGAACTAAATTAATGAAATATATTTATTTATTTAACTTTTTCTATTTTATGTGCACTAACCATTACGGGAATTTGTTTATTATTCGGGAATCATTGTATGTTTTAATACATTTATATATAATTAATTACATGTATACATTTGTTATTCCGCACGAATATTAGCCGCGTTGAATTATATTTGTTTTCATACGTTACAATAATACCATCATAGATTTATGGGAATTCGAAGTGCCTATGTCTAAGGCTAGGTTGCACTGCGACAAATTATCGCGTGTTTTTTTTAACACAAAATAATGGTGATAACATTCGCATATATATATAAATTTGACATGATATGGTGCGAATGTAATCAGAGTTAATATGTCATGCTACTGCATGGAGTTATGTGCCGCTCATCGTGCTGTGTAATAATTTCACGCATACGAGAGCATCATATCATAGTAGATTAATTAATCCAGGAGCAATTGCCTACACATAAGTAGTAAAATATTTAGTCTCTGTTTGCTATTTTTGTAATATTCCAAAACTTCTTAGCTGTATTTTCGCCAGATTTGTTATCTTGTGTAGAAAAATCATTTAATAACTCTTCAAGTTATACCATAAATGGATGATGTTAATGGCATGTATTTATACAATATGCGTATCAAAATTTTAGTTATTTGCCTATTAAAGGCCGAGAAAAATTATTAGGAATTTTATTCACAACGTGTATCAGGAGATAAGAACACGGAATTTAAACGGCGAGAATAAAATCGCGCAACAATATTTCGAAATGCTATCCTAATCTTACGTTTTTTGTTTCAGGGTTCAGTTATTACGTCATCATACAGTTTTTTAATGTGCTTTCCAATAAATAATAGCTTGATATCTCTAATTGTTCGTTGAAAATAATTCTGCGTTTGTAATATATAATAATGTATTAATGTAATATATTAATGTAAATATAATATATAATAATAAGACGTTCTAAGTTAGCTTCTTTTTTTGTTCAGTGATGATAAGCATAGTATGGTCCCGAAACAACAGCAACCATCGAACGGTCGCCAAGCTATTACTGGTCGCGTCGGCCATGTCGGCCTGCAAGTGTCTAGTTTTCTTGCTATATCTGCCGGTTTATCTCAATACAAACACAGGATAAAACAAAATAGAGCGATTGTGACAGTTTTAGATAGTTTTTGGAATTCAGTCGGATAATGATCATATCTAGTCTAAGTATCCCACTATCATGGTATATTGGTATATTGGGTTCGTGGACCAGTCGGATATAATAATTATTAGGATCACATGAACAGTGTCTGCGATTTTTGAATAGAGTTTCTGTTTAGTTTTTAGTCGGTTAGTAATACTTTAAATTGACTTTTCGTGTCTAAATGTATAACAAATATAGTTAAATACGTCGCATACTATATTTATATCCCTTAAATGTAATGTTGAGTGTTCTATCAATCATAAACAAGATGTATATCAGAATGATGCATAGATGTCGTATCTCTAACCGACAGCCGTAGTGAATTGGGATATTTTACACAAAAAATTATCCATATTTATGAATTTGATGTAAACAGGTGTGTTTTAGAATATGATAACAGAAATTTATTCAAAGTAAACGTTACTTTGGGATGTCGGTTCATTAATTTAACATTTTCCAAGGCGGTATTTTTGCACATCTAGGTACTGTTTCTCACGTTTTATAATAAAACATAAAATTTCAATGTCATATTATTAAGTGCCATTTTGGTATTGTTTCCTGTACAATTATGTCATCAGCCATATAGTCATTCACCAGATTAGGCCTCCCTCGGCAGCGACTCAAGCCTAGGTCCGTTCCCTCGGTGTGAAGCCCTTGAGTGCGCTACTTGCGGTAGTCAGTTCGAAAAAAAAACCATGTAGCCATTTTGCCAAAACATTTTTATTTCTTTATTTCATAGTTGTTAGGGTTGGAGCACAATGTAACTATATGTTAGGTGATGGTCTAATATGGTAATTCGCTAAACCGACAGAGAAGTGACTCTTAAGCGCAACTGCTTGAACTCAACTATACGAGTATGTGCTTGTAAACATTTTTTTTACTTAAATTAACCAAGTAGGTACTAGAAAAAGCCTTACCAGCACGTAATGATTTCATTGTGATGTTTTACTACATTCGGCTTTGGCCTGGTACAGGAATTTGAACCTATATGGATCTACACAGTATCCGAATTCACTATCCCTTACAGATTTGTAGGAAGATTTTCAGAAAACGGAAAATTCTCATCATTATGTTAATTTAAACTCGGTTTGTGCCTATCCTATAATAATAGTAAAAACAGAAATATTAAATAATATACGGTATATAGTGGTTCACCAACTACAGGTCGCCAAGTCGTTGCAGACGATTACAGAAGATTTGGACGAAGAATTTATCAGCATATAACGCATATTAATTCTCTCTCTGTACCACAATAGGTACAATATAGCAATTAAAAATGAAAGAATTACATGAACGTTACATTTTTCGCGAGAACTTTGATTTGGTTATTATAAAAATTATTTAAAAAAATATGTATTTCTTGTATTTAATTTTTTTATAACCAATCTAACAGATTATTACTGTCATTATCGATTATAATATTACGAGTTACTTGCGATATTTTAATATTCCAAATGAATTTCCTTGGTAAACTCTTCCAAGGAGTTTTTGTGGCATCTCCAAATTCATGTGCTCCGTGGTATTATTTCCGATCCACTTCACTTACGCACAATAACCTAGTTATTTTACGTAAAATGTCATATACATATATTACAAAATATAGAGTAAAATAACACAAGATTATGAATAAAATATAAAAGCCTCTGAGAGACTAAGATCCCACGGAAAACTTATTAATAAAAATTATTGTTATACAAAACTCGTTGTAAATTACATACATACGTCACCAGCCATTATTGTCTTTGCTTTATAAATATGGCGGATAATTTTGACAGATGAGCGCATAGTTTTCATGGCGCCACTGTTGCTGAGATTTACTGTTGCTCCAACGACGATATTGTTTCGCTTTTGTCTTTAACTCGTACGGAATTTAAAATAAATGAGTGTCGCTACCGATTTAAATGACAAAGGTGAGTTAATACGGTTAGGCATGTGTTTTTGTTTGTGCCTAAATAAGTGTTCGTCTTACCGGGCGTTCCGACCTCGCCTGTATTGTGTTCTGTAGACTTTTAAATATTACAGGAACGTATGATTCATACCGATGAAACACGAGTTATGTTTATATTATACTTCTCATTATTATGTATATTTCAGGTTATATTGTTAAGGATTATTTTTGTTTTAATTGTTATAACAATTTGAGGTTAGGATAAAACAATATCGTCGGTAGAATAATCGCTTCATGTCTGCAGGTTTGAACATGGTATAAGGAAAAAGTCGTGAAGAAACCTGAACCTGAAATCAAAAATGTCTTTGAAAAATTTATAGCACAAATAATTAATTAAATACTGGTATCTAGTTGATTAATATATTGACGTGAAATAGAAAATGTTGTACATAGAGTAAGAGCGACCATAAATAAAAAACATTATGACTACATCTACCACAGGTAGGCGAATAATTTCAAAACAGGTAATTTCTAACAGTTTTTATAGTACCAGCTAGCTATATGGAAGAAATATAGAAAATTGAAATTGTCAATTAAGTTCGCGTAATGGATATGTCTGTTGTATGTATGTATTATGTTATTATTATTATTTATTATTCTCACTTTGGAAGAGGTTTTTGTCCAACATTAGGACTTTTACAGGCTAGCATTGTTATTCCTATACAATCAAGTTGTGATGTGTATGAGGTTGCGATTATTAATTTGTGGCATTATATATATAAATAAAAATAAACAAGGGCAGACAGAAAATAGCCAAGTTCTATATGATAATAAAATCAAACGCGACTTTATAAACTTTGTTCTATTTAAACTAAATAAAAATGGATAAGCAGCGATTAGAGCTCGCGTTCAGAGTTTGTTTGTTATTGTTATTATTATTATTGTTATTATTGTTATTATTAAGTTCAGTAGTAAGATGTGTAGTCCGGTGAAGCTGTTATGACTTGCTAGGTGAATAGCGTAATCAGTTCGAAAAAAAATTGGGTAGTAGGAGTTCGTAATGAGTATCTACTCTTAAACTACCTATCTAACACGATTTACGCGCGACTACGACGTTTCTTTTCGTGGTTACTAAGATTCAATGTTTATATAATGTTATTATATTTTCCATTATAATATTTACTTATATTCTTATGCACTATATCTTTTTTTTATATTTTGACGTGACAACGTCTTATAAATTGGTTTGCCGGGTGACACTTCAAGAAACTGCGTTACGCTCCGCTCACGTTATGCGCTCACAATGAGAGCGAGTGAGAGGCACGCGTCCCTTCCACTCGGGCATGGTTAGCCCGCCTAAGAGCGAGAGAGACTACTATACGAAAATTATTTTACCACTCAAAGTCGTTGTCACGTAAAACTTTCGCCCGTATACCGACTTTACAGGCAACCAATTTTTAATTAGTACTTTTTATGGTACGATTTCATGTCGGGTGAACACAAATCGTTGCTAATAAATTAGGCGTCTGTGACACGCGATGGCGCTCGTTAATTACTTGATATACTGCCGCAGTCGAGTCCTGCAACGCTTGCAACCCGATGCGATGGCTAATCGATTACGCACTCGATATGCTTTAAAATCCTTATTACTATTGTACGAGTTATTGTTTTATAACATCATGTATAGTATTTACAAGAAGATAAGTTTGTAATTTGCTTTATAACACGATTTCAATGCACCTAAACCTTCCTCATGAATCATCAATTATATACAGGTGAAAACCGCATGAAAATCCGTTCAGTAGTTTTTGAATGTATCGCGAACAGACAGACTTACGTGGCAGAGGATTTTATTTAATTGTATGTAGTGTTATTTTACAAAGCGATGATAGCTTAGTTGATGGTTTGTTCTGACGTCACCTCGATGGACGTAGGTTCAAATCCTTGCAACTGGGTCGGAGCTGTCGGTGAAAGAAAACATCCTGATGAAACGACAACGTAGTGGTAGGTCTCTTTCTAAGTCCTCCTGGCTTGGTACCACCCTGACGTTAAAAATCTGTCGTCAAGCACATATTAGTGTATTCCGGCAGCTACATTTGAGAGACAACTCCCTCTAGGTTTTGCGTGTTTAGCATCTTAAACCACATCTAGGTGAAATTGTGGTTAAATCGTAATAACTACAAAGTATAAAAAAATGATATGTTTATGTATCTCTTTCGTCAACACATAACATTTTTCTTTTACTGGTCATGTTAATTATCTCAAAGTTGGTGAACGACTGGGAAAATACGTGCGTTGTGTATTTAATAACGTAGACCGATTTTTTTAGATACATTATTATTCTAGATTCATAGTTAATATTTTTAGCGATTATGAGTTGTAAAAGTAAGTTGGCTGTTTACAACCACAGGTCTTATAGGATATTACAGTATGAGGGATGTGTTTGCGGCTTTAAAAAAAACTTAAACATTCATGCAAGTAAATATTTACTGACATCTAAATTAGAAACCTATATTTTCGTATAGGAGAATAGCTATTCTAATGTGAAGAGAATATCAACGTATTTTAGATAAACCATGCAAACTGAAATAATTTTTGAGCTATAGGAAGTTTTCCATTATTTCACTAACTAAACAATTACAAAGGGTTTTCACTTTATATTGTTTTTCTAAATTCAATATTCTTCACGAATGCGATCGCTTAGATCGGTCACTATTCTTCGGGCAATACAAGTCTTGAGCCATTTGCTTAGTTTAGTAATAAGATCACTTCTCTATACAAGTTTTAAGCCACCTGTTTAGTAGTTCGAAGATTACTTTTCTGCTTGGCCAATAAAACATAATATCTACGTGAATCATTTAGAAATAAAAAAGAGAAATATTCATACTCGAGACACATTATAAGTAGTGGCATACGCACTTCGCACTGACACTAGGGGTGTAAGGGGTGTCGAGTAACATCTTAAGACTTGAGACACCCAAGCCAACCTCACCTGCACGTGGTGCACCCTGCTGAATAACGAACGAGGCAATGGCGATAGCGGGGTGGTAGGGTTTAACAGCCCGACTGGGTCGCAACCACCATGTACATGGCGAAAAAGCCCGTCATAGCGACTCGCTTCTGCGCGTCGCCTTTCGGGATCAGCCTGTGCATATCCAGTACCGGGTGACTTTCGTCATTATTGCCGGCATGACAGCGGCGAACAGCGATGGATAATCTGTCTCTCGGTGGTCGCCACTGTTTTTGGATTGTACTACGCTTACCATCAGGCATAGTGCAGTCACTTTGTCGTGCTTCAATAAAAAAAAAAAAAAAAAGCGTAATTTAATTTAAAATGATCAGTAAGCGCTGTACCATGGTACAATATAAACAATGTCCGCAGAAACTATAGCATAGATTATTGTCTGTTGGACGCAAATGAACATACATGAACGAACTGCAATTATTATTTTTTATAGTTTCAGTCAATCTGTTTGTTTGAATACGCATCACTGCTAAAGTATTTTGTTCGTAATAAAATCTTCTCAAGAAAATCATAGAAAATATCTTTGAGTAACATTTAATTTTTATTTCATTAAAATCGGTTCGGTCTATCAAAAGTTATTGCAATTTTAATGACGACGCGACGTAAGTACGAGAGAAATGTAGATAGTAATTAGACTTAATACATTCAGATGACTTATTAACCACTGTTTTTTACATCCGGTTCCTCACGGATAGAGCCGCGGGCACAGCTAGTTATCATACTAGCATTGCTTAAAGTATTATAATACTGTATGGAAATTTAAACATGAACAAAAATAATGTTTTTACAACAAGAACAATGCTACAAGTATCACCTGACTGTCCGTTCTCGGTTATCAATTAACAGTGCATTTAGAATTGCAATCGTCTTCACAATGGACAACGAGGTCATATGATCCGTTGCTAAATTCTTTGATAATTGATTTTATGCTTTAATTTTTTTTTAAGAGTTTACGTTCGTTTCGTGCCACTGTGCAGTCCTTTTGTTTTTTAGATTGACAAGTTGATGTATTTGTCGCCAGATGGCGTTACTTTGTAATGTATAAAATCTATTTTGAGTAAAAATTAACCTGGATACTAGCTTTGGGACAGATTGGTCCCAACACGCTTTTTTTAAAATTTTTAAATTTCCCGCCATCGGCAAAGACATTTAGTACATGTACCATATGAGTCTATAAATCTATGGTCACAATAATATATTTAATTATATTCAGATTATATATGGTTTTTATATTATCATGTATTTGATATTATTTTCATAAAAATTATATCTAATTTAAAATATATTTCGTTTTTTTTTCTTATGATCGATAAAATATTGTATATTTTCTTGAAATAAGTTTTATATGAAATAAGGAGAAAGAATAATAGTAAAGTTAATTGGCTGAAAACTATTGTTATCATATTCATTTGTCTAAATTATTCAATATTTAATTTGATATATTCATATTGTAGTAGTTTAATGTATATTTAGTTCAGTATTTAATGTAAAATATTTTTTCTAACCTAAAAGTATCAATACAATAGCTAAGTTGGACATTTCGTGGTTTAGTACAAAAAATAGTTCTTAAAAATTAAATAATAATGTAATAATACATTTTGCACAATAATTGGAATTTCACATTACATCATTTATAATTATTCAAATCTTGTAACAAATCCAGTATTTTTTTAAACCTTATACTGCCAAACTGTTTGCTAACCTTTGCATCATAAGGTCTATTTTCGTTTGTATGGCGCTTAAATCTTTATGGTTTTTCACTAATACAGGTGTTAAATATGAATCTTAGTGCAGTGAAGGGAAGAGAAATTAGTGGTGATCTATAACTTCTATACTAATATTATAAAGAGGTAATTGTGAGTTTGTGACGTTGTGATGTTGTATGGGGTAATCTCAGGAACTATCGTTCCGATTTGAATAATTCTTTCAGTGTTATTTAGCTCATTTATCAAGGAAGGTTATAGGCTATATATATCATGAAGCTAAGGCCAATAGGGGCGGAGTACAGATGAAAAATGTTTCAAAATCAGGATATTTTCCCTTTTGAGATTTTTTTTTTGAATTGACTTCGCTATTGAGAGCTTCTGATGCGTGTTAGCGTTAGCTCAGAATAACTATTACTACGCGAACTAAGTCGCATGCAGGGGCTAGTATTAAATAGTCAAAGAAATTACATGTAGTGTTTTTTACAAAACATATTTTTGAATTGTTATAGTAAATGTCAATAAAGTAAAATTGTATACTTCGTTTTTACGTGAATTAGTTCTAGCAATTTTAACGTGTTTAAGAACACACACGTCATCCCTCGCAAGAGAATCAAATATACATTAATGGCAAGTATTTTACCCAATTCACATTTGGTTATCATGCTAAATTATTCCTTTTGTGTAGATTCCAACCATTCAACCATTGATTCAGAGCAGAGTCAGTGCACTGAGAGCATTGTATATGCGATATTTTATTCCTATATGATGATTATATATTATCATAAAGTTTTCATTCACAGCGAAACATGTGAAAAACTGGTTCATGAATTTTAAAATACTAGGCTTTGCCCGCGACTTCATTCGCGTTGAATAGATACTATGGGCTAAACCTATCATGCAGCGGAAGCTCTCAAGAGGAAAAAAACTCGATTTTTAAACATTCATCTTTGGTATTCCGCTCCTATTGGTCTTAGCGTAATGATATAGCCTATAACCATTCCCGGTAAATGAGCTATATAACATCGAAATAAACTTTCAAATCGGGCCTGTAGTTCCTGAGTTTAACACCTACAACGTCATAAACTCACAAACTTTACCTCTTTATAATACTATTATTAATCATTATTTTTAGTATCTATTACTATAGAAACAGCAGATATGAGTGAACATTTGAACTTTCGTTATACTATATATAACTATAGTTTGTTATTGTATATACGAGTACTTATGCCAGCGATTTCATCCTTGGGACATTGGTTTAGTTATTTCGTGGGAACTACGTGCTTTGTGTGAATAAATGATCTGTTTTTATTTTTGATAAAAGAAGTGCAACTGTTCTAGAAATTAAACATTAAATAACATCCATATCAATACATGTAAGATGATCTATAGAAAGAATAATATAAAATGATTTAAAATTTTCAATAATTTCCAAAAATAAATCAACAAGAGTTGTTCAGTGGAATGTAGGAAAAAAACACACTTTGAAATGGTCAAGCTGATAGTTTAGTTGAACAAAGAATAAAACATGTTTCATATCAGTTACGGTACTATCCTCGGAGTGTGTCAATTTACAATGCAAAGTCGTTAATGTACAATGTTTTCTTTTATCGCTTGAAAAAAAAAAATGATGTCCAAGAGCGCTAGGCATTCCGGCCCATTGTGAACTGCTCCTGCGAGTGAACTACTGGTATTTTGTTTCTGTGTCGAATTTGTTAATGGTTTTGTATTAGATATAGTTGATAGTTTTTACGTTTCAAATCTATGGTATAGTCTTCGTTAATCACGAACTTGTTTAAAAACTTATTTATTCTATGAGATTAATCGTTAGTACGTATTTTAAGCATATATATCAAATTCAAGCATTTTTGAAAGCATATCATGATATGAAATCTAAATCTGCAATATCGCGAATGTTAGTGAATGTATACTTAAAACCACACCATATTCCGTTACGTAATGTGTTATTGAATAAAGTAAATTTTCAAAAAAAAGAATTAACCGATTTCAATATTAATCAGAGGCATAAAAATAAGGCACTAAAAACCGGAAAATAAATAGTTTATCAAATTAACCAAATTAAATAAAACATATGAATATGTGTGCTACCAAGAGATGCATTGGAAGTCGGTGCCAACCGAAAATCATATCATCTACATAGGTACAAAGGCAAATTTAATTTGGTTAATTTGATAAACTATTTATTTTCCGGTTTTTATTGCATTATTTTTATAGCTCTGATTAATATTGAAGTCGGATACTACTTTTTTTTGAAAATTTACTTTTTTTTCCATTTTTAGTGTACATAAATATATTTTACTAAAACATGCGGGTCACCTGATGGTAAATGATCACCATCGCCAATGGACACCTGCGGCACGAGAGGAATTACAGATGCGTTGCCGGCCCTTGAGAAAGGAATGGGCATGTTTCTTGAATGTTGTGTTAGTTTGTCACGGATCCCATAATCAGAACCTAACCAAACTCTCATTAAACTACCCTTGAAGAACATCCTTTACAATAAAAAATGAATCATCGAAATCGGTTCGCATGATATTGAGTTGAATCGTCTATTTGTTCTATACACACTTAATGCAAATTTAACACTTATACGGTTTTGCACTGGATGCCGTTGACAGAACTGGACCAAAAACTAGCACTAGCTTTCAAATAAGTAAAGAATCATCACAATCGGTTCAGCCAGCCCAAAGTTATGAGGTAACAAACATAAAAAAAACATACAGCCGAATTGATAACCTCCTCCTTTTTTTGAAGTCGGTTAAAAAGAAAATATACAGTAAAAAAAGTTGTTCTAAAATTTTTTGTTTATTGAAATGAATTTTCTTATGGCACTAAGGAGAAAAAAAAACGTAACGAAGGCTTGTATTTGTTATATGTATAAGTGAATGTCTGGTTTTTGTAGTATGCCAGAATGAGTTAATGTATACCTAAGTATTTATACTATAGGACTTGGTATATCATATAGTTTATGAGCTTTCTCACATACATGTAATAAGAACGTAAGTTTAACTTTGTACTTTTTAGATTTAATTGAAAAAAAAATGCGGGTGTCTAGGAATAAGTAACAAAATATATTTCAATCATTTTTGGAAATGTCCGTCTGTCTGACGGACATTTAACCAAGAAAATTATAAAGGATATTCTCGAGTTACATTAAGTCTATGGTTCATAAAATCAATTGACTCTATGAGAAGTTATTATAATTTTAATGAAGACGTGACTTAAATAAGAGTGAACAGTAGATAAGAAAATGGACTTAATACGTCGTTGCGAGCACATCTAGTGTATATATAATTTAATACATATAATCCAATGAAGCTTTACTTTCTTCGTGTGTATATGCTGATACACGCACTGTTTTTTTATTACAAAATTATATGCTACACATTACAGTTTAACAACTTTGAATACAAAGCATCGAATAACAAAAAATGTACAAATTTAGTCACGCTAGGGCACAGTGTGTGTCAATGCAAAAATAAGACGTCGCTAATGCACGATATTGTTCTACAGTTTAGTTTATCTTATTGTCCATCTTCGGGTACATTTGGTCCCACTGTGCACCCTTGTAGGCTACTGTTTTTCTTCTTTCTCAATTAGTTCCAGCTTAAAATGTTATAATATAGATGAAAGTCTTTAAATGTATTTTGTTATGTGGGTGGCGTTCCTCTACTGTATTGAATGTTAAATATAATAAGTAAAAATAAATAGGTATGATTAACATTACTTATTTGTGTTATCCATTCTTCTATGCTAATATTATAAGCCGAAGAGCTTGTTTGAATGCACGCGCTAATCTCAGTTCAAGTCAAGTCAATTCTTTCAGTGTTAGATAGCTCATTTATCGAGTTACGCTATAAGCTATATATCATCATGCTAAGGTCAATAGAGTTGGAGCACCAATGATGAATGTTTCAAAAGTGTTTTTTATATATGGACTGAATATCTATAAAAATAAAAAGGCAGGTGAAGTCGCGGCGGTTACAATTATAGATAGTATACAGAATAATCATTACAATAGCACAGCTTTTCACTCATATGTTAAAAGGAAGCAATAAAAACAGTAAAATGTATGCGATACATGGTATAATAAGTTATTGCTTTGCCTGCAAAGATAGACAAAAAAGTAACTTTTTGATATTAAAAAGCATTTACATTTATATAAAAGACTTGTGTGTAAGTTCATACGCGGTAGAAGTGAAACTCAGTATTCTGATTAGTTTTTCAGAATAGTGTATACATTAGTTTTCGACATTATATTGTAATAATTTAATGTAAATTAACGATGTTAGTATTACACATTCATTTTAAAAGTGAGCGAGAGTTACTAATTTCCAACAGAATATGTGCTATAGATTTCAACGTTTCTCCCTCTTTCTCCCTCGAGTACATTAAGAATTTGATATCTCATTCTCTCACAGCTTAAAACCTTTACATTTATGTGTTTTCATTAGACATTTTCGTTTGATGAAACCCAAATTTCAAAAAAATGGTTTAGTCCTATTAACAAATTATGCTCTTCCCACCATTTATTTTTACTGGCAAATTATTGATTTTTCTTTTTCAGTCATTGGCAGCTTTCAAATTTGTTATAGTTATCAGGACAATGTATAAATTCAGAATGAATGGAATATACGAACTCGATAAACCCAGTAATTATTCCATCGAAACATTGAAGAATATGTTTCGAATACCAATTATTACAGTGTCTTTTGTACATGTGATTTATTTTGCCCCCCGTGCTCTTAGCACAGCGGCAGTCGTTGCACAAACTCTGGCAGTCATCGAATGTTACACATTACTACTGTTTCCGGGCCCTCTTTGTCTCCTGATTCGGAGAAGGGCATCTGCTTTAGAAGACAGATGGTTGAAGGATTGGGAAACCGGTCTTTTTGAGTTTCAGCTTGTGACAGGTGAATGATAGTTTAAATAGTTTGTCTTAAAGTTTACACAACATTTACTTCTAAGGCGTTTGTTTGAAATAGTGATAGGTCTTAAAAATCTAAATCTTTATTTTTTTTAATCATAGTCAGATCTGATTGTTTTCGATTACAGAGAAGACGGATAATGTGTTTAAAATTTCTACCTTTTTGTTACAATCCGTCGCGTAGTCTAAAGGATTTATTGATTTTAACACTTGTAGTATTTTTATATTTGTTTTAATTATGAGAGTGATATACGGGTATATAGTAGGCAACGCCTTCCACATTTTCCATGAGCTGGTGATCAGTACATTAAAATGTTACTTTGTGATGAAAATGTATTTGTTCTGACCTTATTTGACACAGCATATCGTATGTTTTTAGTATGACATAGGCTTCAGTATTTGATCACTATCTCAGTTAATGTGGCGAAACTGTGAAGGTCTATCAGACCCATAGAGTATATTCACTTAAAAAAAAACACTATCTTACCCTTTGTTATATGGCGATATGGCCTAATATGGTATAGACGCTATAACTAAATGGAGACTGGCTCTCGAGTGTAGCTGCTAGAATGCACCTAGAGGTTCTTGGAGATTTTAAAGTTGAGGGTGATATTTAGTTAGGTGACCTTAAAAAAAGTTCTACCATGAGCTATGGTTTTATCACGATGTTTTACTTCACCAAGAGCTCTGGCTCATTCACAAGGATTCAAACCCACGTCGATCGACAAGGTTTTTAAACATGCTGATCACTGACCCATAATAATTTTAATCAAGTCATAAGATAGACCAATTAGTAGCTGTTGAATTAATTAATTACTTTTAAAATGATATTTTATTGTCCAGTATAATAACATGATGCAAACCTTACTTTAAAGTTAGACGAAACACTACATTCTAAAACTTACAGCCACATATTCATATAGTCCACATATCCTTGCTAATTACAAGCTATTGTATTTATGTATGTATTTATTTATTTATTTATTTTTTTATTTATGTATGTATTTATTTAAAGAATATACCTATACTTTGTCCTTGTTTTGTGCTGCTTTTTATTTAGGGTTACTAATTGTACCAAAAATACTGAGAGATAGATCAAAAAGTGGGTTACAAGATAAATCGTTAAGTTATCAAATTGATATGGAATTCTCCATTTAAATATTAAAGCTATGATATCGCTATCACTCAAGGAGCAGTCCCTCGCTACTAAACTGTATCTTAAACAATTTGTGAAGTAAATCAATTACCCTAGATTTATGTGTATCAAGCGTGATGTGTTTCTGCCGTTTTCTTTGGTTTTAAACTACAGTAATATCAATGCAAGTCACCGATTTTTTTCGATAATTACCCAAGTTAAAATTAGTTACAGTAATCATTGTCGATGGTTCAAAAGAAAACCAATTCATCATTGATTAATGGCAACCCGACAAACGGAAGCCAAAATACTTTAAAAGTCAACATTGTGCCCATTAGATAATTACAACACTTTGTCGGCTTTTCCGAGAACGTATCGAAACTAAATATTGGATATGCGTAGACGCCGGCTTTAAGAAAAAAAAATCTGCAGAAAGTTAGCCGCGGGCTGTCGACCCGATCACGAACAAAAATCATAAAAACATCACAGTCAAAATATATGTTGGTATTTGAACAAAAAAATTGTAAAAGAGATGTCGACTATGTCTACTTTGTGACGTACCGCGGCCCACTGCCCAGTGTTAGCGAAATAATAATTTGACACTTATCTCCATATGTTAAAGTTGAAATTCCATTGTTATGTATAGTCGTTCCCCTTTTAGAATCGAACAGGGGCGTGGCCCATGCCAAATAGAAACATTTGCCAATATTATCGTGAAAGGCATAAGAACATATGAAATAATTTATTTCCCTACGTCGCATTGTTGTTCAAAACTTGGTGCTTTTGTGAGATTTTTTTTGTCGTCGGCCGCTTTGCGTCTCTGTGTGGGACCGATATCTCTATTTTATCCTTTTGAGTTAAAAGGAAAACCGACTTTCCAAATTTTATAATGTGAATTAGACTCTATTTTTCTTTAATAAGAAATGATTTTATTTTATCACGTGAGAGTTTTAAGTCTGTTTGGATTTTATTTTGGGTTTTGACATTTGTTGAATGCGTGTTGACGACAAAGTGTTAGGAGTTATCCGATGATTTTGTGCAAGTCGGTGACTTTTAATTTCTGACTAAGTTGACATTTAGCATTTAATCTTTTAGCTGAAAGAGGTTAATAATCGCGATTTATGTTAGGTAACTCCTGACAAAGGAAATAATTGTGATTTCTGAAGATAATATATATTTAAACATGCATATAATAATGATGACGATGGAAACGATTTGTGCTGAATCAATTTTCCGATAATAAATATATGGAGGAGTTGTTGAGGCGTGTATGCTTGGTACACATATACGTTTCAACAACTCATACACATATGAATAGTTAGCTAGGTTAGCTGAGATAGGTCGCGATTTTGCAATGAACAGGCAACAGCCAAGCCGAGGTTGGCCGTGCACCCTTGAGCTGGTTGCCATAATAAAATCGGCTGAGTGCCTTAAGCGCTCGCCTTAGTAGTCCGGTGAAGCTGTTAAGACCTTACTGGGTCAATAGCGTAGACATGTCGAAAAAAAAAAATGTGCTGAAAGAGTCTGTTATCTCAAGGCTTATGTTTATATATTCTTCTGATAAACAAATTGTTATTGCATGTTTGCTTTAAATTATTATGGAAAATAAACTATTATTTAAGATAAAACTTGTCGAAATTCATCCCCGTTCTTAGTGTTAGTTTTTTTTTTTGATTCAGTATTATTTTTGAGTTTCATACGAAATATTCTAAGGTTGGAAGGTTTGGAATTGAATCTAAGAAATGTATTTTCGACAAGCTGGTGCACACGACATTGTTGTCACGAAAATGGTTTTATTGTGTCGTAGGGATACGTTTATATGCGTCTTATTTACGTTATTTCTGTTGTTTTTACCTAATAATTATTTTGTTACCCTTTATAACATTTTCATAGATGGTAAAGTTACCTCTATAAAGTTATATTAAATATCTATTACTGGTTAATTCATCTGGAAAAGCGTAATGCTATATAAACTCAGAAAATACTATGGTTAGTTCCGTAACTGCCATAATTAGTTTTATCTAAATTTCGTTATAAAATTTTCAGGAAAAAGTTGCATTTGTTTCTAGAATATCAGATTGCGTATTAAAGCACCATCTCAAACTAAAATAGATCTCAGTTTTCGATGTAAGTAAGCATCACGACCAAATTATATCTTATTCGTAGCTTGCTACCACATTCAGTTTGAAAGTTAGTCGCTAAGTACCCACAACTGTAATCCGGCAGTAGTATCTGGAGGAAGTTCTTTTAGGTTTGGCGTATTACTTGTCTTCGGCTCTATCGTTCCTAAAATATAAAGACTACCAGTAATGCTTGTAGTTTTATGCTGAATTGTATAACTAAAATGAGTTTTTTTTAAGTTAATAACAAACCGTTCCGAATATGTTATACAAATTTTATGGGTTAAGAAATTGATGTATATTGCTGAGGCAATATTGTTATTCTGAAACTAGTTCTTACATCATAGTAGCTTGATAGTACATTAAAAATTAATATTAGTTGTTAGAATTATGTTCTTATTATAGTGATTATTATCAATTCAAAACATTGGGCAAATTGTTATAAGAACTTTGACATATTTCGCTCCTAAGATGTCCACATACGAAAAATAACATGCTAAAATCACCGAGAGAAGAGAAGCCGGAGGAAAGTTATAGTTATTTATGTTTCCTTAAAGTAAGGAGTGATTTCTTTTTTATAGAGAGATGACGCAGAACAAATCAATTGTGTATGGTTACGCTATTAAGTAGTATTTACGAGTTTTTCGTTCACCACAAACCATACCAGCTCCCCACTGATACAAAGAAATATTTCTGGAACAAAAATAAAAACACAACAGAACTGCCTCGTTTGTCTCAAAGGAATAAATAAATGGCTCTCATTGCTTTGAATACAGCTCGTCATCGCATCGAAACCGATTCAATATAACAGCTAATGTACCATCATTGGTTTATTACAATCGCCGTGTTGTAAACCGTACCGTGACTAAACGCCTCGTATGGGGTCTTAACAAAGCGTCCAAACCACGAAAACTGTAAACAATTGACATATTTATTGTTTTACGGCAGCCATATAACATCGTCACCCGAGAAAGAGAGCCCAATCATTCTCAAAATGGACCCGTAATAAAACCATCATGGACAGTGGGACGACCGCGCGGAGAGTGTCGGACAAAAAGCGCAATATGCGCTCTGAATAGATTTGGCACGCTCTTTCAGTTTCTGAGCTTAGTGGTCGTTTCAATGTGTGATGAATGTGCGGAAGTCAAATCCAAATCCCTTACAACTTAATAATAATGATAAACACCGGTCCCCTATTTAAATAAATGTTTCGCAACATTAGTGCGGCCATTTTGCTAAAGCTGCGTATGCAAGGAACGATTATATAAACGTGTGTGGATTAGAGAAATGTTTGCTAAACTTATTTGTTGTGTTGATTATGATAAATTGACGTGTGATGCTATGTCGACGTTGATTTTCAATTCATGTCGATGTTTATTCTGTACAATATTTACCCAACGTACTATATTAGTAATCTTTATTGTAAACTTTATTAATATTCCTTAGAATGTTTTAAACAAAACTATTTTTGGATTTATTAATCTTCTTCTATCTCAATGCTGTTGTAATGTTTATGCAAAATATAAAAAGAAAAATTATTGAATTTAAATAGAAAGAGAAAAATACATGTTTGTACTAATGGCAATTTTGATTAATGGGCATCCAGGTTTTCTTTTAATGTTTTTTTATTGCTATTAAATAATAACATTGTTTAAAGCAAAATTAGTGTCTAGATATAAAAGAATTATAATCTTGTAAAAGTACATGCCTGAGCTTCGAATGAATTAGATAAAATATTGCAAATTGGTTAGAGTTATTAGTTAGTTTAGTAGTGGTAGAGCCACGCTGTAGCTATTATTGGTTTCAGGCTGAATGAGTCGGCTCGTCCGGGGTAGCACCACCCTCTCACAGAAAACCGACGTGAAGTAACAGTGCTTACATTGTTGCGTTTCGTTTGGTCAGTGAGAGCACCGGAAACCCATCTCCCTTCCCCTCCCTTCTCCTCTTCCTTCCCCTCCCCCTTTCTCTCCATACCCACAAACACAGGCTGGCAACGCACTTGCGACTCCTCTGGGGTTGCTAGTGTCTACGGACGGCGGTGATCGCTTAACAACAGATGACCCGCATGCTCGTTTGCCTCCTATATGACATAAAAAAAAGATTAATTAATTACAAATTATATTCGAAGTGACATTATTATGACTTCAAAATTTATTTGTCAAACGCAAAGTATTACCTACATGTAAGAAATTGCTAATGTATTTTAATATTTCTTGCTATACTTATACATATACATATGCAGTGTAACTGTGAACCGAAATTTCACGCATACATTACAATATTAATCTGAACGATTCACTACACTACCATAGTACAATAAGAAACTGTAACAAGCAGATGTCATCCTTCGATTATTAATAATGGTAACGCCGACGTTCACCACAATAACCGACTATTGCAATAACAAACACATCTATATGATAAATGATAATATTTTATGGCATTCGCCCTCGATAAATGACGCTTATGTCTTCATTTTTGCAAACATTCACATCTGTATACACAATTTAAGCTTTATCATAGAGCAATAAGAGATAAAATCGTGTATGGTGTAACATCAGCCGTTGGGTTTCAGAATAGGGTGTACAAATAGCATTGATGCTGTTCAATGGTACGGAGCAAATTGTCGATATTACGGTCGCGTTTTTGTCCAAGCGCGGGACTGTGCCGACACACTGTGCGGCCTGCGTACACGCACTATAAAGATCGCTTTTTTAAAAACCCACTCGAGTGTACTCTTTGTCGGTTTCGTGTGAATCGTAAATCGGTACGCATTAGATATTTGTTGTGCACTAAAACGGTATTTAATTTATTCGTTTTAGTTACGGATAACATCGTCCATATATTTTCCGTGTTGTTTGAATTAAAACATACGTATATATTTGTCATTACTCCGATAAAATTTCCTTTACTGTTGTCTAACGTATTATCGTATGGGAGAACTTATTTTTAATCAAGCTTTGCTTTCTTCTCTAGTTGTAGTGTAAAGTTTTGTAACTTTTCTGTATTTATTTATTTTGTATAAGTACTCGTATCACGCCAAGAAAGTCGTGAAGTCGTAGGTTCGAACACCGGCAAGTGCCAACAATTTTTTCGGAATTCGCATACATTTACTAATTTAAATTAATAACACTATAGGCAGAGGGTGAAGGAAAGCATCAGGAGGACACCCGAACCTGAGAAATGTTTTTGTAATAATAATATATGTGGGAAAACATACAACTGTGGATTTCTCAGTTTGAAATTGACAATACGTCGTGAGCTGGTGTGGTGATTATGCTCATACCGTCCTTCGGAAAGAGTTTTTTTTTTTTCGAAATGAAAACGCTGTTGACCTCGAAAGGTCTTTACAGCTTCACCGAACTACCGAGGCGAGTGCTGAAGGCACTGAGCCGCTTTGGGGATGTTTGGGCGACTAACTCAAGGGTGCACGACTCACCTCGGCTTGGGTTGTCGCCTGTTTTGTGCAAAAATCACGACCTATCTGAGCTAACCTAAGCTAAACCATCTATATATACTTATATGAATTATTGAAACACGCATGTGTACCAAGCATGCGTGCATCAACAACTCCTATATGTATTTTGTGTCGGAAAAAATCCTCTAAACTATATAGGTTTGATAGGATAGGGAAAAATAAAGGCACAATTCTTTGTCGTTTATTTCTCTCAAAAAGAAAAACAGCGTGTGAGCGTGTAGGCGTGCACTTGTGTATAGGTGATGTGTGTGATGTTGTAGCAGTGATGTAAGATTTTATATCACTGTATCACGTGAGCAGCGTACTCAAGGGCTCCACGCTGAGGGAACGGACCTAGGCTCGAGCCGCTGCTGAGGGGAGCCTAATCTGGTGTGAGGGAGCCAAATTTACCCCCAGACCACGGCGGCGTGATTTGTGGTTACGCGAGCGTGGGCGTGAACACCATGGGGCACCGGTGATTTTAAGTATGGTCCGGAAAGAGGCCTATGGCTCTGTAGTATGTATCTTACTGGTTGCTGACGACGATGATCACGCCAACAACAAAGGTAACCTATAGATAATATTACAGTGTAATTATTAAGATCACAGGCATGCATGACATTTGTACATAAAAATAATATAACTATCTAATTCTAATTAAATGTTATATAGATAGTAATCGAAAGTAATGTATCGTGTACCAATACATATATGTAGCTATATTTCACTTTTAAGCAAGAACTGTGTTATTTGTGCATTGGGATATTTCAAATACACAAATGGATAAATGGAAATAAAGATAATATTGCGGGCTAATTTATCTCCGAATCGGCTGAACAGCTAATTTATCAAAATTTTGCTTAGAGTACCTAAGTAGTAATTGTAAAAGTACTGTTAAAGATATAAAGTATTTCATAATTAGTCCAGCATGTAATTAGCATGAAAGACTAAAATAATTTCCACGAGAACGAGGTTGCGTGGTAGTATGTATTATAAAACGTCGTTTTTGCAAACTTTGGCGAATATAATTTTCAAGGCATAAAAAACTAGACACCTTTTGTTGAAATGCACACAGTATTAGATAATTACGACTTGAAATCTTTCAAGTTCTGAGCTACTAAGTAAAGTGTTGGTCTGATGAGACACGCTGTCTTATCTACTGGATTAGCGTCACCGTAGTATACAAACCACTATAAGTTAATTCTTCTATAGACTATAAATCCCTTTTTTCTAGACTTGTTAGATGTTATATGTATTAAGAAAGAATCAAATTAGATTACAAAAATACGTAATCATGTGTTTTGGGTAAGAGCATTGTTTACTTTTGTTGACCAAAGGTAGGGGCGGTCAGAAATCACAAAAAATCTACTTACGTATTACCGAGAGATCCACAAGTGAGAATGAAGAAAACCATCAAATCATCCCAACAGTGGGGACCCAAAAAAAGGGATACCGAAAAGTCAAGCAGTTACATTTTCGCCGACAGCTCAATTATTATCGCAAACATTAACATAAATCCCTATTAAATTGAAAACGTCATGTTCCCACATGTGTTTTGTACCGCAAACACTATCACGCTGTTTCACGCATTCCAATTACAATTTTGTATTACTATACAAAGTTCCTTATGCCTTTTGTTTTAAAGCTCAATTTACTCTGCACAACTGTGTAGTCAAGTTTGCTGGTAAGCACAGTGGGTCGAACAATGGCGTACCCTCTTCAAACACAATCGGGGCTAATATTTATTGATAATATTTTTATAGCTTACAACTATATTGTTAGGTAAAATGAAGTATTTATTAACAATTCGCAAATTTAGTCTAAATTTAGGGATATTTTAAATAAGAGATATAGATCATCCTTAACTCAATTTAAAATTTTAACAATATTCAGTTGCTAATTATTTACTGTATACTTTATTATTTTTGTATTATATTTTTATATTTATATTATTTTTGAAATATAAAATGTTCGTGGCATTTTTAGGGCAACATATAAAATGTTAAAACAAAAATATTCCTCATTAGATTTGGAGGTATTGTTATATATATTGAGATATATTTTATCTCATATATTATTTTCTTCATTTTCGTCTATTGTTACTTAGTTCTAAGTTACGTTAGAAATTTGAAGTCTCTAGCTCATTCGGACGTTGGTTTAAAATCAATTAAATTATCCATCCAAACACAACAAATTATACTTTTATGTGTATATTTTTAATATACTTGACGATCATAATTTGTATTACATATCTATGTATAATCTACATTCGCAATTTTTAAGTCGATACTTAATGATTTCCACTATCATTTTGTACTTGCGTAATAGATACCTTTCCTAGCGAGTCCAGCAGACATTGTCTTGTCATAAAAATAAAAAAAAATCCTGGATTGAGATCGCAGTGCCACTTAGCCTTTAATTGTGATGGCCTTACATGGATTCAATAAAACACACACAAAAAATTTCTTCAAAATCGGTTCAGCAGTTTAGAAAACTTCAGTCACGTACAGAAGAATTATATACATAAAGATTACGTAGCTAAATGATTATTTTTGTTATGTACACATAAAATCATAAACGTTGAATGGAATAAACATATTTTTAAACTAAGTGAAACAATATAAATAAATGGTATTGCAAAATATTTGCAAACAAAAAATCTTGCAACGTTTACCGGTACATTTTACTATATTAGTCCGTTGAAGCGTCCAGGCCACCCCGGTTTCGCATTCAATACTTAATATAAACGAAAACAGAGGATTATACGCGTGTTCGGTTCCAATGGTGCATAACTACTCTGAGAGACACAGCTTTCAAAATAAGGAGGGCGGCCGGGTTTTTAAAAAATGCGACGGCGGTGTGCACACACGAATTTACTGTTCATTAGATTCATTAGAAAACAAAATAAATAGTCTACCTTTTGAGATACTCTTTGAATTGCAGATATTATCTATTAAAAAAAAGAGCATGTATCAGTGTGTACGCTCGCAGGAAGTGAAACTTCTTTGGCTTATATGTAATCAATTATATATATATACATATATGAGAATGCTCATAAACTATACACTATATGAAGCCCCGTAGTATAAATACGTGCCTATACATTTACTCATTTTATATACTATTACACCCAAATATACACTTATATATAAATACACAAATACATACCTAATTTATGTTTAACGCGTAACGAAAACATTTTCTGCTGTGCCATAACAAATTTAATTGTAATATATTAAAAATTATGGTATAAATTCAATGACTTATGTATGCAATAATAATTTGTAAAGTGGCTCTTATATCCCGTATGGTCTAGTGGCTAGGATACCTGGCTTTCACCCAGGAGGCTCGGGTTCGATTCCCGGTACGGGAATGTTTTTTGGTTTGTCTACGAAGCCAGAACTCTTCTTTTTATAGTTTTTCTCCTAGTAAAGTAACATGTTAGCAACTACTACCCATTCGTTCTGATCTTAAAGGGGTACCAAATGTTTTGAAATCTATACATATGTGTAATAAGTATGTAAATCTAACTGTGTCTGTACTTTTTAAATTTTTGTGAAAAAAAAATTTGCAGGTATCTTGGAATAAGCAATAAAATAACATTTCAATCATTTTTAGAAAAAATTGTCTGTCGGTCTGTATATTTGTATGAACACGCTTCACTACTAAATACTGCGTTCTCGATAAAACCTCAACAAGTGAATCATATAGCATATCCTCGAGTAATTTAGTCTTTATTTCATTAAAATCGGTTAACTCCAATCATTTCCATCAGTCATCATCTTCATCAGTCAGTCGCGGGAACAGCTAGTTAGAAAAAAAATTACATTGAATTCGGCCGGTATGTGCTTATTTTGATGATGTTTTTTCTACTTATGAGGTCACATGGATGATTCTTTGTTGTATGCGGACCTAATAAGTGGCGTGGTTGTCGAGACCTAGGTTTTATTCCAACCAATATCTTTAGGATAGGATAGGATTTATTATATAGAAAAAATATATACCTAATTCTAAATTTTCAACATTTCAATTTTTAATAGTCATGATTAATAAAGTTCTATGGCAGGATAACGTCTGCTACCCTGGTCCGCTAGTTATAAATAAATTACGGATTTACTAGTTCCCCGGACGATTACTTTCAATGGGACCTTTCTATTTATCATCAGCTCATTCACCGGCTACTATATTACGCAATATGTATCCAAAAACTTGTCGAGCGCAAAAAATACGAACCATCTTTAAACTAAAACATCAATTAACTGTCCCAGATAAGACCGTGGGCCGCCATCATCGGCGCCATGCTTTGTTGATTACTAAAAAACACACGCCACCCACAGCAAAGCGTTTTCTAAAAAAATGTCTAAAATATAATCCGTTTATATGAGCGGTTCCGCAGGTATTATAATTTCGCTTGTAAGTTAGCGTTTAATTAAATCCCATGCCCCTGGTAGACGTGCGGAGATATAAAAATTTTCAGTACAGAAGACAGTTTATCCTTTTTGGAAAACTAAAAACTACACAATTAAATTGGAAATGAGTTAACTATGGCATTAGAATTACTGTGCAATAATATAATCTGCATAATCTATTAAGTGCTTGATGATGGTTCTCTGACTGATTGAATTATAAATAATGGTTTTCTTTTAAACTAGTAGGTACTGTACTGTACGAATGCAATTTTCTCAAAAATGACTCGAATAATTTTTTTTATCCTTATACTGGGATAACTCTGACACATATAGGGTCTTTTATATTGGTATTTTTGTCTGAGAACGAAAAAGACAAACGAAGACGTTATGTTGACCATTACATTTCATTTTTTACTTGCTTTCCACGACTGAACTAAATCGACCGCAATGAAAATATGCACAAATATAGTTTAGGACTTTGTGAATTATCTAAGCTACTTTCAATGCAGTGTGTTCTAGCCTTACAAACTTTTTTGTCGTATAGCAATTAATTCTCCTTTTAATTATTATTTGAATTTGACATTGTCATGTGTCTTGTAGGTATAAATATAATACTATAATGTAAAACAACCTGACCTTTTCTTTTTCTTTCCGAATCCGAAGATCCAATTAATAAATATATACACAGTGTGTTTGTGAGAAAAGAAAATGGAGATGATATCTTAGTCACACATTCGCAATCTATACATATAATAAAAATGAAGTGTCTGTATGTAATATCCGAAATAAATAAAAAATGACCGATTGGGTATGAAAGTATACACGCTTCTGATAACAAAAGCGCAATTTAAAAAATTTTTGTGGTCTGTCTGTCTGTCTTTTTGTTCCGGGTAATCTCCGAAACGGCTAGACCGATTTTGGCAAGAATTTCATTGACGGATAGCTGAAATTACAGCGGGTAACTTAGGCTACTCTAAATTAGACTAGCTGTTAACCACGGCTTCGTCTGCAATGGTATCTCTAAAACGGATTGACCGATTTTCACGGGACTTTCACCAACAGATAGTGGACCTCATAACAAGTCATTTAATGTTTTTAATTTAGACGAGTGCGTAGCTGCAGGTACAGTTAGTAGTAAATAATAGCTTTGAGTCCTTTTATGAAAATCGGAGAACTTAGGTAAGTAATTGATATGAGAAACATGCAGACGAATTCGCCAGGAATAACTATCTTGATATATAAAATAGACGTACAGTAATTTCAACACCACCAACAGATAACTTCCACTCCCTCTGCTCTTTCTCTCGTTTGACATATGACTGGTTTCATTCGCTAGCGATTTAGCCCAATATTTTATCTCGCGTTTTAGTTGAATCCCAGCGGGTCCCTAAACAAACTAATAGGTGAATGCAAATCTTTTGTGCGGTCGCAACACTTAGTAAAAGCCTCAAGTGTAGATAGGGCGGGCGGGTTTGCCGGTCGGTCGCCGCTTTGGGTGGCACCACGGACGCCTGATGTTTTCTTTAACCGATTTATTTCTGTAGATAAACAACGCTATCGTCCTAGTTAATTAAGTACCTATGTAATGCTGGGTTTTATCGTTAATTCTAGAACATCTGGTAGAACTCAGTATATTGCTTTAAGTTTAGGCCTTTTGATATTATTCTTGACATACAACAACATCTATACATACTCGTACTGTAATAAGAATAAAATATAAATTGTCTGTACTTTTAAATTTAAATTTTAAAATATTTTTTAAAATTAAATCGGAAATAGTAAAAAGAATGAAAAGGCAAAATACTATTAACGAACTGAAAAAATAAAAGATCATGTTTGGACGCAGACATGATCGTTGTGAAGCTATAAAAAATAAGTGTTGGAAATAAAAATTAAATTGGTATAAAAAATAATGTTACTCATTTAATTGGGTATTGACAGCAATATATTTTTCGTTTGCCATCTGATTTTTCCGTTTTTGCTGTATACAGCAACACGAGACTAGGTATGGTGATATGAGAAAGATTTTTCGAACAATCGACTTTTAGATATAGAAAAAGCTATTACTTTAATTGATATTGGACATCGAATTGATCCAGTGACCGATCCCTGATACTATAAAATCGTAATTTCTTTATTGTCATTTAGATAAAATTAGAATTTAAGGAATCGATTTTTGAATAAACGAACTCGTTTTCTCATGAATCGATTCCACAGAACATGATAGGATCGACATAGAAATCTTTTTTTCTGCAAATAATATCTATCTCATCACGAGAAACTTAACCTGTATGTAATCAAACTAGGAATTACAAAGTCGCAGAAGTTCAAAATTAGAAGATTTCATCAATCATAACGCTACCCCTTGTTAGAAATGTCACCGGTAGATATATCAAAGGGCGTCAATGGTTCATTAGCACCTTAAACGATTGAGCAGTCGTCGAACCGTGTTAGACAGAAGAAACTTCGCGGATGGAGGTCCCCACATCAAAGCTCGCGCGCGACATTCCGCTTAAATTAAACTGACAAATTACAAGAAATATTAACACGTGTTTCTGACAAATACTCTGAGAGAAAGGAATATAATATTTTAAGATATCAATATATATTCCGTCTATTTTTGTAGATAAAATACTTTTATAGTATCATCTATGTTACTCGTAATTACCGATATCGAAAAACGTAAGATCATTGCTTACTTTTTTAAAAGTTGACAAGGGGAAGAGGGCGGTCTGCAATTACAGAACTCTTCTTACATAATAATAGAATGGCCACTAACTAGCTATACCTGTTGCACATATTTTCGGTGAAAACGGAGTACTTTTGAAATAGGTGGTGAAAATTAATTAATTGATAAGTATTATCTTCTTTCTTAAGCTATAATACACACGCTGTATTAGTTAGCGCACAAGTACTTTTCTATAAACTGAAATTTGTGCATTTGATTCACACGGTCGGCGTTGTCATCTGTGACACACACAGTTTAGCACTGGTACAGATATAATTTTTTTTTTCTAGAACTGACTACGCTATTGACCTAGCAAGGTCTTAACAGCTTCACCGGACTACTAAGGCGAGTCCTTAGGGCACTCAGCTAATTTTATTTGACAACTAGCTCAAGGGTGCATGGCACACCTCGGCTTGGGCTATTGCCTAATACGTGCAATTCGCGACCTATCTTAGCTGATCTAAGCTAACTATTCATACATATATGAGTTGTTGGAACATACATACCTCAACGTCTCTTATATATATTTCGTGTCAGATAATTACAGATATCAAAGATAATTACTCCTGTTACTTCATACATTTTGATCCTTTCATGATACTTGAGTAAGATTATTATATTTTTTTTATCTAACTATGCTATTGACCTAGCAAGGTCTTAACAGCTTCACCGGTCTACTAACTTGAGTAAGATGAAGATAGCCAATATAGAGGTTATTCATTCTTTACATTTATTGAATTAATTTGTTACTCTATATTTATCACAAGCCACATTACTCGTAATATCATAAAGTCCCTCTCTTTGTCGTTTTGTTTTGTTACCTCAAATAATAATAAGGATATTTAAAATTATGTCAGCGGTTAACTGCGCGTGCGCACGTCGCGGTGCAAATGGTCTGTTCTCACCACCCACAGGAGCGCCTCGTTACGGTGATAAATCGTCCTACAAGAATGTTGATTATAATACTTGGGATATGTCTGTTCGGAATTAGTGTTATTTTATTTTCAGGAATACTCTTCCCTAATGATACACGATTTAAGGATTTAACGAGATCTTATAATATGGATGATAGGACGTGATAATTGCGTCTGACGTAATCGCGTCCACCGTACATCTGGCTTAATACTCGGTATAGCAGGTATACTTTGGTGTTACTTGGGCTATTAGGTCTGCCCCTCACGAACAGTACGTAAGTATATAGCATATATTTATCCGACAATGCATCAGTGGATGCCCCTTGTGTCGCAGGTATAGTTGATAATGACCACTTACCATCAGGTGACCGACTTGTCTGTTTCCCTTTTATTGCATAGATAAAACTTGCTATTTCCTGTTCCTCAGACAATATATATATAATGAATCATAATTATCAGTTGAGGCGTGAAAGCATTAGAATCACACACATTCGCATTTGTAATATTAGGTAATTAGCATATTAGGTATCATAAAGTTTCAAAATTAATAGTTTTGTTTGAAAGAGGAATAAACACCCAGCCGTCATCACGAACTGTCTCGTTTGGAGTATCTATAGGCATCAATCATTTCAAGTTGAGTGTTAGAAAAATCCCTGGGTCGGAATTATTAATCAAATCAAAAACATTTTATCTAATTCAGGCTCTAATAATGCGCTTATGAACGTCAAAGCTAACAGCGGTTCGGAAAACAACCTAATCATCGAGAAAAATCTGTAAAAATCTATATCGGGTTTATCTTTCTAACATATATATTTAAAATACATTACACACTATAATCGTTTTTAGTGGATCTACAGAGAGGAGTCAATTCCAGACGTCATCATGGTTCACATATTAATTCACTCTATAATAGCCTTTTGACACCAATACCCGCTTGACATGGCGCTTGAACTCACAGTCTGCAAATCAGTAATGTGGTGGCTTAAAACTAACACTATTACCTAAGAAACAGTTACTGGTTTAATTGATTTTGAAACCTGATAAAAATGATATGATAGTGATAGCTGATTAAAATCAAAACTCTTTATACCACAAATTATTCTGAAACTGTTCCAACTGATTAACTTATCAGTTTCTGAAGAAATGGTCTTATTTTAATCGTAAATTAGAATGATCTCACATAACTTCCTGAACGTTGTGTGGTCTAATGCCAAAACGTCAGCGGTGCGTTCACCGACCAATTAGCGGTCTGTGGTGGTACCTAAAACATGAAAATCTGTCACATTCCATATAGTGAAGAGGGCGTTTATTAGAGAAATACCGCCTTTGAAACTCTTGATGGTATTTTGGTACCAAGTGGGAATTTTGGCAACTTTCAACAATAAATAGTCATCTTTTATTTTGGATCTAAAATTTCATTGACTTCTGTGACCAAGACGATTGTTAATAGGTACATTTTTTTTTATACCGGCTGAATAAAATTATAACATAGTACTGTGTATTTGTCGAAGTTTAAAATCGCCAGTACGTCCTTGACTAGCGTGATGATTATGCCCATACCTTCTTTAAGAGAGAAGCTAATGGTACAAGAGAGGGTCTCTGACAGGCTGATGATAATATTATATAATAATTGTTTTTTAGTACATCTGAACTACAGAAACTCAAATAGCGTGTCATTTATTTATCTATTTATTTACACGTTATGCGTTAAATACGCAATGGCGGACTTAATGCCGAAGGCATTCTCTGCCAGTCAACCATTAGGTGATGCAGAGATAATTGTTGGTAAGTGTAAAAGTTGAGGTTTTTATAAAATTATATTTAACATGTTTAATATCACAATATATAAATAAAACATCATCATACATCATTGATTAACGACAAAATATCTTTGATAGAATTGACGAAAGTTGGCACATCTGAATCCTTTTTTATGCAGAAGGTTTTTTATGCAATCCTATTTATTATAATTCTTCCCTAAGCGGCGCTAGATTTTTTTCATTGTTATTAAAATTTAAAGGATATTAGTATAGATGTAATTATATATTTGTATATAGGTATGTCGATATACACGATCCATTTTCATATTAGTTACGACTAAATGGCGCTGCAGCAAGTCAACTGCTATACTATTCTCCTGATGTCATAAATATTCTTATTTGTAAATATTTAAGGGAGAATACAACAGATAAGAACAAACACATACAAAGCCACCATTGCCTATACTAACATAAATAAAATAAATTTTAAGGAAGTACAGTAATTTTCATAAAATCATGATTACACTATTTAAAAAACAGCTAAATAACAAATTTAAAAATATGTAAATTTCCTTAAAGGGGGGTGTTAATATTCTATATTTAGGTTTTTTTTTAATTTATTAACACAATCCACTAAAGGGGTTAATTTTCTGTAAAGGGAACCCTAAGAACAGGTCTCAAATTTCACATAGATAACATAAAACATTGTAAATTCACGACATAGACTATATTACTTAAAAGGTATCGTCATTGCCGAACTGATATCTCAATCGGCCATCAATATGCTTCGACGACAGTTCACAACATGTTCCAACTTAAAAGACGACATAATTAAGTATATCTGAGGGTGCTGCGAAGTGGGTGGCTGTTCGGTTCCCGAGCGGGTCCAATTAGCGACGGCTAGAGCTGTAGACGCCGGAGAGGGATGTATTCTGTTACAGAAAGTCGTTTGGTCCGATATAACGGATTCACAAATCGCTACCTCTTGTAATTTTATATAGTAATCTTTTTTATACTATCGTATTGAATCGAGACATCAGTTCGAAGGAGGAGATTAAATACTATGAGTTGAGTAAATAATACTAACTTCTGCTCACGATTTCGTCCATGTCTTTGGTCTAACGCAAATAAAACCAGATTTTGAAGCATTCGTTATTGGTGCTCCGCTCCTATTGGTCGTGACGTAATGATATAAAGCCCTCCTCTATAAATGAGCTATCTAATTCTGGAATAATTTTTCAAATCGGACCCATTATTCCTGTGATAACAAACATAAATTATATTAAACTATCAGACTCAATTATTACATATTGCATTAAAATTATGATAAAGTATTTGCTGTTACAGGGTAATCACCTTACCTAAAAATTGTCGGTATAAAAAAAATTAGAATCCAATAGTAATTAAGAAAGTATTTTAAAAATTAACAGAAGTGGAGTAATAAAATAAAGAAAAAAGTAGCGGATGTTATGTAACGAATATGGTGTGATTGTGTCTGGCATAGCCAATTCGTGACTTAAGAGAACAGCGATACGTGTCAGATTACCTCAACATAAATATACACTTTGAAAGCGCTATCCGCTTTTGAATTAAAGCCTTTCAAAGAGAGATTTCCACTTACGTATACTTCACCGGTCGTTTGGGGATGAAAGCGGACACTGGCCCAAACTAAATCCGTTCTGAGTGTACACAAAAGTGCAGTGTAGCGCTCTAGACGAAAAACACGCTACATTACTTTCTATTTGTTTGTTATCTATTTCCCTTTGTGTCTTTTTTAAAGAGTTTTAATGTATTTTTACCTAAATCCATACAAAAAATAAGGTCTGTTACAAAATTATATTTGTTTTAAAAATAGCTATAAAACAAGAGAATGAAGCCGACATAAAGACAATAATCTCAATAAAAATTCCGATATATAACAATAATTAATACTTTAGTAATATGATAATAATGGTTACTCTCAAATAAAAATATTTTAAACATAATCAATAAAACCCGGGAACGTGTCGTTGAGTGCCGGAATCAACTTTTGTCTAAAATGGAGACGTCACTCGAACACGTCTCGCATTGGGGTAGACAAAACTTGGTCGAGTTTAACCCTACTAAGACACAAGTTTGCGCATTTACCGCGAAAAAGATCAAATTTGACGTAATGCCCAGCTTTCAGGGAGTCCCCTTAGTCGCCAAGCCCAGTATTGGCATCCTCGGCGTTGACATATCGAGTGACGTTCAATTTGGCGGTCATTTGGAGAGCAAAGCATTGTTGGCCTCTAAAAAACTAGGTATCCTTAATAGGGCAAGACAGTATTTCTCACCAGAACACCGTTTACTACTCTATAAAGCGCAAGTCCGCCCACACATGGAATACTGTTCTCACCTTTGGGCTGGAGCGCCTCAATATCAACTGCTTCCGTTTGACCGCATCCAGCGTAGAGCAGCTCGAATCGTTGGCGACGAGGTATTATCCGATCGGCTCGACTCATTGGCACTGCGTCGGGACATCGCGTCTCTTTGCGTTCTTTATCGCATTTACCACGGAGAGTGTTCAGAGGAGTTGTTTGGACTTTTACCTGCCGCTACATTCCACCATCGTACTACCCGCCTGAAACTTAAATTTCATCTACACCACCTCGATGAGTGGAGTTCTTCTACGATGAGGTTTTCAAGGTCGTTTCTACCTCGTACTGCGACCCTGTGGAATCGACTTCCAGCGGCGGTGTTTCCAAGCAACTATGAATTGCAAACCTTCAAGAAGCGAGCGTACATTTTTATTAAAGGCCGGCAACGCACTTGTGACTCCTCCGGTGTTGCAAGTGTCTATGGACGGCGGTGATCACCTACCATCGGGTGACCTGTCTGTTCGTTTGCCCCCTATAATATAAAAAAAAATAAAAAAAAAATAAAAGAAAGTAACAAAAAGGTCTGCAGAAATAAAGAAAAAAAGAACTATTGAGTATTATATATTTTATTTATTACGGGTCGTCCATTAATTATGTGAGGCGTTTTTGGGGATTTTTTGACTAACCCTGGTGAGATGTCGTGAGATTTGTCTTGAAACCCCTCACTACTTCCGTAATGTCACATGAGATCTCTCATAATTTTTAGTTTAAATACGAATTCTTTGAATTATGGAAAAAAAACAATTTGGTTTATTATTTTTACTATTATTATATTTAATTTCAATTATTATTACTTTACACTCCGAAATATAATATCAATACTAAATACCTTTACATCTATTCATGAGTTTTAATAAATAGAAGAATTGTGGCAGATTTCGGCTTTTCTTAGTCCAGAAACATGTTTTACTTGAAATTAATCTGATTTTATCTCCTTATTTCCGAACTTTTTGACTAAAAAAATTTATATTTGCCTATAGATTAATAAATATTTTTACATTAATCGCCTGACTGATTCCATATTAAAAGTGAAAGATCTTACATATTTAATTTATAATGATTTCTAATGATCGTCGTTTAAATTCTTAACAAATTAGAAGTCATCTTAATGTATTTTACATGTATAAATCTAATCGAAGAATACATA